>JAVGWX010000001.1:39200509-39518009 GCA_036924085.1 Ariolimax columbianus
GTTTTCGAGGTAGTGGCTGATCCATCTGTGCATTTTTCCACATACTTCACTTCTTCGTAGCTTGACTTTAAGTCCCTCTTTCCACAAATGCCTTCTCTAGATCCACCCAAACCGCTACTGTATGCTTTTTCTCTTGGTAAGCATCCTCTATTTCCTATGATATGAGAGTGATCTGGTCCTCAGTGGATCTGTGTTGTCTAAATCCTGCTTGCTGAGGAATTAGAATGTGTTTTTCTTCCAGGTGCCACATCAGTGTGGTGTTTATCATACGCTCCATCAGTTTGCCTACACAGCTCAGTAGACTGATTGGCCTGTATCCATTTGGATCTGTTCTATCTTTTTCTTTCTTTAGTACTGGTATAAGTACAGCATCTTTCCATGCCTGCGGTACAATTCCCCTTTTCCAGCTTTGGTTCAGGACTGATAGTAACTTCCTCTTTGCTGTTTGGCCCAACCCCATCAGCATTTCGTTTGTTCCCCCATCTTTTCCGGGCGATTTCTTTTTCTCTAAAGTTCTCATGGCCTCATCCATTTCATTCATTGTTAGTTTTGCCATCTTGTACTCCTCTGGTGCCATCTTGATGTTGTCGTGGATATTTTGTTCTTCACTAATGTCTGTATGCCTGTCTGTAGGGACATCAATGTGGTTTTCTCTGGCATAATGTTCTATAAAGGCGTTTGCTGCTTTTTTTCCAGTAAGCATGTTGTCGCCCTGCTTGATGGTAATTTGTTTATTTGCTGGTGTTTCGTCATTCATGGCTCTGACTAAATTCCATAGTTTGTTCCCTTCTTTATCTAAATTGAGGCTTTCTGTTTTTGTTTTTCCAGCTGTCTCTTGTTATTTGGTTTAGTGTTCTTTTGTATTTCGCCGTGATGGTTTGAGGGCGATATTTGCCTCCATAGATTGGTCTCTCCCTGCCATGTTCCTAGCATTTGAGACTTCATCCTCCGCTTTCTGCAGCTCATAATTCGAATATGGCTTGTAGTTTTTCCTTGCCCCTCTTGGGATGGTTTCGGTGGCTGCTTGCATTATTACTTTGCTTAGGCTTTCCACCATAGGTTTCATATTGTTATTTCGTGTGTTGATGGTTTCACACAGTCCACCTGTCAGCATTGCAAATCTGTCCCAGTCGGCTCGTTTATAGTTCCAACGTGGGAGCGGTTTTATTTCATATAGGCCTACCTCCATATCAATTTCTAGCCTAATTGGTCTGTAGTCGCTACATGCCAATTGGTTGAGCACCTGGCGGTCTATTTTGTGGTGAATATCCCCCGTGGAAAAGGCCAAGTCTGGAGTGGAGGTGGTATGCTCGCTGCCTGGCGGGACTCCACAGGATGAGCACCATACTTTTTTCTGTAAGGTTGTAACGTCATCAAACAGCGATATATGTTGCAATGTTTCGTTAAGCCTGTGGCCCAGTGCTTCCGATTTAAACAGGCGTTCCTGTATGGATGCCCTCCTTAGCCTTTGGCTGTTCCCAGCCTATCTGCAAGCAGCAGCTGTTTGTGGTCAGAGTTGTCTCTCTTGGGGAAGTTGTCTTGCAGGACTATCGAGTATTCACCACTCGTGTCTAAAGGGTGAGGTGATGATATGATATGATATGATGGACTGTATGTACTAGTTTTTCAAGTATCCCGGAAGAGAGGCAGTCCAGTGTGTCTGTATCCCAGGATCGTCACGTCCTGCCAGAAACGTAGCATATGCATGTGAGTGGGGTATCTCCTTGCTCTCTTTATTTTCTCGGCTCCTCTGCAGTGATGGTATGCCTAGCATTCCCCGCCACCTGGGAGGTTGTCACAATAGGACAGAGGTGCAATGTCTGCTGGCCTGCATCTCTTCTGCGTCCATTGGGATAACTGATAGGAACAGTCATTCGGTTTCCAACAGCTGAAGGATGTATATATGTATGTATGATCTGGTTCGCTAAATTCCGTGCTTCAGCCCCATACAGTGCAATTGACCGTATATGAGTGGCAATTATTCTTCTCCTCAGTTTTAATCCTGATATTCATTGAGGTTTGTAATTGAAGTTTTTCTATGAAACCCTTTTTTTACCATTGCAATCTTTGTCTAAATTTCTGTTTCATTGCGAGCATCTGCTATTATGGTTTGCCCCAAATAAGTAAACTTCTGTACTTGTTGGATTATTTATCCATTGATGGATATATTTATTTGTCTATGTTGCTTGGATGTTACCAAAGCCTTTGTGCTCGATGTGTTTATTTTCATGCAAAACTCTTTGAACGTACTACTAATTTTTTCAAGCAGCAAGTGTAACGTTGCTATATATATATATATATATATATATATATATATATATATATATATATATATATATATATATATATATATATATATATATACACACGAGGTGTGTTGAAACAGTCTCCGACCATAATATTTTTTCGCGGAAAAAAATTAAGAATGGGTTTTTATACTTTGGTATGGAGGTATAGGGAACAGTAATGCGCAAGCGTGGTTTTTTTCCCGCGCTCAGATTGTGTCAGTCGCTAGCAGTCAGCCTTTCAGTGTTGAGTCCAGTTAACCCCCGTCGGGTATTCATTCACCAGGTGCGCAGAAATGTCAAAGTCATGTAGATCGTTTACTTTGACGCAAGTGGGGTTGTGTGTCACAAGTACGCACCATAGGGTCAAACATTACCAAAGAGTACTACCTGTAGTACAGTCGTTGCCTTTGTGATGCTGTTTGACGCAAACGACAGAACCTGTGGACAACGGGAACTAGGCAGTTCCGTAAGAACAACGTACCCACCCATTCATCTCATCTGATTCAGACAATCGTCTGGTTCACCAAGCCCCACATTCTTCCGATATGTCTCTTTGTCATTTTTGGTTGTTTCTCAAATTCCGCTGAAAGGGACCCGATTTCAGTCACGAGAAGACATTATAGGGAATTGGACGACCTAGCTGTCCTACATTCTCAAAGAGGCCTTCTTGGAATGCTTTCAATAATGGCTGGATCGCAGTGAGAAGTGTGTTGAGTCCCAAGAAAAGTATTTTGAAAAAGATTATGATCGAATACTTTTTGGTCACATCAAGAGACACAACGGTCTCGAGAGAGTAGTGATGGAAGGTATGGTGCCATGCAAAAGAGGAAGGGGTAGACCAAGAGGATCATGGCACCAAGATATCCAGGAATGCCTGGGTATGACTGGCTGACGCTGGAGTTTTGGCAAGGGAACGAGTTTCTTTCAGACAGACTGTAATGGGAGCGACGTTCTATAAAGGATATGCTACATGATGATAACTTTTTGAACACCTCATATATATATATATATATATATATATATATATATATATATATATATATGATATCAGTTGCTGAGGTTCGTGCGGAAACAAATGATATAATCAAGGATACATCAGTATCCAGAGGCTATCTAGACGTAAGAACGACACGACTCGCTGTGAAGGTAATGCCATGATCAAGACTGATGTCGGTGATGAAATGTGGACAACATAATTGTACTAGGTCATAACGTTTTGTTAGGTAGGGATGAACAGCTCCCATCTTCGCTATCTTGCATTTCCTAAAAGTATTTCAGTGACTCATTTTCAGCTGAATATTCTTTAACCTATCGCTACTGGGAAGCGAACACGACAACCTTTCTCACGAGAACCGATCGCTCTAACAACTCAGTCACTCAAACTCTCACGTAATAAGTAAGAGTGTAATTTTTCTACACGTGACTCCAAAGTAAACATCCGGAGTAGCATATTTTCTGTTGCCATGGGATACAAGACCTCAAAGTAGACGAAGACCATAGATTCTCTGATCATATTTTTCTGTAGAACTGTTACATGCTTCTACAAACTATTTAGTCCTTGCAAACCCAAGACGCTGGAGTAATTGTCGCAGGCTTGTTTTTTGCATGCCAGATGAATGGTACCTAATCAGCTGTTATATTGTGAGTTCACAACAGGGAGACGCTCAGAAGAAACGTTATAGAGACAATGAAAGTATCTCTAAAAAGCTTCAACATTGATCTCACCACTTGGGAGTTGCTTGTATAAAACCGTACCACCTGGCGTGCTAGTATAACCGAGGGTGCTCAGATCACGGAGAGAAAAGCTATTGCGGAGACTCAATGAAAGAGTGCTTCCCAAAAAAGCAAAACACACGACTATACCACAGCTGGCTCCTTACATATGTGTGCTACGAATGTGGCTAGGCATGCCTTTCAAAGATTGGTTTTTGCAGCCAAAAGAGAACTCATTTTTCAGCAAAAATCTAACGCTGTCGCTATCTTCTTTTGCGAAGGGCAGCTATTATTATTATTACTGTCACTGAAAACATAACATACTGCATTTTAGTTTACGACTATAAGATCTGCATAAATAGTCTATCTGGGATGTACAATAAGATCCAAAAATGGGACTGCAGATGCAACCTTGCTTGCACGAGGGTCAGCGAACCAGAGTTGGCCACAACCTTATTCCACATCCAAGGGTTGTCCTTGACAACATGCTGTACTAAAGGTCTGGCTAAGAGAATAGTGATCGCAGTCGGAAGGCAAACCTGGTACCAACAACAAAACAAAACAAAACAAAACAAAACAAAACAACTGAAACAGACTGTCTTGGGTTGAAATGCAAGGTTATCGCAGCCTCGCTGTAAATTACGAAACAATGTCACAACGTCCTTTTCAGAAAGAATGCCGGAGAAGAAGAATATCCCCCAAATGCATAATACCCCATAATCCAGGATAGTGTTCCACCATGTAATTGAGAGATCTTACCAGACACCCATTATCCAGGCTATAGTTCCAACATGTACATGAGAGATCTTACCAAACCCCATTATCCAGGTTCCAACATGTAGTTGAGAGATCTTACCAGACCCCATTATCCAGGTTCCAACATGTAGTTGAGAGATCTTACCAGACCCCATTATCCAGGTTAGAGTTCCAACATGTAGTTGAGAGATCTTACCAGATCCCATTATCGAGGCTAGAGTTCCAACATGTGGTTGAGGGATTTTACCATTTGTGTGACGGGTTCAGAATGAAGTTTAGAGATATTATTAGAGCAGGCAAAAAATGATACCTATTACCAGTTGAACAGAAGAGAGCAGGTCGTGGTCTTCAGACTCCGCACAGGCCACAACAGACTGAGGTACCACCTATTCAATAAACTGAAGATAGGTGGCACTGACGAATGCACTTGTGGTACAGAGAAAAGGACCGCTGAACATCCGCTGCAAAACTGCCCGATATACGAGGACCAGAGAAAGCACATGTGGCCATCACCAGTGGCAACACTAAATAAGCTCTATGGCAGTGTCGACAGCCTCAGGATGACAGCTGCTTTCTTCGAACAAATACAGGTTGACGTCTGACAGCGTACGAAGAAGAAAAAGAAGAAAATTAGAGCAGGTCTCAGTGTTTTCTAAGGGGTAACTAACTCTCTTTCCCGCCGACTTACCTTCCCTATTTGTGAGTTGGGTATTCATTTGCAACTTGATCGACCGGAACGTGATAACACAGGGGATCGAGAAATTGACAAATTCCGTTATATCAACTTTTCTAGCTGTGCCGGACAAGTATAGATTCTTTGTTGCTGTTGTTAATGTAGTTCTGGAATTCCTTTGTTTCATTGTTTTCTCCTTGCTAATTTTCAGGCCGCTTGTCTATGTTACTCCTCCCTTGTGTATTATGCGCATCCGTGAGGTGTGTTATGTCAATCCTCCCCGTCTGTTCATCTGCATTCCCCATTCACTCACCGGATAAAGAACGTGTTTTTCCTGAATTCTCTTGGGTGGCAACAAACTAACTTAGATAAGACTTGTCGAGAAAAGACCATCCAATAGAAAGTTTTATTAGGAGATACACCTCTAATATCAGACAGCTGCTGCTTTGCAGGTAGAATAGAGACAGCCAAAGGCTATTGAATATTGAAGTAGCCCCCCTCCCCCCCCCCCCCCACCCCAACAAATAAAAAAAAATATGCATGCTAAAGACGTCTGCAGCGGACCTCCAGTTGTTTAACACTACTCGACGCAATTTCTATAGTAAATATAATACACATACATGCTTTTATTAGAGCCGCTGAGGTTACGTGTATTATAGTGAACAAGGAAGAAAAACGAAGATAAGACTTTGACACAGTCCGGGGCTTGTTTAGTCTCGCAATCACCAGACACGAGCTCATGTCTCTTTCATATTCTCCTCATGTCTCTTTCATATTCTCCTCATGTCTCTTTCATACTCTCCTCGTGTCTCTTTCATTCCTCGTGTCTTTTTCATACTCTCTTCGTGTCTCTTTCATACTCTCCTCGTGTCTCTTTCATATTCTCCTCGTGTCTGCTTTATACTTTCCTCGTGTCTCTTTCATACTCTCCTCGTTTCTCTTTCATACTCTCCTCGTGTCTCTTTCATACTCTCCTCGTCTCTCTTTCATACTCTCCTCGTGTCTTTTTCAATTTTATACTCTCCTCGTGTCTCTTTCAATTGTAGACTCTACTCGTGTCTCTTTCATACTCTCCTCGTGTCTGCTTTATACTTTCCTCGTGTCTCTTTCATACTCTCCTCGTGTCTTTTTCAATTTTATACTCTCCTCGTGTCTCTTTCAATTGTATACTCTACTCGTGTCTCTTTCATACTCTCCTCGTGTCTGCTTCATACTCTCCTCGTGTCTCTTTCATACTCTCCTCGTGTCTCCTTCATACTCTCCTCGTGTCTCTTTCATACTCTCCTCGTGTCTCCTTGGTACTCTCCTCGTGTCGCTTTCATACTCTCCTCGTGTCTCTTTCATACTCTGCTCGTGTCTCTTTCATACTCTGCTCGTGTCTCTTTCATACTCTCCTCGTGTTTCGTCTAAGACAACTGATGATCACCCATCCTCAGTGCCAACCCCAACCCAACACAAACAAGGTCTTGCTAAGATAACAGAATGTCACGTAGAAAAGAACAGTTACAAAGACATGTATGATCAAGACGCAAGTGGACGATCACAAATAGAAACATATAAGGCAGCCATTGTTAGAATGTATGCATGTTAAGATCTACATTCCTAGGCTGTTTTCATGGCTCCCTTTGATCCTTATTTATAAACTATACATTTTTTTTACTGCTACCATATTTATATTAATGGAAACAAATGAGTGTCTGTTGAACAAGACATTTCATACGTAAACATTGATGGTTCGAAATCTGTCCAGTGGAGAAATAATCAACCAGATAGATGGATAGATAGATAGATAGATGGATGGATAGATAGATAGATAATAGATAGATGGATGGATATATATTAGATAGATAGACAGATAGATAGATAGATAGATAGATATACAGATATATAGATATATAGATAGATAGATCGATAGATAGACAGATAGATAGATATACATATAGATAGATAGATAGATAGATAGATAGATAGATAGATAGATAGATAGATAGATAGATAGATAGATAGATAGATAGATAAAGGATGGATGAATAGATAGATAGATAGGTAGGTAGGTGTGTAGGTAGATAGATAAATCGATTGATCAATAGATCGATAGATCGATAGATAGATAGCTAGATTAGAAAGATAGATAGATAGATAGACAGACAGACAGACAGACAGACAGACAGACAGACGGACGGACGGACGGACGGACGGAAAGACAGACAGACAGACAGACATATATATAGATAGATAGACAGACAGACAGACAGACATATGTAGATATATATATAGATAGATAGAAAGATATATAGATAGATAGATAGATAGATAGATAGATAGATAGATATATAGATAGATATATAGAATGTATGAGAAAAGTTGAATAATTTACCTTGACAACTATATCAACTATAACAACTATATCAACTGTATCAACTGTATCTATCAACCATAAACTCAAAGTTGAAGAAGACAGCAACTGTTAGTGTACACATGCAGTTTAGCGGGACGCTATGTTTGTGTTTGATATTTTAACAGTGAGACTGCTTGATCTGACAAACATAACTTAACAAGAGTTCGATAGTTTAACTGAAGAACTTGTCAATGATCCGGTAAACTAGACTCAGTTACAGTTACATGTATGCGACATACTCCTCATTTATCAAGATATGGATAGTTAAACAAACCATGTTTACATTATGATATTGATTTTAAGTAAATGTGTGCACGCTATGTACCCTTACAGAATGAAGATATGGCGGGCTTACATGTCATGGAATGCCATTGTGTCAAAGAGAACCGTCTGATACAGATGGTAGGGCATTGTGTAACAGCTGATGGTATAACGAGAACGGTCTTATTTTTTTATGTTATGTGTTTGCCTCACTAGTTTCTACTGGCGGAGGCGTGCCTATTCCACCCTAGACCGTAGTCAACTGGGCGATATTAAGACGTGTAAACCAGTACTTGGATGTATGTGTGCGTCTGTATGTACCTATGCTAGTTTCGTGAGCTCTCAGAAGGCTGCCCGACCAAAGTGCAATGGAAGTTATACAGGCGAAAGGGCATTGTGTAACAGCTGACAGTATAAAGAGAAAGAGTCTCACACAAATGAAACATTACTTTATAGTAACTCGATTAATATTCGATACAAATTGAAATCTACGCTAGCGACAGCTATGTTGAAAGTAAATTACGTGAAGCTTATTCAATGTTAAATTTGTAAGTAGTTTCCGCCTGGCGGCTGAATTAACTTAATTCCCAATGGATCAGTTCAGTATTGCACCGTGTTGAATTGTATAAGTTACTTTTGGTTTTTTGTAAGATTTAGCTCCCTTGTGTTGGCAAATCCACGAGAATAATCTCCTTCGGTTTAATTAGAGCGTATTTGCTGTTAAAATATAATCAGTATACAATCCTCAGCTTTTGATCAGCACTGAAAAGGGCTTATAAATGACGGGATATAAACTGCGAGCAAACCATACGACGCTATATGAGAATTAAGTGTTTACCTTTTTCTTTAAGATGCTTAAAAATTCATGGCATTGAACAATTTATGCATTATATTCAGCACCTCGTAACTTATGTCTACACGTGATTGCATTATAGAATTCACAGCTAACCTTAGAGTTGGTTAGATAAACTCAGGGATTCTGAGCCAGTGTCGATCCCACAGATAACCTTAGAGTTGGTTAGATAAACTCAGGGATTCTGAGACAGTGTCGATCGCACAGCTAACCTTAGAGTTGGTTAGATAAACTCAGGGATTCTGAGACAGTGTCGATCACACAGCTAACCTTAGAGTTGGTTAGATAAACTCAGGGATTCTGAGACAGTGTCGATCACACAGATAACCTTAGAGTTGGTTAGATAAACTCAGGGATTCTGAGACAGTGTTGATCGCACAGCTAACCTTAGAGTTGGTTAGATAAACTCAGGGATTCTGAGACAGTGTCGATCGCACAGCTAACCTTAGAGTTGGTTAGATAAACTCAGGGATTCTGAGACAGTGTCGATCACACAGATAACCTTAGAGTTAGTTAGATAAACTCAGGGATTCTGAGACAGTGTCGATCACACAGCTAACCTTAGAGTTGGTTAGATAAACTCAGGGATTCTGAGACAGTGTCGATCACACAGATAACCTTAGAGTTGGTTAGATAAACTCAGGGATTCTGAGACAGTGTCGATCACACAGCTAACCTTAGAGTTGGTTAGATAAACTCAGGGATTCTGAGACAGTGTCGATCGCACAGATAACCTTAGAGTTGGTTAGATAAACTCAGGGATTCTGATACATTGTCGATCTCACAGATAACCTTAGAGTTGGTTAGATAAACTCAGGGATTCTGAGACAGTGTCGATCATACAGATAACCTGGGGCATAAAGTGGGTTGAGCGATTTGTACTACATGCAAGTGCGAATGACATTTCATATTCACACTGCCCGAGATGAACACAACGAGATGAATTATATCCTATTTGCAAACTTGTTTCTTGTCTTTGACATTTGCAGCCACTGAAAGCTGTAACGAGGGATCATAAATACCATTAGTAAAACAAATACGACCTGGGGCCACTTTCTTTCTCCAAAGAGCCTCTCAGAGAAATGAAAATGTTAGAATGTCATTGTAGACTTGTTTAAGAGAACTCGGCGAGTTTGATCATTGGCTAGATGAAAGAAACCTACCGTATTTAATGATTTGGGACAGACGTAACCACAAGTGTGTTAGTGGGTCGGTGTAGCCACTAGATCGGTTGAGGGTTAGGGTGAGTGTGACAAAAAGGAACTCAGGCTCAGTTAATCTTCAGCCACACACACAGACACAGAAACACACATACACACACCCACACAAACACCAACTGACACCCACACTCACACACAGTAATACATACACAAACACACACATGCAGATACATTCAAACAGCATACTGCCACACACAAAGAAAGTCAAAACCACACATAAACACACACACACAAATACACACTCACCGACAAAAATACAGCATACACCAACATACACACACACCCACCCACACACACAGACAGTTTCCCACACACACCCACCCACACACACCCACCCACACACAGAACCAGCTTTACACACACAGACACACCCATATACACAAATAAACATCCACACACACAAACACGCACATACCCACACACATAATCACCCCTCCTCCCCTCGCCCCTCCCCCTATCCATCCCAACACACACACACACACACTCACATACACAAATAAACACCCACATACACAAACACGCACATACCCACACACATAATCACCCCCTCCCTCCTCCCGAACACACATACACAAAGAGAAATGAAACATATACCAGAAACCAACAGCATCATAATGTATCCCCACACGTTATTTTTGTCCCAGTTTAAACATAGAGCGCAGCTGTTGCTTACCACATGTTTTTCACATTGGTCCATCTTCCTCTCATAAGGTTCGAGCAGCCTCAACTTACTTTTCTATATTTTTGTTGGTGATTCTGACTCGCCACTTCGTATTTTGTTTATGAGTCATGGCGTTTGTTGTTTGATTATATTTGTAGAATGTTGTGGAACGGTATGTCCTAACGGCTCTTCTTTCTCTCTTCATTCACTACATGTATAGCTTCTCAATGATTGTCTATGTTTGTCGAAGTAGCAAATTTCCATTTCGCTTTTTGCTGTTGATATACAAGAGTTGCACGCCCACCAATCGCTACATATATCAATTAGAAATTAATAAATATGCATACATATACTGACACGTACTCACACTACATACATTAGGGAGCCGCGTAGAGCAGTGGTTAGCGCATTGGCTTCACACCTGAGTGGTCCTGGGCTCATTCCCCAGTTGAGGTAGAAATATTTTTTTCAGATCGCAATGGCTCCTGGGTCGACCCAGCCTTAAATGGGTACCGGTTCAGTCCGGGAAGTAAAAGCGGCGAGGGAGAGGATGGCTACCGCCCTCATATTGAGCCTTTGAAATGTGAGATCGCTAACACCTTACACCCCTACGGCAGTAATGGGTTACTTTTTACATACATACATATGTGAGTGTGTATAGGTAAAATTGAATCGTGCTATAGTGTTATCCACTCTGCTACATGCCTATGAGACATGTCAGACAGCTCATTCGTTTTCACTTGAGCTGTCTGAGTTGTCATAGCTTTGAATTTCTTAGTAATACTAACATGTTGAGCATTAATACACTTCTGAAAATTGCCCGTCTAACATGGATGGACCATGGTGTGTGTTGCCAGCTATTTTACGGTGAGCTAACTCCAGGAAGACGCTCACCAGGAGGCCAGACGAAACGCTATCGAAACTCCCTGAAAGTGTCTCTGAAAATCTTTAATAATGATGTCACCACCTGGGATATTGTTGCACAAAACTGTACCACCTAGCGCCCTAGTACCACCGAAGGTGCTCAGATCGCAGAGAGTAAAAACCGTCGCAGAGGTTCAGCTAAAGCTTGCTGCCCGAAAAAATAACATTATTTCACGACCGGCTCCCCTCTTGTGTGCTTTGAATATGGTAGGCTATGCTGGACCAGGATTGGTCTTTACAGCCATAAGAGACTACATTTAGCAGCAATAGTCTGATGCTGTTCCCATCTTAGCTTGTGATACTAACATTTATTATAATTATTTTGTATATGTATGCTTGTGTGTATGTGTGTGTGTGTGTGAGTGTAAGTGTGTGTGTATGTGTGTGTAGGTGTTTGATGTGTATTTGTGTATGTATGTGTGCATGTGAGTGTATGTGTGTGTGTATGGGTGTGTATGTGTGTATGAGTGCTTATTCGTGTGTGTTTGTGTGTGTATGTGTGTGTGTGTATGTGTGTGGGGGGACGTAACTGTCGTGTTGGTCTGAATAGCAGTTTGATTAGAATACTAGGATTCTACGTCAATAGTACCGACCAGAATTGTCGGCCACAATACGTTCTAATCTACTTAACTGAGTAAACAAGTTCCTAACTGTAAGTAAGTAAAGGCATCTGAGAGAGGTATTATTCGTCCGATTTACAAGACGTGTTGAAACCGAGTCAAATAAAATCTCTAACACATTATCCCCGAATGCAGTGTCAGCTATAGACCCACCTAATCTTTTACTTAGTCTGTGCTACCGGATTCTCTCAAAGTCAGTAGACTACATTACAGTATATATATATAAAGATAGAGAGAGAGAGAGAGATAAAAAAGAGTATGCAGCGAAGAATGTATCTTTTTCTTCTGCTTTTTTTTCAACCGGTACACATGTCCTTGAGATATGGAGAGAACTTTTTTTGTAACGATATCGAAGGTCTTCCGTTGAACGAGGAAATAAACATGGGGTGGGGTCTCGAGAGACATTGCTCATGAATAAGAGCATGAGAACACACATCATTCCTTGGGTGTTGCTTGCAGTTGAGACGATCATTCTTTATAAAATTGTTTCTTTTTTATTTTAATAAGGCAGTGAAAGAGCGTTAAGTGGTCCCATATGCACTTTTATACGTTCTGAAGAGAAAGAAAATGTTATTTTGTTATTTTCTCTTCACTTCAAATATTTCACATACGCTTCAAAATGTTATAGTTTCTGTCATCACTAAAAATCAATTAGCTCCTCCCCTCTCCCCCTCCTCCAATCAAAAGTCGTTTGCTAATAGTGAATCTTTCAGTATCGAAAATTTTCTAATGCCTGGTGCAGGGTACGCTGACCTGAAGTATAGCTCATCTGGGACACTGATCTGCAGGGAAGGATTTAAATGAAGCGCACGAACCTGCTTCCTGTACACTATTTGAGAAATAAAACAAAAAGGAATTTATTTCCCTTACTTGTTCCAGACAACGAAAATATGGCTGAGGTTTTTTGAGTTTTTTCTTGATTTATAATACGATTTTTAATCTAGCTTAACACTTTGTTATTCCGTAATGAGATCTGTTATCAGCTCTTCTGATCACTGTGAGACTAGATTTAATCATGGTCAAGTGTTATCTTTTCACAAATTTCGTTTATGTCAAACATGTTCAAGTCTTTATTAGTATATTATAAGATTTCTTTTCACATCGCATGATGTAGTCTTTATATAATTAGGAGGTTCTGTTTTCATTCTCCTTAATTGTTTGTTCATCTATTGTGAAGTATTCTTTAATACCATCTTCAACTGCACAGTTGATTGTCCTCCTGTAACAGTTCCCGCCGGAGCAAGAGAGTTTAGAGCAGGGGTGATGTGGTTGACGACCCAGAACAAAGGTACCTGAATGCGTGCCTAGGTCACTCACCGTTTCAACAAAGGAAAACAGAGTTGGGGCAAAGAATGTGGACAGGTGGGAGCTGAGCACTGGCGTTCCGATTTGGGTATGGGGAGAATGAGTGACAGACGAGATGGTAGCGGAGCTTGCTGCTATAGATGAGTGACAGGTGTGCAAAGTATTTCGTTCCAATGGCGACTGAGTAGAGCCATCCCCCTGGGGTCCGTTGGTCAGCGTTGATACTGCTTGAGTGTATATAAGACTGGTCAAATTTGAGCTCAGTAGACTGGATGAGAGAGGCTGGATGGGGAGGAGAGCGAATGAGTGACTGTAGATAGGAGTTTGTTTAGCTCACCGACTTTGATAGAGCAGCGATTGATATACTGTTGTACGAATGTTAGTGATAGAACAGGATCGCTCAAATAGGTGTGTGAGTTTTGTTTTAATAGATAATCTGAAAGTGTGTTGTAAGCAGGAATAAGTTAAAATAACCCTAGGGCAAACAGTGGGATCTGCTACACAGTATTATTTATAAAAACTACCACGACAAATCCTGGTCACGGACACCAAATAATAATGTGTAGCAGATCCCACTGTTTGCCCTAGGGTTATTCAAACTTGGAACATTATCACACTCATCCACATCATTCCTGACCACACACTGCAAATAATATAGCACACAGCAGATGGCATATTTATTATATAATACTCATACCAGAAAAATGAGTAGTGAAATTACAAACACAATACAATTCATATCATCTTAACTAAGTATATCTATATTATATATATGTTAATATAATATTAACTAAAGCGGAAATTTTAAGCAATAGCTCTTGATGGAATTCCCAACTATCATTACCCAGTTCTATTGCCTACACACCACATCACACACACATCTCTTTAACTGCATCCTCAACACACCTTATCAAAAACTTCCTCAATCAAATTCCCTCAGGCGGGCGATATGGACATACCTCGTTCACAATGTGTCCTGCTTACAACGTACGTTCAGATTATCTATTAAAACAAAACTTACACACCTATTTAAGCGATCCTGTTCTATCACTAACATTCATACAACAGTCTATCAATCGCTCCTCTATCTAAGTCGGTGAGCTAAACGAACTCCTATCTACAGTCACTCATTCGCTCTCCTCCCCATCCAGCCTCTCTCATCCAGCCTACTGAGCTCAAATTTGACTAGTCTTATATACACTAAAGCAGTATCAACGCTGACCAACGGACCCCAGGGGGATGGCTCTACTCAGTCGCCATTGGAACGAAATAATTTGCACACCTGTCACTCATCTATAGCAGCAAGCTCCGCTACCATCTCGTCTGTCACTCATTCTCCCCCTACCCAAATCGGAAAGCCAGTGGTCAGCTCCCACCTGTCCACATTCTTTGCCCCAACTCTGTTTTCCTTTGTTGAGACGGTGAGTGACCTAGGCACACATTCAGGTACCTTTGTTCTCGGTCGTCAACCACATCACCTCTACCCTAAACTCTCTTGCTCCGGCGGAAACTGTTACATTCTCACTGAAGTGCGAATTCTTAAAACTGAGAAACAATTCATCATGCCCAACCGATTACTCTCCAATTATGGAGTTCATAAACAAAATCATGAAATGACTATGGAGCAAAATAAAAAAAACTGTCGGAGAAACCAGAAGCTGTTCTGTAGAACCCTAAATAATACGGGGAAGGAAAAAGAGTGGGCACTGAAATTTTAGAAAACAAAACAAGGTGCTTTGCTTACCCCTTGCAGTGCGATAATGAATAGATGGAAAAACTATCTCTAAGAGATCCTCGTTGCGGAGGACGACCAGTGTCCAAACACGACGTGTGCTAATATATCAGAGGAAATCAGTGACAGAGAAAACACCATCACAATGTATGAGCTGAATCCAAAATTCGAACAAAATTACGGTTGGTAAAGCTGCTAGACATGATGATATAACACTACAAATGGCCAAGTACATGGAAACTGCAGGCGCCTTGTAATTTCAGAATATTTTTCTTGCAGTCTGGCGCCCCAGTGCTGTACAAAGGAAGGGGAGATAACCACCATTATACCAATATTAAGCAAATATGATATCCGACAATGCAAAAAAAACCAAAGATGCATATCCCTCCTTACTGTCCCGGCAATGCCAACTCTAGGATACTGAAACAGAGAAAAATACATATGTCCGAATCACAGACATGCAATTCCCAATGCGGTCTCAGATCAAACCGAAGTACTCAAGTCGTATCTTGACACTCAGACAGCTGAATGAAAAAAGCGCTTGAGTATAATGATGAAATGTCTATATGTTTCTTGAACCTGGAATTTGTATTCGACAAGGTTCACAGAAGCAGTTTTTGGGAATGCCTGGACAAGAAGATCACAGAGCCCGTGATATGTGACATATAGAGTTCATATTAGAAACTCTATTAGACTTCCAGAAACTCCATTAGACTTCCAGAAAGTCTATTAGACTTCCAGAAACTCTATTAGACTTCCACACCTGCCAAAGACGGATGTGTCGGACTGAAAGGTACAAATATCGCAGTCAAACTGTAAACTAGCGACACAACCCAAATCTTTTCTCCAGACTACATCCTGCCACTTACAAAGCCCTGATCAGGGCATGGTAGCTGTAGATTGAGAATGAACGCAGAAGAAGAGAAGAAGACTTCCACAAGCTCTATTAGACTTCCACAAACTCTATTAGACTTCCACAAATTCTATTAGATTTCCACAAACTCCATTAGACTTCCACAAATTCCATTAGACTTGCACAAACTCTATTAGACTTTCAGAAACTATATTAGACTTCAGACACTCTATTAGACTTCCAGAATTTCTAATAGACTTTCACAAACTCTATTAGACTTCCACAAACTCTATTAGACTTTCAGAAACTCTATTAGACTTCCAGAAACTCTATTAGACTTCCAGAAACTCCATTAGACTTCCACAAACTCTATTAGACTTAAACAAACTCTATTAGACTTCCACAAACTCTATTAGACTTTCAGAAACTATATTAGACTTCAGACACTCTATTAGACTTCTAGAATATCTAATAGACTTCCAGAAACTCCATTAGACTTCCAAAAACTCTATTAGACTTCCAGAAACTCTATTAGACTTCCACAAACTGCACTAGACTTCCAGAAACTCTATTAGACTTCCAGAAACTCTATTAGGCTTCCAGAAACTCTATTAGACTTCCAGAAACTCCATTAGACTTCCAAAAACTCTATTAGACTTCCAGAAACTCTATTAGACTTCCAGAAACTTCACTAGACTTCCAGAAACTCCATTAGACTTCCAGAAACTCCATTAGACTTCCAGAAACTCTATTAGACTTCAAGAAACTTCACTAGACTTCCAGAAGCTCTATTAGACTTCCAGAAACTCTATTAGACTACCAGAATCTCTATTAGACAGAAAACTAAATGTGAGAGGAATTCGAAACAGCTAGTGGCGTAAGACAGGGCAACATTATATGGTCATATATTTTCATTCTGAGTGGTCTCGATGCCTCAGGTACTGGAGATCGCGGATTCGAATCACGGTGGAGACCTTGACTTTTTAGTATTTCCCCGTTTCTTTGGGTAGTAGAGATCTCAAACTCCCGTATGCAGTGTCGCGCACGGTAAAAATCCATCGGCAGTTGGAAATCGAAAAGAGTAGGCTGCTGCCCCCAAAAATATCAAAAATGTTAAAAATCTACCCAATCTATTACGGGATCTTCGCTGGTGCTGCGGAGTTTGTGCATTGTGATGAGATTCTTCAAACAATAGGGAGAAAAACGGAGCACATGGGCACAACCGTGTGCAATGACGTTGATTCTTCGAGTAAACTAAACTATATTTTCATTCTACTCATGAATGATATTGCCAAAGCACATAAGATGAGAATCCGAATGTACTAATTGGGGTACTGGAAAATAGGACCAGTCTATACATCAGATCTGGCGTTTGCCAGTGATGTAGTCCTGGTTACCAAATTAGAAGCACATCTTACACACTGACCTTCAGACATGGACTGAGCAGCTAGAGAAGAGAACGAAACCCATTAGTAGTTTTTTAAAATCTTGACTGTCTCGAAAAAACAAAAGATACATCATATTATACCGGATGAATAGCCTTTGGAATAGGTCAAGTTGTTCACATGAAATGGCCTTGTAATAGACCAGAAAGAATGTATCAAATACGATTTAGCTTATGAAGAGCAGTAAATGACAAAAATGCACGTGCATAAGTATAGGTATCATCAATGAAAAAGACATAGATAAGAAAGTTAAGATGATTCCGTACTGCTTCCCGTATGTACTATTGTTGATAAATAGCTGTGAACAATTGATAATGACTCCACCCCAGAAAAGCCAGCTCAAATCCGCTTACATCTGTGATGTGGTCTGCAATTAAACAATGCACCACAATCTCGAAACTCAACCCTTGCAAACCCCAATGGTGCCATCTCAACTTTCTTGCTTGGCCACGTCTGCGAAATGAAAGAATTTCGGCTGTCATGACTGTCATTGGAAGCAGAAAGCCAATGATCCAGATCCATATGACGTCCCAAAGTCAAATGAGGACAATCTGAAGGTGACGGATACCTAGAATGGAACCAGATAAAACAGAAGGCAATGATATAAAGTTCTTATGTCGTTTCTAACAAATCTCTACACTCTAGGGTTGGAGAGAGGCGATTTAAGTAAGTATGAGAGTTTACAATATCCAGTGAACCGCTTTTTATTCTTCTTATTTTGAAGTCTAGTATCAAGGTAAAGTAGCCTACATTGTGCATGTCATATATTATTTGTGCAGAGGGGAGTGTGGGAGTATCTTTTTTTGTGACCGAGACACACTTATCCGAAATGTTGCTGCACGATCGCTGAAAACTTAAATGAAACAAACAAACAAACAAACGACAGACTATATTGAAACATTTTCATGTGCATAATCTGAGAATTCAAATAATCTTCTAAAGCAAACTGGATAACACGACAATTTGATGTGAGAAAAATACACAAGCTCATTAGAGTGTGAACATTCAAGCCACGTGAACCAAACGTGCATCAGCTTCCTTTACTGAACTCATTTCCCGGACATGCTGTTCCGTTTTTTAAATTTTGTTTTACAGATTCATCACGTGATACGTTTTGCAGTGTTGTAGGAGTCGCGCATGAACAAAATAAAAGAAAAAAGAGTTATTCTTTAAGTAAATCCGTGGGAGGTTACTTGGAAAAATGAGGACAAAAGAAAGAAATATTGAGAGAGAGAGAAAGAAAGAGAGAGAGAGAGAGAGAGAGAGAGAGAGAGAGAGAGAGATGTGTAAGTAAGACAGACACAGAGTGAGCAAGATTTGTAATTTAAATTTTCATCCATAGATTACCATAAAGCACATGATCCTTTTAAAAATCCCTGAAGATATAGGGGTGACTGTTTGTACTAAATAGACAAGTCATCTTCGTTGTAGACTGTAGACTGTCGAGAAACGAAATAGTCAAGCCACCCTGGTTCTAGACTGTTCAGAAACGAAATAGACAAGCCATCCTGGTTGTAGATTGTCTAGAAAATTAATAGGCAATCCGCCTTGAGTGTAGACTGCCCAGAAACGTTATAGACAAGCCATCCTAGCTGTAGTTGTAGACTCTCCAGACACTTAATAGACAAGTCACCATGGTTGTAGACCGTAAAACACAAGCTAGCCTGGTTGTAGACTATACATAAAATTATAAACAAGCTATTCTAGCTGTAGGTTTTAGACTGACCAGAGACTTGATAGACACGTCACCATGGTTTTAGACTGTCCAGAAACTTAATAGATAACCCACCTTGGTAGTAGACTGTCCAGAAACCCTGTAGAAAGTATACCGAGTATTACGTTTCACTGTAGTGTGGCATACCAGAAAACGAGTAATCAGATACGTTAGTACAATAAGGAGCAGCAGGAGAAGAAAAAGAACAAATAACTCCCTTCCAAGCATGGAAGTTGCTTATTCATTACCTTGATAGAACTGAACAGGTGACCTTGTTTCGCAAAAGAACGGAACAACAGCCACTAACAAAGATTTATACTGACCCCATCACCTTCATTGGTTACCCATCCCAAATGTTTTCGTGACATCAACAGACGGTGTTGTCTTGATGATGTAACTTGCGCTGTATTTGAATTATAGTGAGAAAGAAACTGCGCTTGTCATCGACCTCACTCTCTGGTCCCGAGCTACCTTGGACCAGTGGCAAGACATAAGTCAATACTACTGGAGGCACCGCAGGATACAGGCCATCTCTCAGGAGACCTGGAGTCACTTTAAAGCTTGCAGATCTTTATCGCCCACCGTTTCTGTTCATCGCTTTGTGAGATGAATGTCTGACCTCTCGACCACAGCAACCTCAAAAGACTCTGTAATATCTGTAGACATCAGCTGTTACATTTCAGTCATGTAGTTTCAAGACAAAGTGACCTATCACTTAATTTACTTGCGGACATGCAGCACAGACAGCCGAGTACATCCTACAAGAATTCTGTGTTTTAAGCTAATTGAGCACTGAGCAAACTTTGAGTACTCGAAGGAGCGAAAAAACCCATGTCTGCCAAACTGAGAACAAGCGAGATTCGAAATTGGTGCGTTGGGATTGGGAAACGGACGATTCAGCCCTAGGTCACACATCAACGTTGCAACTACAGCGATGACGAACAAGAAGAACAAGACTGAAATGCAGATGCATGTGGATCATGTTCTGAGATAGGTCATCTTTGCTGTCCTTGTTTCATTATCGTCAGTTTGTTATTGGTTATCTGCTGATCTAATGGACTCTAGGCTCACAACTGTCCGATTGATAGAACTCTGATATCTGCCGATTTTTCTACATAGAGTGGCAGAAGCTGAAAACTGACTCTGTTCTGCCTTATTCTGGATTCTTTCCAAATGAACAGAGTAATCGTTGTAATTTAGTCACGTTTTATTGTGTATTTGTATTGCTGGAAAAAGTGATGGCAGAGTGGTTTTGTATATTGACTAAGAGGATCCAGGTTCAAACCTTAGGTATACTTTTTTCTATCTGGGTAAAATAACAACTGAACATGTACACTGTACGGCTACTTCAGTGACCCTTGTCCTTCATTTCTTAATCCTATAAATCACCCCCCTCCCCCCTTTTCCACAAAACGCTCACAAGCGGACCTCAAAAATGGAAAAGAGCGTCGCTGGAAGGATCGGCTTATTCCAGACGTTATTAAGTCACATTACGCCCTGTTTTAATATTTATACTGGTCATGCTTTGAAGTATCCAATGGCGAGCAACCAAAGTGGTAATGCACTGTGGACAAAGCAAACTCCGCGTCACAAGAACGATGTTATATACGGCCAAGACTAAATATGTAGGCAAGTGAAATAATGGCATTAATTAAAGAAAAACCAAAAAATGAAATGTAATACAACGATTGTCTGACATATTTAATTAACTAATACATTTTTCTGATACATAATATTCAACAGTTTGATAAGCATACAAATAATTATAATTATAATTTCCCATGACAAGCGATGGTGGCGACAACAGATTTTGCTTCGAGATGTGTTCTCATATGACTTTAAATACCAATCCTGGTACGGAATGACCTATCTTTAATTAACAAATTTTAAGATTTAAGATTTAATTAACTAATAATATAAGGGGGACGGCGTGGGTTAGTGGTTTAGTGACACAGCTCACAACCCGAAGGTGCTGGGTACGATCCCCATCACAGCAGCGGCCGTTACCCTGGGGAAGAAAACCCTTAGAAAATGTAGGAGGAAGCAGACCCTTGCATAAAATGAAAGCCGTAGTCGGATGCACCAGGCCGACAGTCACAAAATAAAAACCGCAGTGCAACGGACACCCGGCTTGGGATAGATAAATAAGGCAAACGCAAAAAGAAATTAATACAAATAACTAATACATTTTTCTGATATATAATAAACTATTCAACAGTTTGAAAAACATACTAATAATTATATTAATAATTTCTAATGGCAAGCGATGGTGGCGACAACAGATTTGTGCTGCGAGATGTGTTCTCATATGACTATAAAAACCAATCCTGGCACGGAATGACCTGTCCCATCTGGGGAGCACATGGGAGGTGTCGATCATGGCCACCAGTCGATCATGGCCACCAGTCGATCATGGCCACCAGTCGACCATGGCCACCAGTCGATTCTGAAGTCGTCGTGCATTCTGTTCTTTCGGATAACTTGCTTTGAGTCTCCTCGATGGAGTTACGTCCTTCGATCTGAGCATGTTTGGCAATGCTCTCGCGCCAAGTGGAACGGTTCTGTGCAAGTATCTTTCGGGATTTGACATCTTTATAAAGTACGTACACACGATTTGCTGTCTTCCGGTAGCCATTGGACCGTCTAAATTGTTACATGCCACACTTTGACTATTAACTACACTTCATACCTTTAACTGGACTATGTGTACATCTTGGACAATTGGAAGTGTCTTCTAATGTTTCTGTTATTCTTCTAATGTTTATGCTATTCTTCTTCTTTTTCTGTTATTTTTCTAACGTTATGTTATTCTTTTAATGCTTTCATTCTTCTTCTTCTTCTTCTTCTTCTTCTTCTTCTTCTTCTTCGTCTTCGTCTTCTGTGTTCGTTCTCCATTTCCCGCTACCAAGTCCTGAACAGGCTTTGCATGCAGCAGGATGTAATGTGGATAACGGAATGCGTTGTGTCGCTGGTTTACAGCTTGACTGCGATATTTGCACCTTTCGGTCCGACACATCCGTCTTCGGCAGGGATTCTTCTGTTATTCTTTTAATGCTTTTCTTATTCTTATCCTGTTTCTGTTCATATGTTAATGTTTCTGTTATTATTCTGTTTCTGTTATTCTTTTCATGTTTCTGTCATTCTGCTTATGTTTCTGAAAATATGTTAATGTTACAGTTATTCTTCTTCTGTTTCTATCATTCTTTTAATGTTTCTATTATTCTTCGACTGTGTCTGTTATTGTTCTAGTGTTTCTGTCGTTCTTCTAATGTTTATGTTATTCTTCTAAAATTTTTGTTATTCCTCTATTGTTTCTGTTATTCTTTTAATGTTTCTGTTATTCTTGTAATGTTTCTGTTATTCTTTTAATGTTTCTGTTATTCTTGTAATGTTTCTGTTATTTTTCTACTGTGTCTATTTTTCTTGTACTGTACATTTAATCCAGGAACAGTTCTGACCGATCATACTGTTCGATTACATTATATAAGATCATATGTAATGACATCAAGGCTCACCGTCGTCATCAATTGTCTGTCCGACATAAGGGGTGTGTGCTTATGTTTCTCGACTATTATGAAATCTGAGTGTATTTAGCACGGTTTGTCCTTGATGTGGACCGGAGTGGGTTTGCTGAATGGTTCTGTGTCTGAGTGATAGATGCACGTCTAGAGCCACAGTCAGATCATAACAACAAGATCGACTAAAAGTACTGTCTTACTCATCAAGAGTACCTTTAGTCTTAGTTTAGTCGAAGAATCAACGTCATTGCACACGGTTTAACCCATAGATGCTCTGTTCTTCTTCGTTTGGTTTGGAGAATCTCAGTACAATGCACGAACTCTGTAGCACTGACAACGATCCCGTAAAAGATTTTAACATAATTTTTAATTTTTCCTGGGCAGAGGTCACTAAGCTTTCACTTTTTTATTTTCAAGTGCCGAGGGATTTTTAAAGTGCAAGACAGTGGATACGGGCGTCTGATTTCTACTACACAGAGATCCGGGGAAATACCAGAGAGTTCACGTGAAACAATCCCGGCCTCCACCGTGATTTGAACATGCGACCTCCAGCACGCGATGCCAACATCGTACCTCGATACCACTCAGTCACTTCAAGAGTAGAAGACTCTTCAGACCATTGGTTCCTCTATGTATGCAAGTCAAATTTATGCAGAGTGGGACCTTGAATGGAAGCTCTAGAAACAGTTCATCATCTACGATACAGGAATACCAGCCTGGGTAACTAGTAGGAAGATTAAGAAGATCAATAGTTTTCTTTAACTTTTTCAAAACACGAATAGCTGTGTAATCTGTTCAGCAACTTCTCTACTCGACCATTTAATATTTATCTTTACCATGTGCTAAGTGTTTTTGGTGCAGTATTTTGTAACTTTACTTTCTTTTAACATTCATAATAAAAGTAGACCACCTGTTACTGTTTAAAAACTTCCTTTACTTACTAGATTAATTCCAAACACTGTCCATTCATATTGCAGCCCTCTGTGAGATCCTCAGAGAGAGCTAAAACCTAATTCAGACATGCCAGATAAATAGACATTACTGAAGCAGGAAGTTGTGGGTGTTCTATATCACCTACTAGTCGGCATGGTACGTGATGATGTATATTTACACGCATAAGTAGTTAACTCATTTTGACGTCCATGTTGTCTATCTGACCTGACTCGGATCAATGTCTTCTCTACATGGAGGTCATTGTTGGGTGTGGCTGTTTATTCCCTCCCTAGTGGGTTCTCATTTTCTTGATGTCACCTGCCAGATTTCCCATTCACTTGTTTAGTAGCATTCAGGATTTCCTATTTCCTTACTGGTCTCTCCTGAGAGCCGATGTGTATATAGAACAGTTATTTATATAACAGCTCGAGGGCTGCTATACAGCGCCATAAATGAAGAACACCAAGCCGGCGGGGACTAAAAAAACTTCAACAAATTTATTTGACTATAAATATTTATTTGATACACTTGTGCAATAAAACTTTATAAATGAATCGCTGTGACCCTCTAGTAACAGTAATTGAATATGATGATTTTCGTTTATGCCCCAAGCGAAGCATAGGACAACCACTACAGCTGGCTTGTTTACATGAAGTATGCATATTATCATTTGCAGTATTGGTTTCTATAACAATGGTTTAACATGATGGTGTAGAATTGCAATGACAAAGCTACATTTAGCAGCACGAAACATACACTTCTGTCAAAGCAGATATCTCAGAACTTAACAATTAGAATCATTAAATGCTATGTGCATTCCGTTTTATTGTATGGAGTGGAAATCTGGACACTGACCAAGAAAATGGAGAACAGCATTGAGACCTTTGAAATGTGGGTATTCAGAAAACTTGAACGAGTTTCTTAGAAAGATTGGAAAACAAATAGTGAGGTTCTGGAACAACTCAATGTGAAGAAGATACCTCTGAAGGAAATATGAAGCAGAAAAATACAATACTTTGGTCATGTCATACAACATGACAGTCTTCTGAAAGTTTTATTGGAGGGAAAAATGGAGGACTAGAGATTTAGAGGGTGGTAGAAGTACAGACGGATGGACAGACAACATCAAGATGTGGTCAGGACACAGTTTGACTGAGTGTTTCTTCTTCTTCTTCTTCTTCTTCTTCTTCTTCTTCTTCTTACGCTGTCAGACGTCGACCTTTATGTTTTCGAAAAAAGCAGCGATCATCCTGAGACTGTCGACACTGCCATAGAGCTTGTCTAGTGTTGCCACTGGTGATGGCCACATCTGCTCTCTCTGATCCTCGTACGTCGGGCAGTTTTGCAGCAAATGCTCAGCGGTGATTTTCTTGGTACCACACGAGCATTCGTCAGTGCCACCTATCTTCAGTTTATTGAATAGGTGGGACCTCAGTCTGTTGTGGCCTGTGCGGAGTCTTAAGACCACGACCTGCTCTCTTCTGTTCAACTGATAATAGGCATCGTTTTTTGTGTAGCCAGTATGTTCTGTTTCCCATTTGGTCATGTATCTAGCTCTAATAAGCCGTTTTGACTCTTCGTATGTCACACTAGTATCTTGTTGTGGTAGTCTTGCACCTTCTTTTGCCAGTCTGTCTGCCTCCTCGTTGCCTTGGATGTTGCAGTGGGATGGAACCCACTGTACCACTACTCTTTTTGGTGCGGACTGCTGGCATAGTTGACATAGTACTGCTCTTAAATCATTAAGTTCAGTATTTTTCTTGCTTTTTAGTGCTGTGACTACGGCCAGGGCATCTGTAAGCAGGACTATATGGCTTTCATTCCTTTTACCTGTCACCATTTCTTCCACTGCCGCCCTCAGTGCCTCTGCCTCCGCTCTGAAATTGCTTGTGTATTTTCTAGTTCCCAATGACAGTGTTATTTTTCTGCCATTTGGTAGGCTCAGGAATGCTCCTGCCCCTCCGTTCTGAGTTGTGTTTGTTACAGAACCGTCGGTGTATGCATGGGTCCAGTCCATGCTTGGGTAGTTTTTCGTTATGTACCTCAGGGTAGTATCTCTTCTTTCTTTTTCAGACTGGCAGTTTTTGTTTCCAATACCTGGTATATTTTCTACCACCTCTGGAAATATATGCTGCCTCCAGGTAGGTTTTCGTACAGTGGGATGGGTTTTGGTGTTGTTAATGTGTTCATATGGTCTTCGTGCATCTTTGCTTTGGCTATTTCTGCAAAGTTTCTCCGCTTTAGTTTCCCATTTCCAAAATTGTTTAGTCTCTGGTGCATTGGATGGTAGACTGAGTGTTTCAACCTGGCATAGGACAGACGGACAGACAACATCAAGATGTGGTCTGGACACAGTTTGACTGAGTGTACAGATGGACAGACAAATTCAAGATGTGGTCTGGACACAGTTTGACTGAGTGTACAGATAGACAGACAACTTCAAGATGTGGTCTAGACACAGTTTGACTGAGTGTACATATGGACAGATAAATTCAAGATGTGGTCTGGACACAGTTTGACTGAGTGTACAGATAGACAGACAACTTCAAGATGTGGTCTGGACACAGTTTGACTGAGTGTACAGATAGACATACAACATCAAGATGTGGTCGGGACACAATTTGACTGAGTGTACCAGCATGGCATGGGACAGAGACAGCTGGAGATCTATTACCGTCAACCTCCAATGCTGAGATGACACTTGATAATAATGATGATGTCGCTAGCCCCATCCACAAACTTCTTTGGTCTCCTATACATGATTCGACGTTTACAATGGCCATTGTCTGATCCACAGAACAAGTTAGTATGTGGCTCTACTACCACAGAACTAGTTAGTATGTGGCTCTACTACCACAAAACAAGTTAGTATGTGACTCTACTACCACAAAACAAGTTAGTATGTGGCTCTACTACCACAGAACAAGTTAGTATGTGGCTCTACCACCACATAACAAGTTAGTATGTGACTCTACTACCATATAAATTGTTATCACACGGTTCCATTACCACACAAGCGCTAGCCATACTGTAGCTCTTCTACCACGGGTTTGGCTAAATCTGACATGATCGACTTACGTGGCGATTAGTAACATATCTTGTCATTGTAACATCGTTGATTGGCTTGCGCAAACGAAATATTCTTTCAATCAGCCGTCGGAAACATGCGGTCGGCAACATACGGTCGCCAACATACGGTTATCGGCAACATACGGTCATCGGCAACATGCGGTCATCAGCAACATATGGTTCAAAGCATACGGTCATCGGCAAAATACGATCGGCAACATGCTATAGTCGGCAACATATGGTCGGCAATATACGATCGTCGGCAACATAGGATCGGCAATAAGAAATCTTTTTCTTCTTCTTTTTCTTCGTACGCTGTCAGACGTCAACTTGAATTTGTTTGAAGAAAGCAGCGATCATCCTGAGGCTGTCGACACTGCCATAGAGCTTGTCTAGTGTTGCCACTGGTGATAGCCACATGTGCTTTGTCTGGTCCTCGTATGTCGGGCAATTTTGCAGCAGATGTTCAGTGGTCATTTTCGCTGTACCACAGGTGCATTCGTCAGTGCCACCTATCTTCAGTTTATTGAATAGGTGGTACCTCAGTCTGTTGTGGCCTGTGCGGAGTCTGAAGACCACGACCTGCTCTCTTCTGTTCAACTGGTAATAGGCATAATTTTTTGTGTAGCCAGTATGTTCTGTTTCCCATTTAGCCATGTATCTTGCCCTAATAAACCTTTTGGACTCTTCGTAGGTCACACTAGAATCTGGTTGTGGTAGTTTTGCGCCTTCCTTTGCCAATCTGTCTGCCTCCTCGGGCAATAAGAAATCGAAAACATACGGTCGACAACAGACCCACAATTCATACGGTCGGGTGCAACATTTGATCGGCGACAACATATGGTTGGCGGCAAATACGGTCGGCCACAACATATGTTTGTCTATCCAATCTGTCCGAGCCACCATTGACTTATTAAGCATACTCGTGTCTGAAAATGCTGAAATGAACAAACTGTTTATAGGAATATATTTGATACTGAGGTCTATTCATATTTTTATCAGGTATGTCTGTTTTGTATGTGGTCTTCAACTTCTGATCAAATTTTAAACGCTTGGCCTGCCACCCGAGGTGCACAGATTTCTATGGCTCCTGTCAACTTCCGCTTCATGAGCGACGATTGATTAAAGCTGGCGTCTGCACGCCACAGTCGACGTATCGTCGGTTGATCGAGATGAGATTCTCTAGTTGAATCGTTAACCGCAACGATTGTTAAACATAGCGACTATTATACTGCCTTCACTTCAATTTGTCATTCCTTTTCAACCCCTGTTGGAGTGTGGAAGTATTTTTGATACTCGTAATCGAGTCTGTGGACAAACATATGATTGACCTGTTGTGTAGCGCGCGCTGTCCATGAAACTATACTGCTCATTTCCCTAATATTCATGTCAGACACATATTCACTTTAAAAGCTCAAACATGGAAACGTCTTTTATTCTAAGGAATGTCAATACAGACACACATGCGTCGGTCTCAAGATATCATTTTGTCTCCTTTAACGTCCCTTATAGACGTTCTCAGTAACGTGCCACTAGAACAGACACGCATATCAATGTAATCTAATCAGGTTTATATTGTTACAATCATAACGGAAATCTACAGATCACAGGTCAAGTAATTTTATTGTGGACTTAATATTTGTGATGTCTGCTTGAAAACGAGTACCCACCAAGAACTTATAAATTATTCAGCTATCTACAATTGTGGGACACTGTATATGACAATGCATGATTTGTTAACGGCGTATCGCGACCTTGCAGCAATGGCCATACGATAAAAGCGGGAGCACAGTAATGTCCCAGGCTGAACTAGTGAAATACAATAGTTAGCGCGAGCTGAAGGTCGTCAAAGTTGCTGTTCTTATGACTGGGCATATCATTTATGTTTCCACTTATTTGATAGTGTATCATATTTGCAATAGCTAAAACAGTTTGAAGAGGTTTTTAGGTAGTATTTTTCTGTCATTTATTTAAGGCAAACAACACGGCTGTATTTCAGTGCCGTTCTAAGCTTAGCGAGGTCGAATAGAGATATTTGTTCACATTGTTGAACCCTTGTCACAGCACTGCTAAGAAGCATGCTGACGCGTGACGAATGTAAAAGTCATAGCTGAACAAACAGAGGTGAAGCTGAACGTTCATCGTTAAGTCTAGGCTGACAGTGGTTCCCTTTTACAAATCCTCATCTGCCTGTTTGAAATACTCAAATTGTTGGCTCTCTTAAGGCACCCTGATCAGCGAATCTTTTAAGATACCAGAATAGTTGGATCTCTCACAAGGTGAGAGAATTAGCGTACTGCTGACTAGTAGCACACTGCAGTAAACTATTAATTCAGTACAATACAGAAAGCTGTTATTTCAGCACAGTAAAGTTATTATTTCAGCATAATATAAAAAACTTATTTCAGTTAAATAAAAAAAAAACTGTTAATTTAGCAAAATATATAAGATTAATTTCAGTACACTACAGGAACTATTTTTTTCAGCACAGTATATAAAACTGTAAATTTAGCCTAATACAGAAAACTATTTTGAGTAGAATCATGAAAACCATTATTTCAGTACAATACAGAAAACTAATTTTAGCATCCTACAGAAAACGGCAAATTTTAGCAAACTGTTAAATATTCTAATTCGTCATAGGAAAATTGTAATTGACACATTGCAAGAAACTAGAATCTAGATGGTAGGAAAATGTAAATATGGAACATGAAAAAAATTTCCCTTTTTGCACTTCGGATAACTGTAAATTTACACATATTATCGATTCTATATAGAATATATATATGTCAGTTTGATAAACCCATAAAAAAAAGAGAAAGAGAGAACGCAGGGACACATGAAGGTGAAGTGAAGCATCTTTGTTAATTTAGACAACCCACTAAAGAAACAGAATAACGAACAAACAATTTGGTTTTTATTGTTATGTCTCAAGTCTTAAAGGTATTACCATGAAACGGTATGAGCCTTTGATAGATAGGCTAGGCTGGAGTTTCCCAAATCCTGTATTTCATGGCTTTGATCTATCTGAGCTTAACCCTGTCCCACAAATTTACTATCTTTTTACTTCTGTTCACACCAACTGAACAGTTGTAATCTAGTGCAACAAAGTTTGTTTAACTTGCATGCTCCGTATATAGAAGTACATGGAGCTGTGTAACATGCAACATCCCCACCTGATGTCGTGAAATATTTGACTTCATGGATCAAGCGTACAATGCAGGGAACTGGGGTGTCTAGTCGAGTCGTTACAACTGGGTCATTTAGTGGTTTCATAGACGATGCTGCCTTGAGGGAATCAACGACTCCGTTGTACACAGTCTCAGCTGTTTTAAAGATTTGCTACAGTCTCGTTGCATTGCATCGCAAACTCGACCAGTCTGAGGTCCATTTTCAAAACAACTGATAGTTGTAACGTAGATTTAGTTTGTGTTTTCGTCTCAGTCCACTATCTGACTATACCTATTTTAAATTTTATTGTTTCACTTTATGTTGTCTTACATTTTCTACCAAGTAGGCTGACGTATAATGGGACTGTTTACGCACCAAGTCGGTTTTGTTGCAAGAGACAATCTATCCAAACGATCTATCACTCGAGCACGGCTGTCGAACAAAATTAAAGAATACCTTTGTACGATTTTTGAAAACAAAACCAACCCAGCAACAACTAGAAGTCTTGCTACTATTGTGTTGCATGTATTCTGTGTTGATATCTGTATCTAACCAAATTATGTTGTAACGATCTATTACTAACCTTTACATATCCGCTTTTCATCTCTCAGTTTTGGCTCGTAAATCCGACAAGCCAGGTGGCAGATTGTAGTGCTGGTCACGTACTCTTTGTCGATGTCATAAGTCAAAGGTCACAATCACATTACAATACGATAATTTGACTGTCAATGTCATGTATGTGTGTTACCGTGAAGAGTGCTCTAAACCGGTGTTTCTCAACGAGAACCACATGCCCGTAGGAGGCCAGGCACGCGTAAAAGGCAAAGATACGTGAGAACCATCAGACAGGGTTACAATCACACACGCTCGAGAAACAGTGGCTTAGAGTATCGTGTCCGGTCACATCTGTTGACCTTTTGTAACATCCATTGTCTTTGTCAGACTGTTTCCCATCCACTTGTCAATATAGATTCTCGAAATTCCTGCAATAAATGTATTTTCACTTTCTGCATGAAGTAATATGACGCGCTGAATTGAAGCCAACACAAGGGAATAGGGAGCAGCCAACAGACACCTGTTGAAAAACAATAAAAGAATGAAGCAGCCAATAGAAACTTTCAAGACAATAGAAGAATGGAGCAATAAATATTTACGGGCAGTGTACAATCCTGACAGGTTGTCCGGGGTCTTTGTGTATGACAAAGGCAGTAATAGCACCACTGCCCTACAGACATCATGTGGACAGATGCGACTAATAGTGTGATTTGACATAACACGATGTCACCATAAATTAACAGAGGGTGAGAAAAAAGATCACGTCAAGGATTTTGAAAATTTTAGCTCCAGAATTGACAAAAATGGCGACTGCTCGAAAGAAATCAGTAGAAGACTAGCCATGTCAATGCTGATACTGAAAAGCCTGAAGAAATTATAGCAGAGCACCAACAACACGAGAAGAGGGAAAGTCTTGAGAGCCTGTGTTTTTTTCTTTTTTTGTGGCAGCATATGCTGCGAATCATGAACGATTACCAAAACTTCTAGACAAAGAATCGAATCCTTCGAGTCAAAATGTTGCAGATAGATCCTCAGAATACACTGGACACACACAGAAAAAAACAAATATAGATATTTGGCAAGAGATGAATATAGAGGAGAACTGGTTTATTAATTCCATTCTGGCCAGAAAATGTAAATACTTTGGTCATATCAAGAGACACAACGGTCTTGAGAGAACAGTGATGGAAGGTATGGCGCCAGGCAAACGAGGCAGGGGTAGACCAAGAAGACGATGGTACCAAGATATCCAGAAATACCTGGGCATGACTGGGACGGAGACTGGAGTTTTGGCAAGGGAAAGAATTGTTTTCAGACAGATTGTGATGCGAGCAACGTTCTATAAAGGACATGCTACATGATGATGGCATAACGCCGGCCATGGTTAGGTGGTTTGTTAAGAGCTGCATAGAAGGCGCCTAACATGCTGCGGGTCTATATTGATCTAGTGTTTGAGTCTAATAAGATGGATCACACATCGGTTAACCACGCTCCAAGAAACTGGCTGCATACAAATTCTGCCGAGTCTTCTAAACCAGTATAAATAAGTTAAGTTAATTTATGTTAAGTGATTTCATCTTTTTTTAAAACGTTCTAAAATTCTCTATGTGGGACTGTCTGGTGAGGTACCTATTGCTGACGTTGTATTGACGGAAATTATTGTGGGAAAGTTATTGTAGTTTAAGAACATATATCCTTTAATTACAGTATAATTTGGTCTTGTTTTACGACTTTTCATTTTACGACCATGTTCTGCTTGAACTTAACCCTGTCATAAAACGGGTCCTAGTTGTAAGCCGCAATGTCTGTATTGTATAGTATTGTATTGTATTGTAAAATGCAAAAAAAACACAAAAACAACCCACACAGATACCGTCATTGGACGAAAATACAAGCGAATTATACTTTACGTCCTACAAGTCTTCATTAGGTTCAACAAACAAACAAAATGTATTATATTATATTATTTATTTATACATGCGTGTGCTTATGCATGTGTGTATTACGAGTACTTAGATAAAATTTATCTTTGCCATTGTTCTCTTTCTCATCTTATTTCCTAAATTTCCTTAACACATGCATAATTAAGTTCACACCAGTTTAACATTTAAGACATTTTCTTGTATATGCAATGCCAGTTACACGTGTCAGTCCTTTCGTGAGCGAGTGGGGAACTTCACATCAGCCTTGTGGAATTGTAAAACTATATTTTAGCAGTTATACCGTAATTCTAAAACGGAATTGTTTATGAAAACATGCACTGTTTTATTTAACTTGACATGACCCGTTTGAATTTCTATTTCTCCTATCTTCACTAACATTCTTCATAACCTAGAGCAGTGGTGGCCAAACTACGGCCCGAGGGCCAGATTCGGCCCGCCAATAAATTTTGACCGGCCCGCCAACCAGTTTTGGCCGCCTTTTATTGATGATTGAAAATGACTGTATACTGCGATCACTGAGCTGAAAAAAAATGACACAATGGCACGCACAGGCACCAGAAAAAAAATTAAAATTTAAAAAAAGACCCAATATGTACGATTAACATCTCCCACAACACCCCCAACCCTCTCTCTCCCCCTCTCTCTCCCTCTCTCTCCCCCTCTCTCTATCTATCATACCGATTGAGCGCTACTGGATGGTGTCTAGTGAAATGATAACGTCATATCTCTGATCGTCACGTGGGCAGGCGAAGACACTGTCGATTATTTTTTAAGGATGTTATAGGTCTGCTGGCCATGGTCTGGCCCTCTGGTGTTACCCTTCACCATAATCTAGCCCTCGGACAACCTTAGCTTGGCCACCACTGACCTAGAGAGTTGAAAAAGTGTGTACAGAGTCTCTTCTAGTGTGACTTGTTAATCTATAAAATTGTGACGAATCTTCGAATTAAGAAAAAGTAAACAACAAATCGTGAATGCATTAATTCACCAACCAAACACTAACATACTAATATTACAGTTCATTTACATTTCTGTAACCAAACACCCCCCCCCCCCCCCCCCCCCAAATACAAATATTAATAAAATTTAAAAATTTAAAAAATACAAATAACATAATATTTAAATTAAAAAATGAAATCCCTTAGTAAAAATGAAAGCTTTATAAATTATTAAAACAGCACGAGTATGGGAGAGATTAAGAAAAAACAAGAGAGAGATAGAGCGGGAAATTGAGAGCAAATGTGCTCACAACATAGTTTGAGAGCGCTTGACAATGAGAGGAGAGTGAAAAAAAGGTGCTGAGAGAGAGAGAGAGAGAGAGAGCGAGAGAGAGAGAGAATGAAAGAAAGAAACGTACAGTTAACGTTCCAACAAACTTCCATGATAGCGGAAGAGTGTATGCACGTGGTATTAGCCTATACATGATCTGCATTTCCTTTCTCACTGGAGGCCCAGGCGAGTTGAATATTAAGACCAGCCTGATGTAACTATTGACTTCACGTGTCTGTCAGCGGGGAATGATGGCTATCCTGTAGTGCCACTGCTGTTTGAATGAAAGAACTGTGGGAGCTCTGACAACGTAAGAAATCCAAGATGTGCACTGCTACAACGAATGCGACCTTTCTTTCTTGCGAACCCAAACGAAAAAGGTCATGCCTTGACGTCACTAGTTTTTGCGCTCAGGTATTCAGGGGATATATTGAGGTCTTGTGTGTATGGAATTAAGTTAAGTCCTGCAGGTTGTTAGCTTGGTTTATTTTGCGCCTAAATCCTATAGGATATTTTTGTTTTCTCAACAATTTTAGAATTTGAAATTGTAGTAACGGTTCAAGTGTAATAGAATGAACATCAATGTTATTTGATTAATAATTCAAGTTGCTTTTGCAACTTAGAGCTGCAGCGTGAGCGTCTGACTGATTAAAATGTAGGCGCCCTCTTGAGTTCCCATCTGCTCTGACTTCATCTTCTGCTGTTGTTCGCCAGAAGTTTTGTTAACCTCATGCTCTTCTTTTACCTTGAGGGTTCCAATGCAGGACTAGTCTGGTTATAATGTTAGATCTGACGTAGCAGACAAACAATAATTATGGATTATGTCAAACTCAATTTTGTTAAATTTAAGACACACAGGTGCCAAATCGCAATAAATGACACCATGTATTCTGTGTTGTTAAGGAAATATAAATCAGCTGGACATGTAGTATGCATGCATACCTGACAACAAGTGGGCATGACAAGTGACGTTCTGTTGACCCTACAGCTATAGGCGGCTACGCAGTCGCTGCCAATGAGATGGACAGATGAACTGAGTAAATAGGTAGATCAAAAATGGTACTCTAGAGCAAGAACAACCGAAAGCATTCCAACACGTTTTAGCTACCTGGAATCAGGCACAAAATTTGGCTGGCCGAATATCAGAATTACACACAAACAAATGAAAGACACAAAACACAGTATGCACATAAATGATCATCCACATGGACATGCAACTGTTAAATGAACTCACAAGACACAGTTAGGTTGCAGAAATTGGCGCAGACAATTAGCTTGTCTTAATCTATCTGTTTCCCTGGTAAAGATTAGGGCAGGTGTGGGGAACCTGTGGTAAGGCCACATGCCATGGATACCGTTAAGTGTGGCCTTCTGAATGAATACACAATTTGCATAACTAATCCATTTATTATTAACATGTATTTGTTCGTCTTTTATTATTTTCTATTTTAATCTTGAAATAAACGTATTTAAAATACCAAAGAGTACAGAAAGATTTAATGAAATAATAACAACCCCCCCCCCCCCACCCACCCACCCCCACCGCACCCCCTCCCTACAGACAGTCACAAATAAAATAAAACATTAGTAAGTCCCAAGGGACATTATAACACTTTCTATGCTTATGATTTAGTTCTAATACAGCTCTAGACTGAACCTTAACTTCCCCGCCTGAATGGCGCCACTTCTTCGATTATTTACAAAATAATATACATTTTAAAGAACATCTGATTTAGGTTTCTTGAACAAGGTCTTATAAGGTTTATAGCTAACTTAATACGGCGGTGGACTTACGGCAAGAATAGGTTACCTACCCATGGGGAACGGTTTTATTCCGTTTAAGTGTATACACACACAGCACACTGACATTCATATACATACAGAGTTGGACACACACATACAAACACAAAACGACACATGGTCATACAAACCCGCACGCACAAATATGAATATATATATATATATATATTTATATATATATATATATTTAAATATATATATATATTTATATATATATATATATATATATATATATATATATATATATATATATATATATATATATATATATATGTATGTATATACGAGGGACATTCACATCAAACCGGGACTTTTACGTGACAGATACATAAAAATGGCCGACAACAGTGTCAGCGTGTTGTGATGAAGTTTCTTGGGAAAGAAGGCGGGAAACCTGCGGAAATGTACAGAAGACGGAAGCCACAATACATTGACAAGCAGCATGACATTTGAATGGTGTAAACGTTTTAGAGAAAGCCGTACATCCGTGAGTGATGATCCTGGTCGTGGTGGCTCTCAACCCACCGCAATCATTCCTGTGAATATCCAGACTATGGAACTCCTAATCCTGGATGTTGATTTTTTACCCATGGTGCCGCTATCAGCAGTGAACAGTGCATACGCATTTTGAGTGATGTGCATAACTGTCTGCGGATAAAAACGTTCTGGTTTGATTACAAAGGGCGCCCTGCTCCTACAAGATACCGCTCGACGTCAAACGGCTCATTGCACTATGTGCCATCTGCAGAAACTCGTCTGGGAGGTATTGCCATATAAACCTTACAGCCCAGACCTCTCTCCAAGCGATTTCCACTTGTTTTGACCCCTACAAGAATTCCTTGTAGGTCAACATTTCAGCACGATGACGAAGTGATACAGAATGTCTTGAATTGGTTCAGACATACTGACAAATCTTTTTACGTTGCAGGTTTTGAAATATTACTTAAACTCTGGGATAAGTGCATAAACGTTGTAGGAGATTAAATCGAAAAATAAATGGCATTTTGACTACTATAAATTAATTTTTTTATTTCATTACAAAAAAAAAAGTTCCGGGTTGACTAGAACGCCAATCGTATATGTCTGTATATATTGACCCTTATAAATACAAATGAGAACAAGATCACAGACAAGTGTGCATGGTGCATTTCAAGGACTTGCTACATTAATTGGTCATCTGGTTGATGTGCATTGGCTATTTCTAACCAGGTAATACTATAATTGATGAATAAACAGACATTCGCAGACCTTGTTGTCTGCAGAGTTTGCAATCAGCCGATAGTCAAACCATGGCGATCGCTTGTAAGGCCTGGAAAGGAAGAGTGTGTACAACCAGCGAGCTACACGAACGATCAGTCTCCATATTTTCTATGTTTTTGGAGACAAAAAAATGACCACCATTAGGTCTATCTAGAGAGAAGAGATGTCAATTTGGGTATAGACAACGTGAATTTAGATAATGTCTCAAAATTATCAATTTCCTGCCTGTTTCAAACCTACAATAAAGGGATTTGAGCACACGTCACTTTGACTGCCATATTATAAACATCGTACATCCTTACTTATTTCCATGCACTTGTGCCGTTAAGCGACGAGTGAAGCTCAAGTTGCCTTTCTTTGGCCAAGTGCGGTAGGTCGGTTGATGTAAGCCTTTATTGTTGTAGGATTTTTCTTGTCATCTTTTTGTTTGTCATTCGGTCCTCCTTGTGCATTGGAACAAGATGTTCTTGTATTGTAAGGGAACAGTGATATTTGGTTAGGCTGTATTTTCATAGGCTCACCGAACCATCGTATTTCCTGTCTTAAAATGTATTCAGCACAAGGGTTAGTTCTAGACTATTTGTATTTCATATTGTTATCAATGTTTTAAAATTTAGGAAACATTTCTAGTAATAAATTAGCTTTACACAAGCTTGCAATACCAATAATAAATTAGCTTTACACAGGTTTACAATACCAATAATAAATTAGCTTTACACAAGCTTGAAATGCCAATAATAAATTAGCTTTACACTTGCTTGCAATGCCAATAATAAATTAGCTTTACACAAACTTACAATGTCAATAATAAATTAGCTTTACACAAACGTACGAATTGTCAATTACTGCTGTTGCTTAATCAGCACTGCAGCACCAATCATTCCAATGCGTTTCATTGTTCATCATTGTTTCAATGATTTTGTTAGTTGGTTTATGTGTATTGTCTTTTATATGGATTGGCCGTGTTGTCTGCATGTCAATGAGCGGCTTCCAAAGAAAATATTCAATGGCGAGATTGAGTCAGGCAAGCGAACTGGCAGTGGATAAATAAAACGTTACAAAGACACACTAGAAGGCTCAACAAAGAACTGCCGCATTGACCTTGGAAATTGGGAGAACATTGCTGGTGATCGCTCTGCCTAGCGAAGTAAAATTTCTACTGGCACGGCGCATAAAGAGCAGAAGAATCAAGGCGGCTGCACTTACGAAAGGCAAGAGATGAGTTGCCTCCGTCTGACGGTCAGAACTTCGCCGTCTGTAGTCTAGAGTAGGTCATGGTCAGACAATGTTTCTCTGCCATCAGTGTGACATACGTTTTCGGGCTCGAATTAGTTTAATCAGCCACCTCCGAGCCTACTCAAGGATTTACAGATGACTATGTGGTCTTCTTCGGAAACGATGGACAAACAATGTTGTCATTGTTCCAGACAAAATCCTTTTGGTGGTAACGTAGGTTTTGTTCCTGTTCTAGCGGGGTATTTCAACTATACTCATCAATGTTTTCATGCTATTCATTACTTTTCGTTCTTTTTTCAATCTCCCGCTACCAAGTGTATGAGTTGAGTACGACGTTCCAGAATGGCGTGAGTTTTGTGACATACATTTCACGACCGGGTCAGGCACACCCAGTAGTGACCCGAGAGTCGAATTCAGCGGATGATCATGTCGTAAAGGAAAATCGCCGACTGAATGTGAGTGAAAGGCATGATTAACCGTACTGGACCTTCATTCACCAATGAATTTCTTTAGATTTCACCCTTTCGCTGCTCAAAAAATGATTAACAGAACTCTGATTCCCATTGAGGCATGCCAATAGTGGGGCGGCCATCTTTTAACTGCACTTAAGACGTCATATTGTTCGTCTGCACCAGGATGGTACGTACAGAACACTTTTGACATCCTTAAAATATTGAGAAGTTTCAATGCAAAGGTATGGTTTTTCTAATTTCTATCACGTTTTTAAGGTTTTCATTTGAAGCCACTCGTATTTATGTCTATATAGTGTCTGAGTTGCAGCTAGTGTACTTTCTTTACATCTCAGCGATATAGATTCAATCTCCCATGTCGACACGTTCCAGAACATCCCGTTATAACCGGTACGTAACTTAGTATTAAAGAGGGAATAGCGATGGAGAAGATGCATAGGCACTGCAACTTAAGTAAAGCTGATACATAGTACAGTGACATCTCTTACACATTATCCCTGACGGCAGTGTCCACTACTGTGTGATCTTTACCTTTACATACATACATGCATACATACACACACACAAGAACACACACTCAAAACTCCTACACTCATACATTCATACATACATTCATATACATATATACATTATATATATATATATATATATATATATATATATATATATATATATATATATATATATATATATATATATATATATATAAATGGGGCGAAGAAAGAGGATAATTCTCGAATGACAACAGGAAATGCCTGCTTGTATAAATGGTGTGTGAATTCATTACAGGAAATCTCTTGTATTTCAGACACAAGAAACCCGTTATAGAAAACGCAGGATTAATTGTTATTTTAAGTGAATTTACTTAACCAAACTTAACTTAACTTAACTTAACGTCTTTATACTGGTTTCGAAGACTCTGCAGTCTGTATACAACCAGTTTAATTTACATCACCTTGCTTTAAAAGCTATGCGCATCCAATTTATTCTTAAATGCCTTAACTGTCCCTGCCTCGACTACCTCCCGTGGCAATGCATTCCAAGCTTTCACCACTCTCTGACTAAAAAAATATTTCCTAATATCTAATCTGGACCTTTCTTTAGTCAACTTGTAGCTATGCCTTCTTCTGGGTGACTGTATTTAAAAAAAAAACAACTTGTTATAGTCTAATTTATCCATTCCTCTGATCATCTTATAAACCTGTATTAAGTCTCCTCGAATTCTTCTGTCTTCTAGACACCGTAGGCCGGTTTTTCTGAGTCTTTCCTCAAAACTGTAAATCTGAAATTCCACTATAAGCTTTGTCGATCTTTTTTGTATTCTTTCCAGCATGTTTATATCCCTTCTATGATAAGGACTCCACACCTTTACACAGTACTCCAATCTAGGTCTAAGTAATGCTTTATACAGTTTGACTATTACTTCCTTGCTCCTATGTTTAATATTTCTTTTTATCATATCTAACATTTCATTTGCCATTTTCACTGCTACCTTAACTTGCTCACTCACCTTACCTGTATGATCTATTTTAAGTATTAGTAAAACTTCCTCGCTAATTAGCTTACTGGCTGATAGTACTGGTTACTTGGTCAATTTGCGTGATTATTTGTGTTTCTGTACATACCATTTCATCTCGTGTCTGACATATTTTAGTGTTGTGTAGAGACAGTTAGTAGATAACCAAACTATGTAGATTTTGCTGTGCTTCTATTCTGGGAAGTTTCGTGTTTACATAACCATTTGCAATGTTCTAGATTTCTGATGAGACAAGTTGTTATCAGTAATATGCGATACAGTTGGCTGGTGTATTTGACTTAATCCTTCAAGTTCTCATTAAAGCACATAGCTACAGATTGTCTTTCAATGATTTATATTTTCAGGTCGTCTTCCAGAGTTTCGCATAAGGAAACTCTAGCTGCCGTGGCCACCTTTTCTCCAATTCTTGTAAATGTGTTGTTTGGCACCTCCACTCTTCATGAATTGTCGCAGAAGGTCGTCTGCATCGAATCTTCTAAGACGTTTATATTTTACCTTGATGACGCTATCTAACAGCATTTTTTGGTGTTCTTACCTTGATGGCACAATCTGACATTTTTGCTGTGACGTAAAGCCATCCTTACAATAATCGCGTTGCCTTTTCTTGCTCGTTTGTCTTCTACCTTTTCTTACAGTATTGTTTTAAGAAAGTTGTTTTGTCTTTTTATATGGAAAAAATATTCCAACTCTGACAATTCCAGATCTTCTTAATAGTAAATTCTACGGTAATGTTAGGACAATCAAGATTGTGCAGTAGAGAACTGGTCACCTCGCTGCCCTAAAAGTTGAGACCTAGCACAGTGAAGTTTCTAACACGTCATCGTGGACGGCAGTGTATGAGACTACGATACAATTTGTTATATTAAAAACAGAATGGGCTTTTGAAGTGATGGACTGGTCAATCAGCAAAGATGTAATTGTTGTGGAAGGAATTTATCATCAACGCCACGTGGCATAACACATGATGATGGTGGTGTTATGTTATGTAGAGGGCGCTGGCCCAATCGTAATGATTCATCCTCTGACGTAGACGCCGCAGAAAATGAAGAAATGATGACGAAGTGGCTCAAAGAGCAGAGAGAAAGTAATAAAGAGAGAGTAATAGAGAGAGAGTAATAGAGAGAGACAGTAATAGAGAGAGACAGTGAGAGGGATAGTGTGACACTAATAAGAGATATTCGTAATATACGCCTAGACATAATGGAAGAAAATATGAGAAAAAGAGTGATGAATGTATACACACGGGTACTGGCTTACAAACACAAGGGATTATGCGCTGTATTAAATAATTGATTGTATGTCCATGCTTGACACAGCACCAATATATAGCCATATGCAGGAGTCCTTAATCAGTGGAGAATCTCCATTGTTTGAAAAAAGCACCTACTGTTAATCAAGTAGTTAAATCGATCAACAAATTTTATATTGCTATTAAATCTGTTAATCTGTATCACATGAATCCATTTTAACGTATATATATATATATATATGCAAGTCACCCATTTCAGCGGACACAGCAGGAGATACGACTGTCCACACGGCTGAACAAAGAGAGTGGTCTTCATCCCTTGTGATGGACAAACTAAACTATATATATACATATAAATAAAAATATATCCCATTTTTTATTCAACAAATATAATATATACATTACTTGGAATGCACCTTTTGTGTTGGACATTCTTGGAAAAGGGGGAATGACATTATGGCGTATGATACAAAAAAGACAAGGCATGGGGCAGAACAGGCTTAGATCGGTGGCCTAATGGGTTGCCCAAATGGTGGAATTAATGAGATAGATAATTGTTTGGCTAATATTTGGAACAGCGAAACAATAGCAGGGAACTCCTGCTGAATTTGTGTCTCTTTGTATTGTTGTTGTTGGCAATGTTTTTTTGTGAACATTGTTGGCTGGTAGTGTCAATGATAACAAAGACAAGATTTGTTGCAGTCGTTTTTGTCTTCATTAAAACTTTCGTCTATTCTGTCGTGTGGTAATTAATATGAGGACTATATTATTCGTCGGTAGAGATGTTACGTACGTAATCTGGTGTCTGCTCGTGTTGTTGTTGTAGAAGGAATGCCCACAATGGGTAGATTTACGCTTTTGTTCGTCCTGAAAAGGAGGTTTAGTGGCGATTTGTTGTTGCTTTCCTCACATATCGACCAGGGTCCTCCAAGCGGAGTAGGTGGCGAGTCAGTTGGTAGAGATGTTTTGTAATTTGATGTCTGGTTGTGTAGGGACGAGTCAGTTGTTAGAGATGTTATGTAATGTGATGTCTGGTTGTGTAGGGGGCGAATCAGTTGGTAGAGATGTTATGTAATGTGATGTCTGGTTGTGTAGGGGGCGAGTCAGTTGGTAGAGATGTTATGTAATGTGATGTCTGGTTGTGTAGGGGCGAGTCGGTTGGTAAAGATGTTATGTAATGTGATGTCTGGTTGTTAGAGGCGAGTCGGTTGGTAGAGATGTTATTTAATGTGATGTCTGGTTGGGTAGGGGTGAGTCGGTTGGTAGAGATCTTATTTAATGTGATGTCTGGTTGTGTAGGGGCGAGTCGGTTGGTAGAGATGTTATGTAATGTGATGTCTAGTTGTGTAGGGGCTAGTCGGTTGGTAGAGATATTATGTAATGTGATGTCTGGTTGTGTAGGGGCGAGTCGGTTGGTAGAGATGTTATGTAATGTGATGTCTGGTTGTGTAGGGGCGAGTCGGTTGTTAGAGATGTTAAGTAATGTGATGTCTGGTTGTGTAGGGGCGAGTCGGTTGGTAGAGATGTTATATAATGTGATGTCTGGTTGTGTAGGGGGTGAGTCGGTTGGTAGAGAAGCTATGTAGTGTTATGTCTGGTTGTGTAGAGGCGAGTCGGTTGGTAGAGACGTTATATAATGTGATGTCTGGTTGTGTAGGGGGCGAATCGGTTGGTAGAGATGTTATGTAATATGATGTCTGGCTGTGTAGGGGCGAGTCAGTTGGTAGAGATGTTATGTAATGTGATGTCTGGTTGTGTAGGGGGCGAATCGGTTGGTAGAGATGTTATGTAATGTGATGTCTGGTTGTGTAAAGGCGAGTCGGTTGGTAGAGATGTTATTAAATGTGATGTCTGGTTGTGTAGGGGGCGAGTGGGTTGGTAGAGATATTATGTAATGTGATGTCTGGCTGTGTAGGGGCGAGTCGGTTGGTAGAGATGTTATGTAATGTGATGTCTGGTTGTGTAGGGGCGAGCCGGTTGGTAGAGATGTTATGTAATGTTATGTCTGGTTGTGTAGGGGCGAGTCAGTTGGTAGAGATGTTATGTAATGTGATGTCTGGTTGTGTAGAGGCGAGTCGGTTGATAGAGATGTTATGTAATGTGATGTCTGGCTGTGTAGGGGCGAGTCAGTTGGTAGAGATTTTATGTAATGTGATGTCTGGCTGTGTAGGGGCGAGTCGGTTGGTAGAGATTTTATGTAATGTGATGTCTGGTTGGGTAGAAGCGAGTCAGTTGGTAGAGATTTTATGTAATGTGATGTCTGGTTGTGTAGAGGCGATTCGGTTAGTAGAGATGTTATGTAATGTGATGTCTGGTTGTGTAGAGGCGAGTCGGTTGGTAGAGATGTTATGTAATATGATGTCTGGCGGTGTAGGGGCGAGTCGGTTGGTGGAGATGTTATGAAATGTGATGTCTGGTTGTATAGGGGCGAGCCGGTTGGTAGATATGTTATGTAATGTGATGTCTGGTTGTGTAGAGGCGAGTCGGTTGGTAGAGATATTATGTAATGTGATGTCTGGCTGTGTAGGGGGCGAGTCGGTTTGTAGAGATGTTATGTAATGTGATGTCTGGCTGTGTAGGGGCGAGTCGGTTGGTAGAGATATTATGTAATGTGATGTCTGGTTGTGTAGAGGTGATTCGGTTAGTAGAGATGTTATGTAATGTGATGTCTGTTTGTGTAGAGGCGAGTCGTTTGGTAGAGATGTTATATAATGTGATGTCTGGTTGTGTAGGTGGCGAGTCGGTTGGTAGAGAAGCTATGTAGAGTTATGTCTGGTTGTGTAGAGGCGAGTCGGTAAGTAGAGATGTTATATAATGTGATGTCTGGTTGTGTAGGGGGCGAGTCGGTAAGTAGAGATGTTATATAATGTGATGTCTGGTTGTGTAGGGGGCGAGTCGGTTGGTAGAGAAGCTATGTAGAGTTATGTCTGGTTGTGTAGGGGGCGAGTCGGTCTGTAGAGAAGCTATGTAGTGTTATGTTTGGTTGTGTAGAGGCGAGTCGGTTGGTAGAGATGTTATATAATGTGATGTCTGGTTGTGTAGGGGGCGAGTCGGTTGGTAGAGATGTTATGTAATGTGATGTCTGGTTGTGTAGGGGCGAGTCAGTTGGTAGAGATGTTATGTAATGTGATGTCTGGTTGAGTAGGGGGCGAATCGGTTGGTAGAGATGTTATTTAATGTGATGTCTGGTTGTGTAGAGGCGAGTTGGTTGGTAGAGATATTATGTAATGTTATGTCTGGTTGTGTAGGGGCGAGTCGGTTGGTAGAGATGTTATGTAATGTGATGTCTGGTTGTGTAGAGGCGAGTCGGTTGGTAGAGATGTTAAATAATGTGATGTCTGGATGTGTAGGGGCAAGTCGGTTAGTAGAGATATTATGTAATGTTATGTCTGGTTGTGTAGAGGCGAGTCAGTTGGTAGAGATGTAATGTAATGTGATGTCTGGTTGTGTAGAGGCGAGTCGGTTGGTAGAGATGTTATGTAATGTGATGTCTGGCTGTGTAGGGGCGAGTCGGTTGGTAGAGATATTATGTAATGTGATGTCTGGTTGTGTACAGGCGATTCGGTTAGTAGAGATGTTATGTAATGTGATGTCTGGTTGTGTAGAGGCGAGTCGGTTGGTAGAGATGTTATATAATATGATGTCTGGTTGTGTAGGGGGCGAGTCGGGTGGTAGACAAGCTCTGTAGTGTTATGTCTGGCTATGTAGGGGGCGAGTCGGTTGGTAGAGAAGCTATGTAGTGTTATGTCTGGTTGTGTAGAGGCGAGTCGGTAAGTAGAGATGTTATATAATGTGATGTCTGGTTGTGTAGGGGGAGAGTCGGTTGGTAGAGAAGCTATGTAGAATTATGTCTGGTTGTGTAGGGGGCGAGTCGGTCTGTAGAGAAGCTATGTAGTGTTATGACTGGTTGTGTAGAGGCGAGTCGGTTGGTAGAGATGTTATATAATGTGATGTCTGGTTGTGTAGGGGGCGAGTCGGTTGGTAGAGAAGCTATGTAGTGTTATGTCTGGTTTTGTAGAGGCGAGTCGGTTGGTAGAGATGTTATATAATGTGATGTCTGGTTGTGTAGGGGGTGAGTCGGTTGGTAGAGATATTATGTAATGTGATGTATTGCTGTGTAGGGGCGAGTCGGTTGGTAGAGATGTTATGTAATGTGATGTCTGGTTGTGTAGAGGCGAGTCGGTTGGTAGAGATGTTATGTAATGTGATGTCTGGATGTGTAGGGGCGAGTCGGTTGGTAGAGATATTATGTAATGTTATGTCTGGTTGTGTAGAGGCGAGTCAGTTGGTAGATATGTTATGTAATGTGATGTCTGGTTGTGTAGAGGCGAGTCGGTTGGTAGAGATGTTATGTAATGTGATGTCTGGCTGTGTAGGGGCGAGTCGGTTGGTAGAGATATTATATAATGTGATGTCTGGTTGTGTACAGGCGATTCGGTTAGTAGAGATGTTATGTAATGTGATGTCTGGTTGTGTAGAGGCGAGTCGGTTGGTAGAGATGTTATATAATGTGATGTCTGGTTGTGTAGGGGGCGAGTCGGTTGGTAAACAAGCTATGTAGTGTTATGTCTGGCTATGTAGGGGGCGAGTCGGTTGGTAGAGAAGCTATGTAGTGTTTTTTCTGGTTGTGTAGAGGCGAGTCGGTTGGTAGAGATGTTATGTAATGTGATGTCTGGTTGTGTAGGGGCGAGTCAGTTGGTAGAGATGTTATGTAATGTGATGTCTGGTTGTGTAGAGGCGAGTCGGTTGGTAGAGATGTTATGTAATGTGATGTCTGGATGTGTAGGGGCGAGTCGGTTGGTAGAGATATTATGTAATGTTATGTCTGGTTGTGTAGAGGCGAGTCAGTTGGTAGAGATGTTATGTAATGTGATGTCTGGTTGTGTAGAGGCGAGTCGGTTGGTAGAGATGTTATGTAATGTGATGTCTGGTTGTGTAGAGGCGAGTCAGTTGGTAGAGATGTTATGAAATGTGATGTCTAGTTGTGTAGAGGCGAGTCGGTTGGTAGAGATGTTATGTAATGTGATGTCTGGCTGTGTAGAGGCGAGTCGGTTGGTAGAGATGTTATATAATGTGATGTCTGGTTGTGTAGGGGGCGAGTCGGTTGGTAAACAAGCTATGTAGTGTTATGTCTGGCTATGTAGGGGGCGATTCGGTTGGTAGAGAAGCTATGTAGTGTTTTTTCTGGTTGTGTAGAGGCGAGTCGGTTGGTAGAGATGTTATGTAATGTGATGTCTGGTTGTGTAGGGGCGAGTCAGTTGGTAGAGATGTTATGTAATGTGATGTCTGGTTGTGTAGAGGCGAGTCGGTTGGTAGAGATGTTATGTAATGTGATGTCTGGATGTGTAGGGGCGAGTCGGTTGGTAAAGATATTATGTAATGTTATGTCTGGTTGTGTAGAGGCGAGTCAGTTGGTAGAGATGTTATGTAATGTGATGTCTGGTTGTGTAGAGGCGAGTCGGTTGGTAGAGATGTTATGTAATGTGATGTCTGGTTGTGTAGAGGCGAGTCGGTTGGTAGAGATGTTATGTAATGTGATGTCTGGCTGTGTAGGGGCGAGTCGGTTGGTAGAGATATTATGTAATGTGATGTCTGGTTGTGTAGGGGGCGAGTCGGTTGGTAGAGAAGCTATGTAGTGTTATGTCTAGTTATGTAGGGGTGGAGTCGGTTGGTAGAGATGTTATGTAATGGGATGTCAAGTTGTGTAGGGGGCGAGTCGGTTGGTAGACAAGCTATGTAGTGTTATGTCTGGCTATGTAGGGGGCGAGTCGGTTGGTAGAGAAGCTATGTAGTGTTTTGTCTGGTTGTGTAGAGGCGAGTCGGTTGGTAGAGAAGTTATATAATGTGATGTCTGGTTGTGTAGGGGGCGAGTCAGTTGGTAGAGATGTTATATAATGTTAATTCTGGTTGTGTAGGGGGCGAGTCAGTTGGTAGAGATGTTATATAATGTTATGTCTGGTTGTGTAGAGGCGAGTCAGTTGGTAGAGATGTTTTATAATGTTATGTCTGGTTGTGTAGGGGGCGAGTCAGTTGATAGCTAGTCTTCCTCTTATTTTTTCTGATCCTATTTTGACTTTCAGCACCAGACTATGAAGAGATCTCTAGAAGGAGCCCGACTGTGTACCTTATGAACAGTGGCACTCACTGCCTCATATATTTCCGTAAGCCATCTTTTTCGTAATCGGCTTGTGGACTTGAATCCGTTGTATCTAATTAGCGTTACTTGTTTGGGGGTGGAGGTTGGTTATGTGTGTTGGTAGCCATGTTACGTCCACAAACCATTTTAGTTGATGCTTTTTGATGTAGTCTACTACTGGTGTTGTTCCCACAAGTCTCCTGATCTCTTCGTTTGTGATCCCGTCTCTCCTTGTTACATCCAATATTTTTTGCAGCCATTTCATTTCTACTATAACGGTTTGTTGTTTTTCAACTGATGTTAGTGTCCAGATTTGAAAACCTTCTTTTAAAAAGCTATTTTTGTAGTAATTGTCACATGCTTGCAATTAAATATTGAAGTCAATTGTCTAATGATCTTATTTTTTTCTCATATTTGTTGAATTTCGAAAGTGATTTTTCTGTCTGCTGATAACGTGCTCCATAAGTATGTGAAATCGTTCCCCTGTTCGGAAAGGACAAAACAGATCCGAATGGATACAGGCCCATAAGCCTACTGAGCTGTGTCGGCAAGCTGATGGAACGGATGATAAATACCAGACTGATGTGGCATCTGGAAGATAAACGAATACTAATTCCACAGCAAGCCGGCTTTAGACAGCACAGATCCACTGAGGACCAGGTCATCCTCATAGCCCAGGAGATAGAAGATGCCTACCAGGCACAGAAACACACAGTAGCTGTTTGGGTGGATCTGGAAAAGGCATTTGACAAAGTCTGGAAGGATGGACTTAGAGTCAAGCTAAGAAGAAGTGATGTTTGTGGGAAGATGTACAAGTGGATCAACCACTACCTCAAACAAAGAACGGCCAGAGTCCAAGTACAAGGGCAGATGAGCAAAAAGGTGACACTCGAGCAGGGAGTACCCCAAGGGGGAGTACTGTCACCCACACTCTTCCTGGTATATATAAACGATATTACAGAGAATATACCAAGAAGAGTCCATAGCTCAATGTTTGCAGACGATCTGGCTATGTGGACCTCTGAAAAGAATCTCACCATAGCAAGAAATCGGATGCAAACGGCCCTAACATCGCTGGAAGAGTGGGCGAACTCATGGCTGGTCAAAATAAACGAGGAGAAAACCACGTGCACAATATTCTCGCTCTCATTAAAACCCCAAAGTACCAAATTAAGCCTAAATGGCAAAATCCTGCAGCCAAACGACAACCCAACCTATCTGGGAGTCACATTTGATCGGCGCATGACATGGAAAAGTCAGATTGAGAGAAACCGAATGAAAGCCAGAGAAAGAATGGCGATCATGAGGAAACTTGCTGGCACAAGCTGGGGAGCAGACGAAGGCATACTAAAGAAACTGTACACTGGAAGAGTGAGACCAGTTCTCGAGTATGGCATCGCGGCATGGACAACAGCAGCGAAGGCGAACTTCGATAAAGTTAACAAACTTCAAAACCAAGCCATGAGAATCATAACAGGTGGCATGAAGTCAACGCCAATTGTAGAACTTGAAAAGATTACAAAACTGCAATCCATGACCGACAGAAGAGACTGCAGAGCCCAGCTGCAGTCAGAGAAACTCCGAAGACTGACGGACCATCCAATGTACCAGAGGCTAAACAATCTGGGAACTGGGAAACTAAAGCGGAGAAACTTTGCAGAAATAGCCAAAGCAAAGATGCACGAAGATCCCATAAACGCACTAACAACACCAAAACCCATCACTACTGTACGAAAACCTACTTGGAGGCAGGATATATTTCCAGAGGTGGTAGAAAATATACCAGGTATTGCAAACAAAAACTGCCAGACCGAAAAAGAAAGGAGAGACACTACCCTAAGCTTCATAACGAAAAGCTACCCAAGCATGGACTGGACCCATGCATACACCGACGGTTCTGTAACAGACACTACACAGAACGGAGGGGCAGGAGCATTCCTGAACCTACCAAATGGCAGAAAAATAACACTGTCATTCGCTACTGGTAAGTACACAAGCAATTTCAGAGCGGAGGCAGAGGCACTGAGGGCGGCAGTGGAAGAAATGGCAACACACAGTGAAAATGAGAGCCACATAGTCTTGCTGACAGATGCTCTCGCCGTAGTCACAGCGCTAAAAAGCCAGAAAAACACTGAGCTTAATGACTTAAGAGCAGCACTCTGCAAACTGTGCCAGCTGTCCGCACCAAAAAGGGTAGTGGTACAGTGGGTTCCGTCACACTGCAACATCCAAGGCAACGAGGAGGCAGACAGACTGGCAAAAGAAGGTGCAAGGCTACCACAAACAGATACCAGTATGACGTACGAAGAGTCAAAACGGCTTATCAAAGCCAGGTACATTACCAAATGGGAAACCGAACATACTGGTTACACCAAAAACGATGCCTATTACCAGTTGAACCGAAGAGAGCAGGTCGTTGTCTTCAGACTTCGCACTGGCCACAATAGACTGAGGTACCACCTATTCAACAAATTGAAGATAGGGTGTACCGACGAATGCCCGTGCGGTACTGGTAAAATGACCACTGAACATCTGCTGCAGAACTGCCCGACATACGGGGATCAGAGAGAGCAGATGTGGCCATTGCCAGTGGAACTGCAAGACAAGCTCTATGGTAGTGGCGAGAGTCTCAGGATGACCGCCGCTTTTTTCGAAAAAATAATGGTTACTGTCTGACTGTGTACGCAGAAGAAGAAGAAGAAGAAGTTCCCCTGTTCGATTTGCTGGTTTGCAAGGAAGATATTGGTTTGTCCTGCTCGTCTAGATATTTTCTTGACCTCAGTTTTGTGTATGTTGATTTTCATGATGTATACTTTACATGTTGTATTTAGTTTGTCAATATCTATGTTGCAATTGTATTTCTGTAGTTGCTTTGACATTCTTGATCATCGGCGAAAACAAGTTCGCTTCATTTTGGCTGGCTATTGTGATCTACATATGTGATGAACAACAAAACTCTGTGAGAGTATCTAATCGTGTGGATGTTTTCATCTTTGAACATCCATATATCGATTTATTTAGTTGTCCGGAGCTTATGGTCTGCAGGATGTTCATCTGTGTGTTATGTTTCAGGTCATTTTTTATTATTTTATTATTACTAATTGTTATTAGTATACATTTTGCATATACACATACACATCTATACATACATACCCATACACGTATACACACATATGCGTGCAGCACACACACATTTACATACCCGTTTGTACACAGAAGATAAAGATTGCAAACTATTATAAAAGTATATATATCGAATGTTCCTTCAAATTATGTGTGTAAATACATGACATGAGAAGTCAACAAGTAACAACATTTGTTTAATGTATGCAGAAATGACGGCTATTGTTCTAATCGCTCTTGTACATAAAGTCCTTCAAGTGCTGCTCAATACGCTCACTGAAGAGCACATTAACCATGTTCGGAAACTTACGAATAAAGCAGGCAGAAGTTACTCAATTAGCTGCCCCAAAACAGACAATATGCGCAAACAAAAAGTGTCAAACGTCAGGAATGTTTCATCGGGAGAACTAAACTGAGAATCATTCTATCAAACCAACAGACATAGTAATCTGCCAGGAAAACGAAGATGTGGATGGTTGAAAGGCATAACGATTTAGTAAAGAGCATACAATACATGTGGAGTGTGTAGAGGACTCAATCCTTCGGGTTGCGATTTGAACACAGAGTTATATTATGTGTTATAGAAATTCCTATTTTGGGTCGTCTTCTTGAACTCCGGCAATGAGATTCCCGCTGACCCCCTGTTCTCCCGTTGTTCTCGATGTGTTCTTTAGCCGCCCAACTCTTCCATTCATCTGCGAGTTTTAATCCAGCTGGTGTTAGGTCATATTGTTAGGTCATATTGTTAGGTCATATGCTTATTGCCTGTGTGTCCTCCATAAATCCACATTTATCTCCCGTTGTTTCTGTTACTATGGTGTTCTTTGTCACAGATCTGTGTATGTTCTTGAATCTGGCCATCAAACACGAAGAATATGACAGATACGTACTAGCATGTTGAAGAAGGGAAGGCCTGAAGTCTGGATGTGATTCTCTCTGTTATGTACCATGTACTCGCATGTTTATAAGGGCCCCTAATCTTGATGTGATAGTCTCTGTTATGCACCATGTAATCACATGTTGATAAGGGCCCCTAATCTGAATGTAGTACTCTCTGTCGCATACCATGTTGATGAAAGCCCTAGTCTGAATGTGGTACTGTCTATTACATACCATGTGCTCTCATGTTGATGAAGGCATGAAGTCTGGATGTTATTCTCTTTGTTACATACCATGTACTCGCATGTTGATGAAGGCCCCCTAGTCTGGGTGTGATATTCTTTGTTACATACCATGTACTCGCATGTTGGTGAAGGCCCCCAAGTCTTGATGTCATACTCTCTGTTGCATACCACGCTACCGTGTCAATGTACCAGACTAATTTGGTTGAAAAGTAAAATCTTATTTCTCGAAATAATGACGTTGAGTTCCATACAGAGGGGAGAAAGTTGGAACCAGTTCCGGCTTTGTTAATCCTGATGTTTCTTTCTTGGCATTGTCAAAGTGACTTACCAAAAGGGCGCATAACGCACATTTCAGTTGTCATTTATCATTCTGTCGTTTAATTTTTGTTATTTCTTATAATTTTCTTTGCGTCTTTGTTAAAGTCTTCATAACTGTTTTCCCTGTAAGCATTGCGATTCAGTTTAGCTTCTTTGCGCATGTCTTGTTGCCTTTGCAACAGCAGACTTAGATCAAGTTCAAAATAAAGATACCTCCGTTGCTTTTCTTTCTCAAAGTGTCCATAGTATTCCTATATTCGTGTAGCTGTTCTAGGACGGACATAGCCTGGCGTTTACATCACTAAATATTAAGATATTATTAGAGAGCAGCTTCTTTTGATCTGATCTTTTTCTCATCGATCTATCACATACGAGGCCCACAACTAAAGGCTTAAACAATACAGCCGACACGTACCTTGTTGTATGTGACGTTGAGTCTTCTAGACTACCAGCATTATTTCAATTACACAGTGCTGTTTTGAATGTATTGAGATACCTGTATTACACTGATTACATTTGTTGATAACTTCATTGATTTGTGACTGTTTCCATGTCTTTTCAGATCAGCTGCGATGTATTTAGTTCGCGATTCCGTCCTCATCTTCCTGTGGTTTCAGGTAAGTCGTCGCCCTTACCCATTAGTTACATCATCCCTGCAATCATCATCAACTCGTCACCACCGTCATTGTAAGCAACATCATCATCATCATCATCATACAATTGATCTTTTTGTATAGTCATCTATATGTAAGCGCGCGCACATACAGACAAGTATACACACGTAGACGTACACACACACACCGATGGAGAGAGAGAGAGAGAGAGAGAGAGAGAGAGCGAGAGAGAGACGAGAGAGAGAGTTTAAGACGAAAAAGCCAATTAAAGATGTACACGATATTTCGATAATTATTTATAAGTGAATTCGAGAGGGACGTGTATAGGAAGGTATGTTTTAGCTAAAAACTGGAAACCGAATCTAACATCATTCTATTATATTTTCAAAAATGGAAACTGAAACCAAATATGCTTCAATCAATCAATCAATCAATGAACGTAACGTTCTTTGTGCAGCACAACTTTTCGACAAACTCAAGCCCTTTCAGTCTCACTGTTAAGAGCCAATAGCCCAAATTCATTCCAATGGCATTCCTAAACCTCTTACATTTTTTGTTCTACGTTGTTTGTGTTCGTCCTGAACATGACGTTGTGGCATTGTGTCGTAGTTTGCAGAGAGTCTACGACAGCTGCGTATTTCTGCCCGACACATCCGGTTTCAGCACAGCATTTTTGAGCCCCGAGTTTGCCTTCCCTCTTTTTTTAAAGGCAGACTACACAAGTGTAGTCTGTTTCCACGGCCGCTACTTAGAGGCGAATAGAGTCTTAGTCAACTAGAGTTCGCTAACTCTGCTGGAAGCAGCCAGCTATCAGTAGCGGACCCTGAATCAAGCAGCCAGCTATGAGTCGCTGGTTCCAGACAGATCATCATTCCCCGCTACAATTTCAGACCGTCAGCTCATTCACTAGTGCATCTTGAGCCATATGTGCTTGAAATGAAATTATGCCATTTTCGTGTTTCCTCTATGCTTCAGACATAACATATGATGGGTGACGTATACCTGCAAGGTGTAAAATCTTTCACGTATCTATGTAGCAATATAGACAAAATAGGCGGTACAGATTAACATATTTTAATAAGAAAACAAAATGTAAGAAGAGCTCATAGATGACTGATTACATTAGGATAAGGGATTCATAGATGGCTGCTTGCAACAGGGCAGAGACTCGTATCTGACTGCCAATATCAGGGCCAGCGACTCATATCTGACTGCTAATATCAGGGCCAGCGAATCATAGATGACTGCATGCAAGAGGGTCAGCGACTCATCTACCTGCTTATATCTGGGTCAGTGACTCATAGCTGTCTGCATGCAAGAGGGTAAGCGACTCGTATCTGATTGCTTGCAAGAGGGTCAGCGACTCATCTAACTGCTTACATCTGGGTCAGTGACTCATAGCTGACTGCTTGCATCAGGGCCAGCGACTCATTGCTGGCTGATTGCACCAGAGTCAGCGACTAATAGCTGGCTTCTGGTTTTTTAATTATTAAAAAATATTTTACGTGCTTGCCTCACTCCTTTCTACTGGCGAAGGCGCGTGTTCAGGAAACCAGAGCTGACCAAGACCCTATTCTGCCTCGAAGTCGGGGTCCTGAATAGAACCTGCACTTGTGAAGTATGGCTAAGATAATGGGTATCACAACAGAAAGGCAAACACGGTCTCATTTATGTCGTGTCGAAACCAAATATGTCGAGTCGAAAGGAGCAGATATCGCAGCTTGACTGTAAACTAACGACACAAACGTCCTTTTCATGGTGAATGTCGAAAAAGAAGAAGAAGAAGAAGAATAAGGAAAAGATTCCAACACAATTATTATATCTGAAGATACTTTTTAATTGTAAACTTTACTATAAACATACGTCTTAAACTGCCTTTCATGTATACTGTTCTTAGCTATTGTTAGTTAACCCTGTTATGGCAGAAGAGTTTCCAACTCATAGCATTGTTTGTAGTTATTGTTAGTTAACCCTGTTATGGTAGAAGAGTTTTCAACTGATACATTGATTCTAGTAATTGTTAGTTAACCCTTCTATGGTCGAAGAGTCCCCCACTCATAACATGACATTCCCCAGCCAGTCACACAGACCAACACCTGCTATTTGTGGAGTAGCGTTCTTGCTTTGAAATAAAAATAAGAACGAATTATTAGTTTTCCATGGAATCAAAAACAAGAAGAAGAATGGGTGAAAAAGAAGATGAGGATCGAGAAGTTAGTACCGGTGTAACGTGTAAATTGTTGAAGTACATTCTTTATTTGTTTTATTCTTGTTGTAACGTCAGTCAGTCAGATAAATGCGCCTTTTTGTGGAATAAATATATTGCATCACAACAGTTACAGTACATGATCCATGCTGAGCTACGCCTGTATATAAGCTATGCAAACTTGCATAACAAGGAAAGTAATTGTTAGAATAATAAATGTTATATATTTAAACAGGTTCTCTTCTCTGTACTGCCTCCGGGTGTAATGTCGGTAAGGACGGGAATGGTTGTTATTGTACCTGGTGTGCAAAGGAATATAATGTAAACATTTATAAGGTAAATGTTAAGCAGAACCAATATCATAAATTGTTAGAAATGTTTGTCTGCCGAGGAAAACTCCTTAGTCTACAGCTATTATTATCACGTGTAAAGTCATGTCCCTAAAATATCAGCTAATGAAAGCTTATATGACAACCTTGTGATGCTGTGCAGAATATCTGTGCCTATTATTGGAGTACTGATTCCTTTTTTCTGAAGATAAATACGCCAGCATTACTGTATTAGTACGATTTAGTGACCATATGGAAGTACTGTCTAAAAAGTTCTAGAACGTTTTTTGTATGACTTTTTTCAGGCTTACCTGGAACCTAGACTCCTTTGTCTTCTTTACAAAATCTTTCCCGTTAAATGTTGTTGGTGAGCATTTGTAGATCTATCTTCGGATCGTTCTTACTTTTATCGATGATCTGAAATTGTTATCGCTTCATTCCTGAATTTCAATTTGTGAAATGGAAAAAAAAATCTGCTAGGTCAAGTGCGTTCTGTGGCTGGGGCTAGGTCAAGTGAGTACTGTGGCTGGGGTTAGGTCAAGTGTGTTCTGTGGCTGGGGTTAGGTCAAGTGTGTTCTGTGGCTGGGGTTAGGTCAAGTGTGTTCTGTGGCTGGGGTTAGGTCAAGTGTGTTCTGTGGCTGGGGTTAGGTCAAGTGTGTTCTGTGGCTGGGGTTAGGTCAAGTGTGTTCTGTGGTTGGGACTATGTCAAGTGAGTACTGTGGCTGGGGCTAGGTCAAGTGTGTTCTGTGGCTGGGGCTAGGTCAAGTGTGTTCTGTGGTTGGGGCTATGTCAAGTGTGTTCTGTGGCTGGGGCTAGGTCAAGTGTGTTCTGTGGTTGGGTCTATGTCAAGTGAGTACTGTGGTTTGGGCTATGTCAAGTGGGTGTTATGGCTGGGGCTATGTCAAGTGAGTACGGTGGATGGAGCTAGGCCAAGTGAGTACTGTGGATGGAGTGTGGTCAAGTGAGTATTCTGGCTGGAGCTAGGATTTGCTTCTGCGCAACCCATGCCTTTTCTCTAGACGTTTTCCACAAGACGTTTCAATACTTCCAGATAGTACTAGCGGTTAAATATTTACCTCTTTGGTAGAGTTCATGATGCAAAACACCCACGAAGAATTTTTAAAAAAAACACCACCTTGACCATGGCTTTCACGTTTGTTGTTTTGTATTCTTTTGTCTTCGCCCAAAATTCCATATCCCTTCGGGATACAAGAAGAGTCAGTACAGCTAGGAGGTTCCACCTTCTTCAGTACCTCATGTGATACAAGAAGAGTCACTACAGCTAGGAGGGTCCACCTTCTTCAGTACCTCATGTGATACAAGAAGAGTCACTACAGCTAGGAGGGTCCACCTTCTTCAGTACCTCATGTGATACAAGAAGAGTCACTACAGCTAGGAGGGTCCAGCTTCTTCAGTACCTCACGTGATACAAGAAGAGTCACTAGAGCTAGGAGGGTCCACCTTCTTCAGTACCTCATGTGATACAAGAAGAGTCACTACAGCTAGGAGGGTTCACCTTCTTCGGTACTTTTCGTGATACACGTAACTTTGGACAGCAACAATGTTCACAAAAATGATTTCATATTTCGTTAATGCAAATGATATCTGAATTAAGATATTACTGCGGGGAGAGAAGACGTCTGGTAATGCAAAACATACTGATCGTACATGTTAGTCAGGGTCAGGCATAACATACTGATTGTACATGTAGGGTCAGGTAATACATGCTGAAAGAGGCCCACCTCACTTCCATGCATATCTCCCCGGAAACGGGGTGTTTTCATGGCAGCCTGACTAACAAGGTGGGGGATCGACATGATCCCCTTATAGTTAGCGACAAGCATAGACGCCAAGCAACTGCTTGGATAACTCTGTCCATCTTCATTAATAAGCTCGGGATGTAATGAAAGCTACTGCAATCCATAATTTCACGCAATTTGCAGGTCGCAAATATAGTAATATTACTCATTGTGGGCATTCAACAACAACAACAGCAACAACAACAACAGCAGAAATAACAGCAACAACAGCAATAACAGCAAACAACAACAACAATAACAACAACAACAACAGCAGCAATAACAGCAACAACAACAAAGATATTGTTAAACAAGAATATAATTGTTTAAATTAATTAAACACATTTTAGAAAACATTAATTTACTTCTGGTAAATAAATTACACTCCGTTACTTCTTCATACGTTCATCAATGACACTCCGTTACTTCTTCACAAGTTCATCAATGACCAAGTCATAGAAGTTCCCCCTGGATCGCGGAGTATTAAGCAGTCGTTCTATCGCCATTAAAGTCAGTCCAATTAGTCTGTAATTCTTTATACTTTTTGTGTTTATAGTATTTGATTCTTCTATAGTCTGGAAAACTGCATTCTTCTTCTTCTTTCGTTCGCTTTAAAATATTGTCTATATCTGCAATGTTGTCTCTTGTATAAACTTCACTGTCTTTTGTAGTTCACACACAGGTCCATAAAGTTTATCTTCCAGTGTTGTTTCTATGGGCCAGTGAGATTTTCTCTGTATATCACATTCGGGGCAGTTTTGCAGTATGTGCTCTGCTGTCTGGGGCGCCTGTCCGCATGTACATATGGCTGAGTTGCCAATCTTCATTTTTGTGTACATGTGGCTGCGGAGTCGGTTGTGTCCTGTTCTAAGGCGCAACACAACAGTTTGCTCTTGTCTGTTCATGTTATGGTAATCGTCTGGTGTTACTGTTGGTGGCTTTCTGATTGATTTGATCATCCTTATCTTCTGTTGGTATATAACTGGCACATCTGGTTGCTCGTCTGCAGCACCCTCCTTTGCCAGTCGATTTGCTCTCTCGTGTCCTGGTATTCCACAATGAGAAGGTATCCACTGCATGACAATCTTGCGCTGGTTGCTCAGTTCAGACAGTAGAGCCTGTAGATCTCGCAGTTTCTCAAATTTAAGTGCTTGGAGTGCTGATTGTGCATCTGTAAGAAATACTACAGGTTGTGGACCGACATTGGTGTTCAACAGTTTTTCAGTTGCCATCTTGATTGCCTGTATTTCTGCATCATATATATGACAGAATTTCCCACTTGGTACTTTGACTGTATCCCTAATGTTGTTTGGGTATTCTATGTACACTCCCGCTCCACCATTCTTTACTGCATTCTGTGCTGACCCATCTGTGTATACTCTGATCCAGAGGTCTTGTGGGTATTCTTCATCCAGGAAATTGAGGATCACTATCCTACGTTGCACACTGTTCTGTTCATCCTTGTCTAATATTCCTTTCACTTTTGTTTGAATGCGCACTGATAGTCCGTGCTCCTCTCTCCAAGGGGTTTGTTCTGGCACAGACTTTAGGGGGATGTCAACTTCAGGTAGATCCATAATTTGCCCGCGAAGTCGTTTCGCCTGATGCATAAAACTACTTCTTTTCAGTCTTCCCATTGCTAAATTTTGAAATCTGTCTTTCTTTAGATGGCTCGGCATGCAGTGGAACTTTTCTGCCTGTGTGTCTCTGCGCTCTCTTAGTGCTTGTATCCTTCCCATTTTCTCCATCTCCACAATAGGTGTTGATTTCATTGCTCCTGTAATGACCCTAAGTGCCTGATTTTGCACCTTATCAACCTCTTTTATGGTAGTGTTTGCTGCGGGGCACCACGCTGCTGACCCATATTCCAGATGTGGCCATATACCTTGTTGGTAAACTTTGTTAAGTATTTTTCCACAAGCACCCCATATGGTTCCACTTAATTTTCTCAGGATGGCTAACTTCCTCCTGGCTTTTTTGGCTGCCTTGTTGACGTGTTCCCTCCATGTCAACCTATCATCAAATGTAACTCCAAGATAGGTGGGTTGTTTATCTTCTTTGAGGTGTTCTCCATTTATCTTGATAACTCCAGCTTTTTGTTTTGGGGAGAGGGTGAAAAGCGTAGTGCTACATTTTTCGGTGTTAATGTTTACACACCATCTGTTTGTCCATGAGGTCAAGGCATCAATAGCTCTTTGCAGCATTCTGGTGGCCACTGTTGATTGCTCATTTACACACCATATTACCAAGTCATCTGCATACATTGCAACTTTTGTTCCTTGTGGTAGCTCAGCAATCAAATCATTGATGAAGACTATGAAAAGTGTAGGGGAAAGAACTCCTCCCTGAGGCACACAATGACGCAGTAGAATTTTCTTACTCTTGAGACCATCTAGTTGGACTCTGGCTCTTCTGTTATGTAAGTATGCTTTTATCCATTTGTACATCCTACCCATCACTCCATTATTTCTCAGTTTCTTTAAAAGTCCTTCTTTCCAAACCTTATCAAAAGCTTTCCTTAAGTTTATCCATGCTGCTAATACTAATTTCTTGTCCTGGAATGCGTCCTCGATCTCTTGTGAGAGGTATGTTGCCTGGTCTTCAGTGGAGTTGCATTTCCTAAATCCTGCCTGTTGTGGCACAAGAAGGTTTTGGCTCTCAAGATACCACTGGAGCCTTAGGTTGATGATACGTTCCATTGTTTTACATATGCAGCTCGCGAGGCTGATTGGTCTATAGGAAAACTGCATTATTCTTCTTCTTCTTCGTACGCTGTCAGACGTCAACCTGAATTTATTCGAAAAAAGCACCGGTCATCCTGAGGCTGGAAAAACTGCATCCAACCACTTACTGTTGTACTTGGCAAGATAATAACTAATGCGCAGATATTGTGTGTTCTTTGGAACACATGATCCAAATCGCTAGTTGTGAATTGAATTATATTTTGTTCAACTGACATATGCTTGCGTCAATAATTTATTAATAGATTTTCCGAGATCACTAGGTAGAAATACTCATCGCTCATCTGCGAGAAGCAAATTAAAGTTTGCTTCTAATACCCATATGAAACATATATTACCACTTAACCCTCATCGCACTGACTTAATTTCAACTATGTGGGATTTATGAAAGCAGAATCTGATCATCTTTGCCTTTCAATTTATTTCGTTCCGCAATAACGTCTAAAGGGGAGGACAAGTTGTAAGAAAAAAAAGTGATTTGTAGGGTATGAATAACATTAAACAAAACTAGGTATGAATAACATTAAACAAAACTAAGTATGAGAACGTGTATTTTGTTACGATTTAAAAAAAATTCGATATAAGTTAAAGAAAGGAATAACAAGTTGTGATTCGTTTGCTAGGGAAAGGCAAGCACTGCTTTTACTGCGTCCGTGGACCGACTGCACCTGATTAACACATGCTATTTCCAGCAACACTGACGAAGACGTGAGGTGGGAATCTTGATCAGTATGTTTCATCTGACCTCGATAGCTTGTCCCCGTGGCAGTAAAACTCTAGATGACGTCATCGTGTTCACAGTTGTGGTAACCAAACTTATACACATCAGAAATCGGCAGTCCTCGTTTATTAAGAATGTTAAAAGAAGAAGACAGCATGGATACGCTGTGAGACGAAAGATAAACTGACGAAAAAGGAAATGGAGGCGACATATGAGAACATATACCGAGCAGGTGCCGAAGACGCAGCGGTGAATGAGCTAAGAGCAGCCATCGACTTATAGCTGGCTGCCTGCGTCAGAGTTAGCGATGATGCGTCAGAGTTAGCGAATTAACGTTGAACAAGACTGTATTTCACCTCATAGGGGCGGCCCTGGAAACAAGCAAGATCCGTTCAGTCTGACTAAGAAGAAAGGAAACGAGAATGGTTTTAAAAATTATTTCGTATCACTTTATTCCCAAAGCTGAAAAGCCGAGAAGTTTTTAGGCTGAGGATTGCAGGCCGTTTTACCAATGCTGTCATACGACTTTATTCCCATAGCGGAGAAGGCGAGGTGTTTTTAGGCTGAGGACTACAGGCCGCTTCGCCACTGCTGCCATACGACTTTATTCCCATAGCTGAGAAGGCGAGGTGTTTTTAGGCTAAGGACTACAGGCCGCTTCGCCACTGCTGTCATACGACTTTATTCCCATAGCTGAGAAGCCGAGAAGTTTTTAGGATTAGGATTACAGGCCTTTTTACCACTGCTATCATACGATTTTATTCCCATAGCTGAGAAGGCGAGGTGTTTTTAGGCTGAGGACTACATGCAACTTCACCACTGCTGCCGCCACGTCCTGTACTGGCTATAATTGTTTATTTCACCCACAAGAAACAAAAAAAACTACATGTATCTTACATGAGATTCGATCCGCTACTCTCCTTCATTCAAATCATTCGGTGGCGCGATCCCTTAATAACATATAGGAAAAACGTTGCCATTCGAAATGTTTCACATCTTTAAGGACAAGAAGGCTATATATAGACATCATGGCATGATCAGTGAACACGTTGCTTGTAGAAACATACAGTAAAAGTAAAGGTACCCACAGCATTACTGCCGTAGGTGTGTGATATGTCAGCTATCTCACATTTTAAACGCTCGGCAATATGAGGGTGTTAGCCATCTCCTCTCCCTCGCCGTTTTTACTTCCCGGACTGAACCGGTACCCCTTTAAGGCTGGGTCGACCTGGGAGCTGTTGTGGTCTGAAAAAACATTTTCGCCTCAACTATGTAACGTTATTCATTTATTCGTTTATTTGCTCCCAAGTGAAACGTGGCTCTTCCCTTTACAGAATGCCTTTATCCGAGCTTTATTTGCATGATGAGATTACCAACCTTAAGTACAACCCTCTTTAGTCACAGATTACCAACCTTAAGTACAACCCTCTTTAGTCACTTTTTACAAGAAAGAACGTAATGCTTTTGTGAAATAACATCATGAATTTATATATGATTGCATGTTACATAATTCCGTCATATACTGTCAGTGAATATATTTATCTTATCACATACTGCTGTTAGTGAAAGAAACCGGGTTGGGAGTGGGGAGGGGGGGGGGGTCTTTGGAAAGGCGGGGTTGGCAGAGAGATGATGCACTTAAAAGCCGAAATTAGAAACAATAGAAGAAAGAGCGCATTTAGCGCCCACGCCTTAAGTGTTCTTTGCTTGTGTTTTTCCTGCTGGATTCACTTCTGATAGCAGTGACATTAAATTTGTTGCCCACATCGGAATTCAAAGCATGTAATCTCTGTTTATGGAGAAGACAAAGAACGCCTTCAGCGCGAATCTGCTCAGTTGTTTAACCAAACGAGCCGCATGTGCGGGCTGGTGCGTGTGCTGCTTGCCGAGTGACCGCGTCTGCATTCCATTCATCGCTCGCCTTGTAAAGGCTGTCTTTATGAATTTATGAACGAAATCAGTTTTTATGGGCAATGGCTGTTCTGATATATATATATAATTCATATGCGGGGTAGCGAGGTCTGGGCTGGACGTCCCGCTCGTTAACGGAAAGCGAAGCTTCTGTTTATAGCCTCTCCTTTCCATGTGTAGAGATCGCCGCCGGATTCACTGTTAGGCTTGCCTTGCAGGAGTTTCCATTGTCAATGGCCTTCTACATTCTTGTGTCTCCAGCAGCACCTTCATGAGGGGCCCCCTATTTCTTACAGTGCCTGATGTGGGGCGCGACCGAGTACCCGGAGGTATAACTGGGTCTTGGTTGGCAGCCAATCTAAGAGAAGGTAAACTCGAACTCTAAACCTTGGTAGACGAAGCTCGTTAACCTGTTCAAACAGTTCGGCTAGGAGAGGGGAAACTCTGTTTAAACCCACAAGTGCCAGGGAGTGCTGGCTTGTCCTGTGACGATTAGAGTATCATCGAATGTCTCGAGTAACTAGCTTCTGCGATCAACGACTCCATTGTATTGTTGAAACCTCGGGACAGGGTAGGGCTAATCCGGGAGTAAACCCAGACAGAAAATCCGGAGTGGTAGCACCAAAAGTGGATGGTTTCAAAATACGGAATGATTCCGGCAACTCCTGCAGCTGAAATGATGCCAAATTGTCATGCTTTGCATTCCTTTGGATTACGCCAGTGAGCCTGAGAGAGGGCCCCTGCAGTTTGGGCAGCCCAGAGTCTCTAGCCTCCCCCTTGAGTGAAGACACAACTTAGAAGCGGCCAGTTTACGGGTTATAAGTCCCACCCGATTGGCGGGTCAACTTCTACGGTGGGAGGGATCATCGCATCCGATTGGTCAACTATCGCCCGCCTCAGCCGGTCAGCCCCCGGACAGTAGGGTGTCGACTCGGCAACATCTGCCTGCTCCAGTGGGTGCCTGAAGCGTAGTGCATGCATGACAAGCGGATGATAATTTTGCACCAAACAAAACCAAAATTAAAAAAGAAGACTCCAGCTCTTCCATTTGTAAGCTGGAAGATGCGTACCATGTGTACAGACATCTCCGATGATCTTCGATAGGTTGGAGATGCCACGAAAACATCCAGCATTGATGGGGAGCCTTCCGATTGAATGTGGACATAGCTGCCCTACATGAAACTAGACTTGCCTCTAATGGATCACTAAGAGAGAAAAACTACACTTTCTCCTGGAAGGGTCGTGAACTTGGGAAGTCTCAACAACATGTTGTTTGTGCTATTAAAACACACTTATGGCCTCAGTCGATCATCCTTCAGAAGACTCTGAGAGGTTACTGGCCATTTGCCTAAAAACCGCTTCAGGTCCTGTTAATATTCTTAGGTCTGTGCCCCAACCCTGCCATCTCCGGAGGAAGCGAAGGATCAATTCTACGGACACTTGAGATGATCAAGACAGCTCCAGGGAAGAAGCACTCATCCTTCTTGGCGACTGTAATGCTAGAGTAGGTGTGGATTACATAACATGGCGCACCTGCCTTAGACATCATGGTATTGGCAGAATAAATGACAATGGTCAGAGGTTGCTGGAGCTATGCACTCAACAAGGCCTATGTAAAACAAATACTTTCTTCAAGGACAGGCCGCAACATAAAGCATCCTGGTAACACCCAAGATCCCATCGATGGCATCAAATCGAATTGATTGTCACCAGACGTTCAGCTCTAAAGGGGGTCCTCTCCACTAGAAGCTATCAGAGTGCACTGCGACTTTGACTATGCTCTTGTATGTAGAAGAGTACGCTTACCTCGAGATCACTGAGTCCCCCACCCGAGGAGGACACTTTACCTCGAGACCACTGAGTCCCCCACCCGAGGCGGACACCTTACCTCGAGACCACTGAGTCCTCCATCCGAGGCGGACACCTTACCTCGAGACCACTGAGTCTCCTCAAGTTACTTGAATCAAAGAAAATGTCGAAGTTAGTTCGCTTCTCAATCGTCATATGCAGTTTACTCTTTAATTGGGGGAGAGAAGACAAAACAATGTTAGGTCAGCATCAGGCAAAATATACTGACCAAGATCACATCTCACTTCCACACAATTGTCCTATGAAAAAGGCTGTTTCATTGGCAGTCTGGCTAACGAACTGAAAGATCAACGTGATCCCCGTTGTAGTGAGCAACGCGCAGATGATGCAAAGCATAGCACAACCGCCTGGAGGGCACCGGCCCACCTTCATCAACACGCTAGGGATGCGATGAAAGCTATTACAACCTGCCACTCATCTTCTTTTTCAAGGGTAAAAGAGTAAATATACTTATAGTAGACATTAAAAAACAACAACTCTATTTGAGGAAGGAAAATGACATTTGCTCCATCGCAGATGCTCTAGAAATCAAACATGACCTGCATAAATAACGACTATTCATAGACTACTAAATTAGTCTCAGGACACTGAGCTTAATGGAAACCGGCTTCCATCCATTCTTGTCAGACACACTGTGTACATGAACGGAATGTACGAAAATCTGAAACAGCACATGAACTGTCTACAGTAAGTATGGCCGACGTCTTTGTTATGACCTGAGGTTGCGTCTTTGTTTATGGCTGCGATATAAGTTCTGTTGTTTCTTATAGGAATGTGATAGCCGAGAAATGACTTTGCACTACGTGAAAAAACGACTGGTCTGAGAGAAAATATGTGAAAGTCGGAAGAAAGAATATACAACACCTAGCACTTGCAGAAACACACAAAATCATGCTACATTCCCTAGACATCAAGCTCAGTGTGGTGAAATACTTCTTAAAAGCGATGGACCAGCTTGGAAGAACTATGATGACAAATTCTTTCTACTCAGCAAGTGGAAATTTAAAGAGAGACTTTTGAATCAGTCCTCAGATCTGCGAACTCTTCAGATACGAGATGGTAGACAAGCTGCCTAAGGATGATGGGAAAAATAGCTTGAGACACGCTTCCCATGGTCTCAACTAATCCTCGGGCTCGTCAGGGCAGAACACTATAAGAAACTGCTTGAGCAAATGTTGTCTATGTATCATGAACTTGGCTTCAATATGTCTTTAACGATCCACTTTTTTCATTCCCACTTGAATTTGTTCCCCGATAGCTCTGGCATGGTTACACTAGGAGCGTTTTCACATGGACATTGCCACGATGTAGAAACGATACCAAGGAAACTGGTTTCACTTCAATGTTGGCTATCCTCTGTTGGACGTTCGCCAGAGGTGACCCTGAGCATCTCTATACAAGTGACAGGCAAAGGGACGAAGTAGCGGAATTTTACTGGTCGCAAACGTCTTGGTGGCCTTACAACTTTAAACGAAACCGCGGACGTCCAGGAATGTGATTGGGAGATGGCCTGTGTAAAACTCTTGGGCTAACATCGTACTCCAGGGCAAAAGATCGCATTGAGTTTAAAAAACATTTGGTTACCTGGTATCCGACACTCAATTTGCTTATTTCCAGAATACGGATATATACATGTTTGTTTGTCAATTTCTCAGAAATACAACCAATGTGTCGTCTTCATTGTCATGTCCGTGTCCAGTACCTTGAAATCTAGAGAAATAGCTTCCTTTATCTCAGAAGCATGACGTTTATCACATTTTGTTGTTCAATTTCGTGGTTTAATTTTGTGTGTGTGTTGTTGTTTCTTTTAGGGAAAGGGGGGGGGGCGGTATAGGTTTCACTCGCCTTGTTTCCAAATAAGTAATGCGTTGTATTGTATTTTGAGCGTGTCAGGCCAGTGCATCCGTTTTCAGCACGAATTCTCAAATTAAGCTTATTTCCAATAGGGGAACGATACTAGTTTGTCATGGATTCGAACACAAACCAGCTGTGCGCAATGCTTCGCTATTTATTGTTAGCACTTCAAATGATACACCAATATTTCACACATAGGGACGTTATTCACGATAAACGGGTGGTCAAGAGATTTAAATATGTCGCCTGCTTTAGGGGACACGAGTTCAAAGCCCGGGTAAAACAGACTTTTATTGATCGGGATCTAAATAAAAGCTTAAGCTGCATACTTCGTTAACGCCAAGGTCTAATAGTTTTTATTTCTGAGCCCTATAAGCCAAACAGTTTGCTGCATACTTCGTTAACGTCAAGGTCTAATTGTTTTTATTCCTGAGCCCTATAAGCCAAACAGTTTGCTGCATTCTTCGTTAACGTCAAGGTATAATTGTTTTTATTCCTGAGCCCTATAAGCCAAACAGTTTGCTGCATACTTCGTTAACGTCAAGGTCTAATTGTTTTTATTCCTGAGCCCTATAAGCCAAACAGTTTGACCCCTGCAATAGGATTCCACACACAAATGGATGGTGTCTAAGATAAGATGCCATTATAAATTATAAGATTACTGTCTTTGCGTGACAAAGTAATACTTGAAAGAAAGATAACACTATTCTTTGTCCTGCGATTAAATTTTTCCTTATGTTACCGGGGTCCGAAAGAGGAGCAGAGAATAGTAAAACAGTAACCTGTCATGCACGACGTAAACGATAACCACAGAGGGCTGGGACATGGGACTGGCAACATCATCATGTATAAACGTTAAACCACAAAAACAAGAGGGGGAGGCGGGGGCTTATGAGACGTGACCTAGTGGTTAGAGTAACGGCGCACAGATCAAACTTACATGAGTTCGAACTCATGGACTCATCAGTGTCGTTTCCCTATTGAAAGTTAACTCGTTAAAAATTAGTTCTGGAGTCGGATATACTGGGTTGTAAGGCGCAAAAACACAGAACAACGCACTCCGCCTTAGGGAACAAGTCCAACGACAAAACAAGCCATACAAACTAAGATAAATTAAGACATGTCAACCAAATAGACAAATACAACTGAACTATGTAAGACAGAAGAAGGCAAGGTGTTGAAGCAGTTGACTCAGGACAACCGAATGACTTGGCTCGTAATTGTGGAACACTTAAGGTCTACAGGGAGGTTAACATGTTCTGATGATTGATACAACTAAATCAGAAGCTAGGATATGCATGCTAAGTCTACAAGACAAGGCCTTGCACACCATTACAACGTAAATTATTTCCCAAATCGCAATCCCTCATAATAATTAGTATGAGCAATAGATAAGCTACGCTTGTGCTACAGTTTGTATGAAAAGTCCTTATCAACCCCTCATAATAATTAGTATGAGCGATAGATAAGCTATGCTTGTGCAACAGTTTGTACGCACAGTTCATAATTAAGGGACCTGAATGACGTGTGATAACAGCGACGCTATTTACATAGAATATAAACACACAAAAATGTATTCCCAGCATAGAGAACAAATGAAGACATGGTAACCGGCTGAGTTTAAAAAAAAGGATTCTTTGACCTGAATAATGAAATTGTCAAAGGTTCTCAAGATGTGTTAACGAGGACATTCCAGAGAGTGTATTGGCAGAAATGCTGTCTTATCAGTTTAAGTCCATAGGCGATAGTCAAACTAATTTGAAGAATGCTAGAGCACTGCGAGAAACTGAGGAAACCCTGGTATTCAGCTACACTCTGTCAATACATTGTTTTGCCGTCAGACGACGGCGGACCAAGTACAAATCTCCCTCACGTTAATCAAATTTTCTTCCGTAAATCGACATCACCATCCATATCTCACATCCAAAAGTTATATGGCGAAGGGCAGGCCGTAATGAATCAGATGAAGCTACACTGGGAGAGTTGACGCAGATCTCACATGGGCAGTTGAAGCTGATGGTCGTTTTAACTAACTTCAGGCGGCACCAGAACCCGACATCTCGCTAATAGACTGAGTAGCCCTCACTAGATCAGCGCTCCTCCCTTCCTAGCCTGAGAAAGAGACTAGAAAAGATGCCCTTAAAATGTCCCTCTTCATCACACCCTGATCCTCATATCACGGATGAAGGGGTTCCCTTTATGTGTTCAATGAGAAATAGAAATACAATCAAGCGTATAACACTTGTCAGATGGACAGTTCGCATCTTTATGGACACTGGTTGACAGGCCAGAATAAAGACCGCCCTTGTCTGAAAGAACTTAGCTAGGTTTTTAATCAGAATAGCCACCATGAGCTAGACACGTCTAGCGGAGGAGGACCAACTCTCAGAGGACGGTGCTGGCTACACTGTCATTATATCATCTTCATCTTGTTATATGTCCTTTGCAGAACATCTGTCTCGTTCTGTAATACACTCGATTTCTAGACAGCTCTCCCGCCTTTGCTTCTCTCAACCCTAGAGGCTCTGTAATGTCCCTTGTCCATCTTCTCTTCGGTCTGTCTGTCTCTGCTTGGGGTACCATACCTTGCAGTATAGTCTTTTTCTAGGCCATTGTGGCGTTTGATATAGCCGAAGTATGCTAATTTTCCAAACTTAATGTTGTTTACTAGCCAGTTTTGTTTTATATCGAACTCCTGTGACATTTCTGCGTTTTTCTTTTTCGATACACATGGTATTTTGAGCATTACAATTCATGGCTTTAGCTCGAAGGATTCGATCCTCTTCCACCTCTGCAGCGTTGTATGGTTGCCCATGTCTCGCTTCTGTACATTGCCACCGGGAAGATGCAAGTCTCAGGATCTTAATTTTTGCAATTATATTAGTGTTCTGACATAGTTTTCTCATTTTAGTTAACCTCTGTAGTGTCTTCTCCTTATTTTTGTGTGGATGCAATCTCTGTTGTTTCTTAAAATCGATCCGAGATATTGAAAACTCGTGACGTTCCAAACTGTTTTCTTCTCTCTATTATAACTTAATGTATGGTTTTCGCATTGTCAGTGTTCATTGTTTAGGATAACTTCAGCACTGGTTTTCGACTTGTCAGTGATCATTATTTAGGATAACTTTAGCTCTGGTTTTCCCCTTGTCAGTGATCACTGTTTAGGATAACTTTAGCTCTTGTTTTCCCCTTGTCAGTGATCACTGTTTAGGATAACTTTAGCTCTGGTTTTCCCCTTGTCAGTGATCACTGTTTAGGATAACTTTAGCTCTGGTTTTCCCCTTGTCAGTGATCACTGTTTAGGATAACTTTAACTCAGATTTTCCCCTTGTCAGTAATCATAGTTCAGGATACCTTTAACTCTGATTTTTTCCTTGCCAGTGTTCCCTGCCTTAGCCTTACTCGTGTTTATGAACAGATTTTATTCCTGATTATGTCTTTTAACCGACACAATGGTCTGCTCCAGCCGAGCTGTGCTCTTCAACCTGTTCCAGCCCAGTCTTCAAGAGGACAACTGGTGTCATCTGCATATCTTTGTTCTGGTATTTCATTCCCGCCGAATATGAACTGGTCGACCTTTTTATACTTTTTTTCCAATCTTGACTATTACTGATATGTTTTATGTATATTAAATAGACGAGAAGAGAGTAGGCATCATTGTCTTAATCTCTTGTGCACCTCGACGAGCCTTGGTGTTGTCTATGAAGCAGGTGTGTAAATCGACATTGTACTTTGTGCCTTTCAATAACATATATGTGTGTGTGTTTTTGTGTGTGTATTTATGTGTGTGTGTGTATCGACGAATGCTTGTGTTGTGCAATTCTTCTTGTCTTTATTTCCCTCCCTATGAAACATAGGACCACCTTTTTAAATGGCCACTTACATGAAAACTGCGTCAAAGTACTGTACAGTTTTGAATTCTGTAACAACACATTTTACATGAAGAGGCTGTTAGCCTAATGCCTATGAAACCACTGCTAGCTTCCACCACGAATGTCGTAAACGACGACTAAATAGCGTTGTGAATGCTGCTAGCAAGCTGTGGTGGAGAATTAATTTAGTGACATAGAAATGCATAACGAGGAAGAGGGAAAGGAAAGGAGGAGAAAGAGAGAAAGGAGAGGGTGCGAGAGAAAGAGAGAGAAAGAGAGAGAGAGAGAGAGAGAGAGAGAGAGAGAGAGAGAGCAGAAATAAAGTTAGAACGTCAATGAATTTATGTGGCAAAAATAAAAGCAATATTGTGCAACAAAGGAAATAACATGTTATCTGAAACCTGCTGCGAGCTTGTATGAAGAATCGATTCCTCTTCGTGAGAACATGCCTGTGCTATTAGCCTAACGATCTCTGACGGATTTATGTGGAAACCCTCAAACACAAAGGCACTTGAGTTGAAAAATGAATACTCTTCACGCACTTTCGGAAACAGTTGATGCACGTGTACTTGATGAAAAGTTGCTATTCACTCCGGAAAGCAAGACAATCCTGAATTTATAGAGCGAAAAGATGTAATACAAGTACTTATAGATACGGTATTCGAGCTATGTAAATATTGATGCGGATTTCATTTCACAAATAACACATGCTAACGAGGACCCGTATAGTATCCCGTGATGGGGCGAACACACATGCAAGGAATATGTACTGTTTATCATTTAAAAACGTGGCAGGATATCCACAGGAATGTCTACGTACTCAGCAATGATTTATGAGAAGCAAAACACTTAAATACAGCTGTTCGTACAGGAAATAAATAAAAGACATGCCCAATATTTAAGTTGAATAAAGCTTTTTATAACGACATAAAAACACGAGTTAACTAAACAAAATGTGTAACGACGGCAGAAAACACGAAAAGTAATAATCTACTAGCTATCTTCAGTCCACTTGTGTCACTAGACGTCGTGTGACAGTGAGACCTCCTTTGTTTCATATTTTTTTCGCATTTTTTCAAGTGATTGATGCCATTCCTTTGCAGTTTTGCCATTAGTCCATCTTTCCATGCCTTATCGAAGGCTTTCTGTAAATCTATCCATAGTGTAAAGACCTTTTTCTTTTCTTGGAAGGCGTATTCAACAATTTGGGACAAGTATGTGATCTGGTCTTCTGTGCTGCATGTCTAAGCCCTACTTGTTCTGGTATTATTATTTTCTCTGTTTCTAGGTACCATTTCAGTCTTTTGTTGACCATCCTCTCCATTATCTTACAGACACAGCTGGTTAGGCTTATTGGTCTGTAACTGGTGACCTTTTTCTGATCTTTTTCTTTCTTTATAATGGGTTACATATATGCGTCTCTCCATATCTGATTACCTGTCATCCAGCTATAATATTTGCAACAGTTTGTTCATTGCTCCATGTCCAAGGTGTTTGAGCATTTCTGGACCTGGTAATTTCTTGTCTTTCAGTTTCCATAAGACTGTTTTTAGCTCCTGCATAGTGAAAGGTTTTGACATCCGGACTGTTTTTAGCTTTTTTGTGTGTGTGTTATTATTTTTTGTTGAATGTCTCTTTGTCTGCATAGGTCTTATGGAGATGTTGCTCTCATTCCGGTAAGATTCCACAAATATATTGGTTGCTTGTTTGCCGGTATAAAGTTTACCTGCTGCTTCTAGTGTTGTTGTTGGCGCAGAGAATTATTATTGTAACGTAGTTGTTTAGTTAGTTTCCACAACTTTCTGCCTTTCTTCTCAAAGTTTAATTCACGGATTTTCTCTTTTCAGCTCGTCCTCTGCGCCTTTAGTTTGCCTTTGATGAATTTTGCTTTGGTCTTTTGCAGCGTGATGTGATTTTGTTGTGATGGTTGTAACTCTGCAATGTCTCTTTCCTCATTCATCTCTTCATGTAATTTTTGTAAAGTTTTAGTCCAATATGGTACATAATTCTTTCTTGCTGCTCTTGCTATTGTCTTTTTGGCTGCTTGGAGCACTCACTTATTAAACCCCTTGCTGACACTGCTAATGTCTCTGTCTAGAACCCTTATATCCTTTGTCAGCAGACTTGCTTTATGTTGGCATGTGCACCAACTTTTTTATAATTCCATCTTGGCTGCCATGGATTAATATTGATTGTTCTGCTAATGTTTATGAATACAGGGCGATGATCGCTCCAACCAAGTTGTTTTCCTATTTCTCTTTCTGATATTCCTGCCAGATCCGGCGTGCAAAATGCCGTCTGGGGTAGAGGTACTGTGCCATCTTCTGGAGTAGAATCTTGGGGAGGGGGGAGGGGCGTTAGGTTTGTTTAATAGGGTTAGATTGTTGTCACCTTTTCTCCTCTTCTGTCTAGTTGACCATATCCGCAGCTTTGGGTGTGACTGTTGAAGCCTCCCACCGCTAAGAAGTTTCCACTGGGGACATCTATACTTCCTATGTTCAGTGGTATGTCGCTGGGGCAGTATAAGTTGAGGATGTCCAGCTCCAGAGTGTTCTGTTTGAGATGGATTATTTGGTATTCTGGACCTTCTTTGTGCACCTTGGTTTCTCCAACATGTATGCTATTCCGTATCAAGGTTAGAATACCTCCCTTCTTCCTATCTTTTCTATCCAGTCTGAAGCATTGATAACCCCCGTAACTTAAACTGTTTTCCTTCCTGTAGATAAATTTCCTGTATACATCATATACTGATTTTAGTTTGGAATAGTGTAATTTCTAATTCGGTTGTTTTTATTGCTGACTCCCTCCGCATTCCAATGCATAACATTCAGCGGAGTCGTTTCGTCTGGTTGGCCATTATTTTCTCCGTTGCGCCTCTGACTCTACAAAGCTTGTTAGGGAGACTTCCAGTAGCCGAGGGTTTGTTCTGTCGAGGCTCAGAATCCGGCACTGCTCCTGCTGGAGGGACTTCACAGTGCGAGCACCATATCTATTTCTCTTTGACTTTTGTATAGACATACAAGAAAAAGGGGTCGGACAGGTTGCATGGTACCATGGTTGCTAGTGTGCCTCCTAGCCTGGTACCGGTGCCTTCAGCACCTGTTCTGTGGTGTAGTGTGATCCACCTCCTGGCCTGGTACCTGTGCCTTCAGCACCTGTTCTGTGATGGAGCACACTCCACCTCCTCCATCTGGCTGGGGGCTCCGACTTCGTGTTAACCTCGTTTGCTGTTCCATCTTACCTGCCGCTGGGGCTAACATCCAACCTTTGGCAAGATTACTGGGAATAACATGATCCACCAGCGCGTAGGTGAGGTAGACTTGGGCATAGAAGACTATGGGATATTTGGGATCAGCTAGTTTTTTTATATAGATATATTCACTTATCAGGTGATTAATTTTTATTTTTGTTTCTGGTCTAGTCAGACAATGTGGGATACTTGTTTACTCAGACAATGTGGGATACTGGTCTACTCAGACGATGTAGGATACTGGTCTACTCAGACAATGTGGGATACTGGTCTACTCAGACAATGTGGTATACTAGTCTACTCAGACAATGTGTGGTACTGGTCTACTCGGACAATGTAATATCTTGGTCTACTCAAACAATGCAGGAAATACGTCTACTCAAAGAATGCAGGAAATACGTCTTCTCAAACAATGCAGGAAATACGTCTACTCAAACAATGCAGAAAATACGTCTACTCAAAGAATATTGGATACTGGCCTACTCAAACAATGCAAAAAATACGTCTACTCAAACAATATGGAATACTGGTCTACTCAAGCAATATGTGATACTGGTCTGCACTGACATTGTAGGATACATTGCACACATTATTTATCAGTCTGAACAGTGGCTGACAAATCATTCAAGTGCGATACAGTGAGATAGATTACTGTGTGTGTGTATATGTCTACTGAACCAGATGTAGCGTACCGTTTTGTTCCAGAATTATTGAACTAACAGATTTCACAGATGCAAAACTCATGAATCAACTGAGCTAGCGCTAATGAAAAAGGTGAAAATGCTGGAAACATTACTAACAGGCCTCGAAGTGAGAAGCTGAAACGAAAACTGACCAAAATACGTAGGTCAGAGTGGTTCATTTTGAACTCACTATAAACACAGACAGAATAGATCATTTTGTGAAGCGGGTAGTGCATGTTAAACGAATATCCCAAACATTTCTAGAGTAGGCAGCCTCTAAGTCATGACGTTGTACGCATCACTATTAACACATGCATAAAAAAGACTGATGCAAGTGTAATAGCCATCTACGTTTGAATAAAAGCTCTGTAACCAATACCCGAAATCTGAATCGATGGAAGAGAAGCTATCTCGTGTGCATCCTGGAACCATTTGATGAAGCAAAGAGAATAGGCACAATTCCTTCAAGACCAAAGTCATGCGTAACTGCTTCGTACCTTATGTCCTCGTCCTCCAGGAAGATGTCCAGGAATTCTTGGGCTCTTCCTCGGCATGCAGAATAGTCAAGATTCAGAACTATAGTAGATTCAGAACTATAGTAGATTCATAAATACGTTACGTAAGAATTTATTCATTATCTTAATAATTTGTTGGGTTATCCACTTAAATTTTTGCACGTGTCCTTATTTTCATTTAGACGTTAATGTCTTATCCAGAAATATTATGTCGACTGCAAATTTATCAAAACAGACATTCTCGTTGTTGATGAAGCCCTTTGTTATCGCTAATGCACGCTACCCATTATGCACGTGAATTGAAAGCCACAGGCGTATATTCCTTTTTCATAGGGGTATGAGTAAATTATTTTTTATTGTAAATATGCATTAAAAGTTTATAGTTTATGGATTTCCAGTAAGAGATGTGTGTTGAAAGAATATTGTATGACTAATGTTTGTGTGTTTGTGTCAGTGTTTTTTTAAAATTAAATGTTATGTTCCAAGTAAGTTTAAGCATGTATAAATAAATGTAATTATTGCATTAAATATAAAGCACTCACCCTATTTTGAATTGGATGACGCAAAGAGATCGATGATGGCTGTCGGCTGAAATGAATCGCAAACCATCTTTCTGCCAATAACCATCTTCCACTTTCATTACATGGACCTCACATTAATCCAGAATCGTTTGTCAACTCTCTGATAGAGCAGCGCATTCCAATTTTCTAGATATCTGATGGTTTGAAGCTGTTGTTGTCACTTGCTCCGTGTCATTTGTCATTTCCCTAATTAATTCAATAAAATGTAAGTGTGAATGGTAAGGCGCTATCCCATATGAGCGTGCTCGTGGATTGCTTTGTCAATGTTGAAACGTTTTTGCAATGTGGATATACTTGACAAGTGACAACAATTCAGGTTAATGTGTCATTTGGTACATTGAATGTGCTTCTTTGTTAATCATAGTTTGATCTCGTCATTAGGATCTGCTTATGTGGAAATCTGTCTTCCGGTGCTGATGCGGTATGGTAGGAAGCATTTTCAAATACCAGAAGAGGGGGGGGGGGGGGAGGGAGGGGAGTGTTTCTAATGACGGAAGTGCAGTTTCTCAATCCACTCTGTAAACGACGAAATATATGGTTATTCATCTCTGAATGATTGTTCCGATCGTCGGTAGATTTTTAAACAAACATGGATTGGTTAACCATTCTTCAACAAGTTCATTCTGGCTGCTACCTGTCGAGGTTATTATGAGTAGCTGTCCTTTACTACTTGGCACAATTCTCTTTATAGTTTCATTTTCAGGTTGCAATTGCTTATGTTAGTGTCCTGTCCAATTGTTCATATTCCATCTATGTAAACACTATCGTAATTTTCTTTACGCACTTCTCTAATGCCCCGTAAAAATTTACTTCTAAAAGCTACTAGGTGAGTCTTTTCGCAAATTATATTTCTACCGCCAGTATGCTTGCGTATCGCGAATTCAGCACCCATTACAATTTATTATAATATAGTTATAGAGATATTAATGTAATTGGTCTTTCTCTAAGAATTTTCAATGTTCTTAGATTTAATGCTTCTTTAGAATATAACATTCCATAAATTTCCAGTTCAATTTCTTTGTCAAAGCTTTCAACGAAAGATCTTCAGAGACCAGGACAAGCGCATATTGTTTAGTTCACTCTCCTCCTTCTTTAAACATCGTTGTCCATTTTTCACTGTTGTCTTCGACACACTTTTGTCACCATACACAGCCTGCTTTCAAGATGAATGTCAAATGGTCGACATCTTTCAGCTGTTAGAAATTGAATCACCGCTCGTTGATCAACTCTTGACGTATTCCGTATCACACACGCCATGTTTTCAACGGTCTGCCGAGGAAACTATAAGTCGGAGGAAAATGCAATTTTACAAACTTGACGGTTGGTATGTACTGTTTACACCAGAAAGGACATTATCATGCGTATCGTATCTATGTTCACTTGTTACAGTTTGGTCCAGTTTCATTTGAACACTCCTCGTAACATGAATACTTATAAAAGAGAACACACTAATACTGGCGGGTCTCTCGTGTGATACGCATGGCCAGACTTTCTCTCTGTAGCCAGCACACACACATTCTCCACAATTTCGACCTACGACAATTACATGACTGTTGAGTCACGCAGTTGTTGACCCAAACAAGGTAAAACGTCCGTGTGCAGGCCACATTCTCAGAAGAAAGGATGAATGTTGAAACACCTCCAAAGCGGTTTGGTACCTCGAGACAGGTAAAAAGACAGAGGGGTTGGCTTCCAAAAAGTTGATCAGACTCCATTATTAATCCACTACAACAACTACGACACGTCAGAATGAAAGGGAACTTGTTACCCACTTGACGTCCTTCACACATGATAGAGATCAAATGAAAACTAAGTTGGGCCCAACTGCTTCTGAGAAACGGGTCATCTTATAATCAATTCAGTAAGTCAATGCATGTCACAAAAGACAGTTAAGCGTGACTGTGATAGGAACTGGAACCTCATCATGCGCTAGAAAATCTAACGTAAACTCTACAAGCGCCCATACATTCTCTGACGTAGGTTTTCTGGAAAGCTGCCAACTCTTGCGCGTGCCCTAAGCTCATAACGTTTTGTGACAAATCACAAATAATGTTAATGCTGATAATGTTGATGATGATATTCAGAGAGGAAGGAATAACTCATTCCCCCATGTATCACAAGAATAAGATATTCATATAATAATGCAATTGAACAGCAAAATAAGAGGATTTTGTTTTTTTATTGGCAGACTTATGTTGGAGGAGATCAGGTGCATTCTGACGACTGGAGTGACTGGTCAGCTTGGTCAGGCTGCTCCACGCAGTGTGAATATGGTATATCAACTAGAACGCGGATATGTCTGAGAAGTGGCATACTTGGTGAAGATGGTAGTGTGTAAGTATAAAAACCATCACCATTAGTACTACAAACACTATCTTCACCACAACTAAAAGAGAGATAAAAACAAAAAACAGGCGGGAAGGCGGGTATACCGACAAAGATATAGGCAGCCAGACAGACAGACAGACAGACAGACAAACAGACGGACGGACGGATATATATATTTATATATATATATATATAGATAGATAGATAGATAGATAGATAGAAAGATAGACATATAGATATATAGATAGATAGATATATATATATATATATATATATATATATAGATAGATAGATAGATAGATAGATAGATAGATAGATAGATAGATAGATAGATAGATAGATAGATAGATAGATACATGTTTGCGAATGCCTTCAATGAGTAGGTTACTCTTATGTGCGCCCTGAAAGGACGTTAAGTGTCAAGTTACAGTAACTTTCCTCACATCTCGAGGGTGCTGAGGAAGGTAAACCGGGGTCCTCCAGGCGGTTGTGCTATGCTTCGCTTCATCTGCGTGTCACTTATTACTACGGGGATCACACCGATCCCTCACCTCGTTAGCCAGGCTGCCATGAAAACAGCCCGTTTCCAGGGAGGGCTACTAGGAATCCGAGGTGAGGTTCTTGGCCAGTATGTTTTGCCTGACTCAGACTAACATGTCTGATCAGTTTATTTCGCCTGACCAGACGTTAGTCTTTCTCCTCAAACAGACAAACAGAAAGACAGCCAGACAGATAGTTATTTGAGTACATTGCTACTAAATTGACGTCCACAGCTTCGAATCTTCAAGTGCCCATTGCTGTCATTTGTTGTTTGATAAATATGTGTTCTGAATTCTAAAAAAAATCCTCATCGTGTTATTACTCTGATTCATCATCGGTAGCATACAAGTTGATAATGGGATTTTAGAATACCAGAAATGAGGAAAGACTCCGAAAAAAACCGGCCTACAGTGTCTAGAAAAGAGAAGAATTTCGAGGTGACTTAATATAGGTTTATTAGATAATCAAAGGAACGGATAAATTAGACTATAATAATTTTTTTTCTTCAAAATACAACTACCTACAAGAACACAAGGACATATCTTTAAATTAACTAAAGAAAGGTCCAGATTAGATATTAGGAAATATTTTGTAGTCAGAGACTGATGAATACTTGGATATGCATTGCCATAGGAAAAAGTTGAGGCAGGGACAATTGATGCATTTAAAAATAGATTTGATGTACATAGCTTTTAGAGCACGGAAATGTAGAGTCTTCTAAACCAGTATAAAGACGTTAAGTTAAGTGAGGTATGAAATGAATGTATCAAAGAGTTGGATAATCAAACTACAGCACCTGAAAGACTTTTACATGCAATAAATAAAGGGTTCTCAGCTTAAGAAAATGGATGTACCAGTCTTTTTACTTCCGGATGTAAATCATGGACAATGATTACTAAGGAAGGTGGTCTAAGTAGCAGGAAGAAACAGTCCACAAATAGACAATTCGACAAGATCTCGAAACCCGTTCTTTGCGGACTCATATTCAGTTGTTTGGTCATGTCTGCAGAATGAATGGAGATCGACTACTACAGCAGCTAAAGGAAGCACACAAAACAAAAGAAAAAGAACACCAAAGATTCAGATATACAGGACCATCCAAATAAGCTGGGCTGACAATATAAAGCAGTCTATGGGAATCTGAAGACTAGGCTGGAACCAGGCCAAGAGGAAGACATCGGTTATAATAATGTGGTGCTCTGTCTGGCAAACGTTTACACCAGAGTAGAAGAGGGAGTACCGGCCAGTGAAAAAGACTCGTAACTTAAGCAATGTTTATTTGTGGGAAAGGTAAAGGAAATATCTTCTCCATGTGCCAGGTGCTTTCGGAACGCCACTGCCGATACATATCCAATATCATCCATTAGTTCATCCACTAAATCACTTGTCAGCAGGGATGTTATACATACTTAATAATTAGTTGTCTATTGCAAGCGGTAATGGCGACATCATCAGAGGGTTTTGTTTGGCGATGTAACTTACGCTGTATTTATAGCGTGATAGCAGATGCGCTGGTCATCAACCTCACTCTCTGGTCCCGAGCTACCTTGGACCGGTGGCAAGACACACGTCAAGACGACTGGATGTAACTCAGGATGGAGGCACTCTAGTCCCACCTCCAATAAGATCAAGAGTCGCTTGAAACTTGTGGGATTAGATCGCCCACCGTTTTCGTTCATCACTTTGAGAGGCGAGTGCCTGACCTCTCGACCACATCGACCATCTAGTATAGTTCAATCTCCACCACATCATCTATGTGCCCTCCCTAATCTTCTTCTTCTTCGTACGCTGTCAGACGTCAACTTGAATTTTTTAAAAGAAAGCAGCTGTCATCCTGAGGCTGTCGACACTGCCATAGAGCTTGTCTAGTGTTGGCACTGGTGATGGCCACATGTGCTTTCTCTGGTCCTCGTATGTCGGGCAGTTTTGCAGCAGATGTTCAGCGGTAATTTTCCCTGTACCACAGGTGCATTCGTCAGTGCCACCTATCTTCAGTTTATTGAATAGATGGTACCTCAGTCTGTTGTGGCTTGTGCGGAATCTGAAGACCACGACCTGCTATCTTCTGTTCAACTGGTAATAGGAATCACTTTTTGTGTAGCCAGTATGCTCTGTTTCCCATTTGGCCATGTATCTGGCCCTAATAAACCTTTTGGACTCTTCGTAGGTCACACTAGAATCTGGTTGTGGTAGTCTTGCACGTTCTTTTGCCAGTCCGCCTGCCTCCTCGTTGCCTTGAATGTTACAGTGGGATGGAACCCACTGTTCCACTACTCTTTTTTGGTGCGGACTGCTGGCATAGTTGACAGAGTACTGCTCTTAAATGATCAAGTTCTGTATTTTTCTGGCTTTTTAGTGCTGTAACCACGGACAGGTGCCCTCCCTAATGACTTACATGGCCGTCAAAATATCGACTGAACTATCCTTTAATCTGAACACTTATACAATTATTTATTAAGTAATCCATTGACCAACTCAGCAATCTACTGATTAACTCAATTCAATCACCCACTCATCCATGCACTGATCTATCGTCCATTATGTTAAATCCACTGATTGACTCTTTCCAAAACAGCTTACCAGAACAATCCCAGTTATGTGTCGGAGTGAGTTCTCAAATAAAAGTTTGCAATTTGAAGGTATTGTTGTTTATTTTTTAGATTTTTCACTCCTTCCTATCTCCTCTACTTCCTCATTTCTCTCTTTCTCTGAATTATCTCTCGCGTTAAATTTCAATTTTCTCTTTCTTTCTCACTGAACTATTTTACTCTTTCTTTCTTTTTTTTATTCTTTTACCTCTCTCTATTTCTATTTATATCTTCTTTCTCTACTCTTTGTTATCTCTCATCTTTTCTTGTCTCTGGCCTGTCTCTTTCTTTCTCTCTCTCTCTCTCATCTCTGTCATCACAACTCTGTCTTTCTCTATTAACTCTCTCTTTCTCTCTCAATACCAGTTTTCTCTTATTTCTTTTTCTTTCTCTCATCTCGCTTTATTTTGTTCTCTCCGTCCTCTCTCTTTCTCTCTCCTCTACCATTGTTACTATCCTAGGTACAAGCAAATGTTGACTTGTTCCAGTATCTCCCAGCTTACTGCGGTGTTTACTGTGGGTTTAATGTCTGTTTTACTAATTACAATAGTTGAATGTTCTTCTTCTACTGCGTTCTCAATCTCCCGCTACAAAGCCTGAACAGGGCTTTGTAAGTAACAGGATGTAGTCCAGAGAACGAAATACGTTGTGTCGCTAGTTTACAGTTTGACTGCGACATTTGCACCTTTCAGTCCGACACATCCGTCTTCGGCAGTAGTTTTATGTTAATATCCAATTCACATTCTTGACCTCTGTGGTTGACTGTCTCCATGAGTTCCTGGAACTCGTTTTCACTTTCAGCCAACAATACTTTGAGTGCCAGGAGATCAACGATGTTATGTTTATCCGTCCTTAGATAAATGGTTCACTCGAAACAATTACAAACACGTGCAGATACCATTTAGAAGTATTGGGCCGAAGGGCGAGAGACCGAATGTAGAAATAACAATAACTAGTGTTCAAAGAAAGGACATCGATTGAATAAATTGATCCAATACACCCACGCACATAAGCCAGGACATATTTTATTTAATCGGGTAGAACTAGATATCTAGCTCTGCCATCAGTCTTCGTCATCATCGCCATCCTTATTATTATAATTACTCTCGTCATCAACATTATCATAATTGAGTATTTTTTTATCAATCTTATCATCTAGTGACATATGTAGCTTGCTACTGTTTTCTGCTACAGTCAGCTTTCTTAGCACAGTCTATTTCTGTCCGAGTACTTTGTCTACGCCTATCACCAGGCTGCCTTCTTTAGCACAGCCTATTTCTATCCGAGTACTTTGTCTACCCCTATCACCAGTCTGCTTTCTTTAGCACAGTCTGTTTCTGTCCGAGTACTTTGTCTACCCCTATCACCAGTCTTTCTTTAGCACAGTCTATTTCTGTCCGAGTACTTTGTCTACCCCTATCACCAGTCTGCCTTCTTTAGCACAGTCTATTTCTATCCAAGTACTTTGTCTACCCCTATCACCAGTCTGCTTTCTTTAGCACAGTATATTTATGTCCCAGTACTTTGTCCACCCCTATCACCAGTCTGCTTTCTTTAGCACAGCCTATTTATATCCAAGTACTTTGTCTACCCCTATCACCAGTCTGCTTTCTTTAGCACAGTCTATTTCTGTCCCAGTACTACCCCTATCACAGTTCACCTTCTTGTTATCCTTAATCTCCACTAGGTCTTTCATATCAGTGCTCTAGTCCAGACATTCAACTAAACATGTTGAAATCGTGGTTAACCATATTATCTAAGGATTTCTTATGCAACATATCAAACAAAAACAAACCATAAAGAAAACAAAAGCAAATATTGTAAATATTGGCCTGTCGCACGTTTTTCATTTCCCAGCCTTGTCTTCCGGAGCAGACATCACAGCATCAGAGATCCTGCTCGCAGTTTGACTCAAGAATGTTCTCGGGCAAGCACTATGTTTGGGAGCCTATCATTCATCGTAAGTTGCTCATTGCATGCTTGCTTACCCATGAGATTTTATCGGTCGTATCATCATTTACTGAATGTCGGGAAGTTATAGAAGAAAAAACAATAACACTGCTAAGCTTTTTTTTTTGCTGTTTCGGAAGTGGAACTCGTCAAGAGCGCGAACATGAAAGGTGAATGAAAGACGGGTGATAAAAAAAGTGACAGCCTTTAAGGTGATGTGATAAAAATGGTACACAACTATCATGATGAAAAGCTGGTCGAAGGTAAAAGAGAAGACGAAAAAGTGCTAATTGAACACATTTTACGGAGGGCAAAAATATAGACATCCAACACGCGTCCTGTTGCTACCATCGAATGTGCGATGTACGTTTCAAATAACTTAGTTCAAAAGCAGAAATAGAGAGAGAGAGAGAGAGAAAGAGAGACAGACAGAGACAGGTAGAGCTAAAGAGAGAAAATGCAGAACAGAAGAAGGAAAGACAGAGAGATTATACTATATTAAGAAATTAGGCTCACAGACATATAACTTAAATATATATAGAGATAGAGAAAAGACAGATAGATAGACAGACAGACAGATAGATAGATAGATAGATAGATAGATAGATAGATAGATAGATAGATAGATATTGATAGATAGATAGATAGATATATATGTAGCTAGATAGATAGATAGGTAGATAGATAGATAGATAAATAGATAGATAGATAGATAAATATATAGATAGATAGATAGATATATAGATAGTTAGATAGATAGACAAGCAGGCAGACATATATGCATATAGACATATACACAGATAGTTGAATAAATTGATATATAAGTAAGAATGTAGATAGGTAGGCACTTAGGTATGTTATACATCTTGTTAGATATATTATAGATACATAGATAGGCAAACAGGAAGTTTGGTGCATCGAAGTATAGGAGGTAGTATTGCTGGATCGATGGATTTATTAATTAATGGATGATGTATATATGAGTGGGCCGGTGCATCGATATATATATGTACACATGGATACAATTATGTATGGATGAACACATGAAAGGATAAATGGATAGAAGTCACGTATAGCATCAAGTGTCTCATCACCTCTCAGAGCACTCGACCATTGAGCCATCGGTTTCTAGCCAAGGTTAATGTAGTGCAAAGGAGACACCACTGTCGGGAATGACACGTTTGGAGACTTCACTGTACAAGACCAAAGCTTGTTTATGAGAGGATATCGTAATTCCCTTCCTTTCTGCCTTTACTTTCCTATCAATAAACCAGCTACCCATTTCCAATTGGGTCGTCTGGAGCATATCGGAAATGGAAGTTGAACCCCGTACGTTTGCTGTTCAAAGCGAGTGTTCTACCATTGCGCTAATCAGAAGTTGTATCGTAGTGCATTTCTTCCAGATAAAGCTCTTATCCTTCTTCTTCTTCTTCTGCGTACACAGTCAGACAGTAACCATTATTTTTTCGAGAAAAGCGGCGGTCATCCTGAGGCTCTCGCCACTGCCATAGAGCTTGTCTTGCAGTTCCACTGGTAATGGCCACATCTGCTCTCTCTGATACTCGTATGTCGGGCAGTTCTGCAGCAGATGTTCAGTGGTCATTTTACCAGTACCGCACGGGCATTCGTCGGTACACCCTATCTTCAATTTGTTGAATAGGTGGTACCTCAGTCTGTTGTGGCTAGTGCGAAGTCTGAAGACAACTACCTGCTCTCTTCGGTTCAACTGGTAATAGGCATCGTTTTTGGTGTAACCAGTATGTTCGGTTTCCCATTTGGTCATGTATCTGGCTTTGATAAGCCGTTTTGACTCTTCGTACGTCATACAAGCTCTTATCCAACTTTCTTCACTTACTTGTTAGGGTTACATACCAAAAATATAGATATTCTACTCTTTGTGTTAGTTCCTCAAATTCAAGGTCACAGATCGCATAATTGCATTAAGATATGAGGAAAACGCAACAACGAAGTCGCAGAATGAGCCTTTAGAAACCTATTGCCGAGAATCAACATACAAAAAAATAAAAACATAAAAAACAACATTATCTTGGAAGCCGTGTGACATATTATATTTTCAGAACTTAGTCTCCATTACAGCATCCGTGAACACATCTGGATTTCTGGCAAGACGACCCGCCTCACACACGGACATCTCCAAACTGTCAGCAATGTCCTGATAACATCGTCTTCTGTAACGACCTCTTCCCCTTTTCCCAGGCGCCGTGTCTTCCACTATCTGCCTTTCTAGCCATTGTGTCTTTTCATTTGACCGAAATAACCTTTCTGCTTCTTTGTGATGTTATTTAAAAATAATCAACAGTACACAACCACATAAAAACAAAACAAACAACAACAAAAAAGAAAAGAAAAAAAACCAGGATTTAAAAAAATGAACTTAGATTTAATTGTGAACTTATTAAACTAATTTCTTTAAGATTGTGTTTCTGTTCCATGGATGAGCAGGGTGTTCATTGCCACACTATTGTGTTCTAGTATGAGACATTTTGTTGAGAGCTTTATTTAATTAAAACACACAAACGGCTCCGAGTGCAGATTGTTCTGAGGCATGCTTGAAAGGTTGGGTGTGCAAATCTACGCTTCTTCTGCTATAGTGAGGTTAGATCGCATGTGTTAGTCGCTTCTGAGTACATTCTTTCAGTGTGGCAGTGGTTATGTAATCGTTTTTGTCCCAGAAACAACTAGACGCCAATGCTAAACTGATGCCGATGTTTTCCTGCTGGCCGAATGCTGTGAATGTCAATCTTCTGATCAGAAAAACATGGGTTTCAAACCTCGGTGAGGCATGGTTATTTTTGTTCCAGTGGAGGTAAAATAAATTAATAACCTGTGCAGAGCGTGGCTAATGTAGGAGCAATTGACCTTTATTTCTTAGTTCAACAAATCATCCAACGAGTCTTAGTAATGCGAGTGAGCGCCGTAAGAATAGTGTTTGCAGGTCCATCCCGTTTTTCTTGAAATATAATGATATTTCCATTCTATAACTCATCCCTGTAGGAAATGTTTCGGTGGCTATTATTAGAAACAGAATGATGTAGTAATGATACAAAAGCAACTGTGTTAAGTATTAGGCTTTATTTATACAGACCACCTGTTCGTCGGTGTTAGGTTTATACAAGTGTTTCACCGCGGCTGTATTTATCTCCCCTTTATAATTGATCTCTTAATGCAGTGGTTTGCAACCTTATTTCCAATGATGTCATTCTTAAGTCCTGTATCTTATTCTGCGGCATTACGAACCAATCATCATTATAAAGTTCTTCCCAAAAGTACTTATGTCAATAAAATAATGGCAATCAACACTTTACCAATTAAAGTGCACTGATTCTACGATTTAATTTCGCTTAAAATAGCACCGGTTAAAATTTAACAAAGAATCAAGCGAAAAGAACAAATAATGTTCAATAATGTAATAGACATCAAATTTAAATCACTGTAAAATAAACAAAACTAATCTGCAGAATGCAACTTTTTAATGAGATTCATTGGGCTTGAAGTAATTCGCATATATTTAAATGTTTGGTCTAATACTGGTCAAATATAATATCATACTCTGGTATGTTATTGTTTTATTTTTTCACCAATGACACATATCCTTTCATTGATTCAACCGTTGATGGACACTCTCTATACAAATCCTTTCTTTTGTCTTACCACTGATGGAAAGTTCTCTATACAAATCCTTTCATTGGTCCAACTATTGATGGAACACTATCTATACAAATCCTTTCTTTTGTCTTACCACTGATGAAAAGTTCTCTTTACAAATCCTTTCTTTTGTCTTACCACTGATGAAAAGTTCTCTATACAAATCCTTTCTTTTGTCTTACCACTGATGAAAAGTTCTCTTTACAAATCCTTTCTTTTTTCTTACCACTGATGAAAAGTTCTCTATACAAATCCTTTCTTTTGTCTTACCACTGATGAAAAGTTCTCTATACAAATCCTTTCTTTTGTCTAACCACTGATGAAAAGTTCTCTATACAAATCCTTTCTTTTGTCTTACCACTGATGAAAAGTTCTCTTTACAAATCCTTTCTTTTGTCTTACCACTGATGGAAAGTTCTCTTTACAAATCCTTTCTTTTGTCTTACCACTGATGGAAAGTTCTCTATACAAATCCTTTCTTTTGTCTAAACACTGATGAAAAGTTCTCTATACAGATCCTTTTTTTTTTTGTCTAACCACTGATGAAAAGTTCTCTATACAAATCCTTTCATTGCTCCAACCGCTCATGGAACATCCTCTATACTTCTTCTTCTTCTTCTGCGTACACAGTCAGACAGTAACCATTATTTTTTCGAAAAAAGCGGCGGTCGTCCTGAGGCTCTCGCCACTGCCATAGAGCTTGTCTTGCAGTTCCACTGGTAATGGCCACATCTGCTCTCTCTGATCCTCGTATGTCGGGCAGTTCTGCAGCAGATGTTCAGTGGTCATTTTACCAGTACCGCACGGGCATTCGTCAGTGCCACCTATCTTCAATTTGTTGAATAGGTGGTACCTCAGTCTGTTGTGGCCAGTGCGAAGTCTGAAGACAACGACCTGCTCTCTTCGGTTCAACTGGTAATAGGCATCGTTTTTGGTGTAACCAGTATGTTCGGTTTCCCATTTGGTCATGTATCTGGCTTTGATAAGCCGTTTTGACTCTTCGTACGTCATACTGGTATCTGTTTGTGGTAGTCTTGCACCTTCTTTTGCCAGTCTGTCTGCCTCCTCGTTGCCTTGGATGTTGCAGTGTGACGGGACCCACTGTACCACTACCCTTTTTGGTGTGGACTGCTGGCACAGTTTGCAGAGTGCTGCTCTTAGGTCATTAAGCTCAGTGTTTTTCTGGCTTTTCAGCGCTGTGACTACTTCGAGAGCATCTGTCAGCAGAACTATATGGCTCTCATTTTCACTGTTTGTCACCATTTCTTCCACTGCCGCCCTCAGTGCCTCTGCCTCCGCTCTGAAATTGCTTGTGTACTTACCAGTAGCGAATGACATCCTCTATACAAATCCTTTCATTGCTCCAAACATTGATGGAGTACCATCTGTACATATTTGAATACAGTATTTCCAGTATTCCCAACATCTTTTATGTACTTACTTAATGTCGTTGTTTCTCCATAGCAGCAAAATAAATTGGTCTAGTACAATTTTACATTATTAATGACCACTAAAATCCATTGACTCGTCTAAGTAGTGCAACAATATTTTAGCTGCCTTGAATTAATTTTGTCATTAAGTTGTTGCATCTTTCAAGTTTATTTCCTTCTTCTTTGTTCACCGTTAGAACAAGGCCCCAGTTTCGCTTACAAAGGACACCGTTGCCTATAGGGCTGTTTTATCTCCATAAAGATTTTGTCTCATTTCTGTCTCTCGAGGCCAGTATTGTTCTCTCCTCCTGCGGGATAATGCAGATTTGTAGAATGTGTTCCACAGTCATACTGCGCTCCCCAAATGGACACATGTCATCTGTTCCAATACTCATATTGTTTTAAAGATGACCCTTGAATCTGTTTTGCCAAATTCTCAGTCTGAAAAAGAAGATGACTTGCTGTTCTCTAGTTAAATCATAGTAGCTGTCTTCTTTTCGGAATAGGGGTTGTTGATCAGCTCATTTCCCCCTGAAGATGGTTTTAATTAAGGTCTTGGCCTCATTATACGTGATGCTCAGGTCTGTTTGTGGCGAAGCTCCTCCACACTTCGCGGGTTTGTCTGCAGCGTCATTGTCTTAGATATTGCAGTAGTAGGGGGTCCACTGAATGACCAACCTTGGATTTTCTACTGAGAGCTGTCTCAGGAAGTACATACAATGATCGAGAGCTTCATCTTTGTGTTGTTTTAGCGCTGTTAATACTGGTGATGCATCAGTCAGGAATACCATGATTTCTTGGTGATATCTTCATCTTGGACAGAGGCCTTCAGCGCCCCTGCTTCCGCACGAAGTTATTGTGGTATTTATTTTTCTTCAGTTCTTAGTCTGTAATAGACCCCTCTACCAACATTGGATGTGGTTCTGTTAATTGAACCATCTATATATACGTGAATTCATGTTTCTTGTAGGTATACTTTCATTAGATATTCTTCCGTGATTAATTTCCTTTCTAAACCCCTTTTTTCCCTTCTTCCATATTTTCTCCACGGTTTCTACCATCTCATGGACTTTTCTTTTTTTTTCGTGGTGGAATTTGGGATAATTGTTTTAGATCTCTAGCTTATGATTGTGTCTGTTCTACAAGATTTTTTGTTTTGATATGAAGTGTTCTTTTGGTATTTGCGCGTCTCCATAGTTTTGAATCTTGTTGTATTCTCCATTGCATTTATAGGTGTTGTTCTCATAGCTTCATTTTCTTTAGGAGACTCGTGTCATCTTCCATGTTGAGTCAGATATCTTTCTCATTATGGCCATCTGATCTGAACTTATTTGGTTGCTTTTTGGATCTGATTTTTTCATGTCGGCCATTGTTTTCTCTGAGTTTTATTAGAAACATTGATAAATTTAGAAAACGTCAGATCCTGCTGTCATTTAAAATCATTTCAAAGTGGGCTCGAGGTCTGATAGCGAGACGGCAATGAATCTGACTGAAATGTCTTGAGTTTGATGGGTACCATGGCTTGCTAGCCAATTTGCCATAATAATAGCACATTCCGCTGTCGGGTTATTTTTGTCACCACGACGAGTGAATACTAGACAAGTGCAACCTAGACAAGTGAATCCTAGACCTTAATGACTGTCAACACATGACCAATTTCTTTGACTTTTTAATGATACAAGGTTTACACACAGGGAAAACTGTTACATTTGTTTTAAACGTCTTTTCCCCTGTTTTTTCCGCATCACCCATTTCGTTTATATTTTCTCTTCTGTGCTGCAGGTTCCATCTCTGTCGGTTTAAGTTAATATTCAAACTCATTAAATATGTGTAACGAAACCAGGATGCAAATATACAAATTAGCAATAAGTCCCTACTGACAAATATACTAATAATGATAATAATTATAATTCAAGTATAATAATAATAACAATTATTACTATTATTATTATCCACAAAACATTACTGAACTAGCAGTCCTCAATGACTTCTTAGATCCTTCTTAGAGCTTTGGTCAGGAACCGTCATGCCTGATGGCGTCTTTAAGGCAACGATGACTGGAACCATTTAAAATCATATATATATATATATATATATATATATATCATCTGGCTGGTCAGTCCTGAGACTGACTTATAAGGTTGTGTCTCTCCGCTTGATCCTATCATCTGCAGCTCTCTTCATTTCAGCATAGTTTTGTACTTTAATGTCTCTGCATGCGTGATATGTAAAGGTGAGTTTTGGTCGCCGGGTTCTCTCTTCCCTTGAATCTTGCTCTCTAGTATATTTTGTAGAAGACTTTTATGTCTCATATTGTGGTACAGTCAACTAAATCGACTTTTTGGTACATCTTCAACATCTGTCTTTGTGTGCACACGTCATTGAGTACATTGTCATTGGATATTCTTTCTGTCCAATTCACTCTTTCCATTTTATGGTAACACCCGATTTCAAACGCTTCCAAATTTTTAAAAATCCTTCTTTACTAAAGTCCATGTTTCATTTCCATTCAGTGCAATTGGCTATATATGAGTGGTGATTATTGTTTGCCCAAGTTCTATCTTGATATTATTTGAGGCTAACAATTTCTATTAGTAAATGCAAGTAGCGTCCTTTGCAGGACGTCGATTCTTACAACTGTCAACCTATTTGGCTGTAATACGTTTCTTGTCAAGTGTGCAGTATGATAGGTTGCCATTACTTTCCGTACGCAGAGTATCAATTTCACGGAGAAAAACATTCCGTTATTGCTAAACTGGACACCATGGGTTCTTCTTCTTCTTCTTCTTCTTCTTCTTCGTACGCTGTCAGACGTCAACTTGTATTTGTTCGAAGAAAGCAGCGGTCATCCTGAGGCTGTCTACACTGCCATAGAGCTTGTCTAGTGTTGCCACTGGTGATGGACACATGTGCTTTCTCTGGCCCTCGTATATCGGGCAGTTTTGCAGCAGATGTTCAGCGGTCATTTTCTCTGTACTACAAGTGCTTTCGTCAGTGCCACCTATCTTCAGTTTATTGAATAGGGGACACCATGGGTTCGAACCCGGTGCGTTATAATCGCGAAACAGACCTTTTAAACCATTAGGACACACTGTCCCAATTTAAACATAAACTATTACAAAAGTGGCAGCATCGCATGCACTTAAAACGTGTCATTCTAAATATTTGTGTATGCTGTTATGACATGAAATGATACCATATACCACCTAGATAATAATATAATATAACGAATCAAAGACAGTAGCCTTTTCAATCAGATGGAGCCATGGCGAATTGAACAAGTAGGTCCGACCCGGACTCATAGTACCCTTAAGCAGTATGGATTGCAGAAAACTAATCAAAGCAGCTAAGATAAAACGGAGCATAATCAAATGTAGAAAATGGTCTTCATCAGTCGAGGTATCGTATGAAATCTCTAAAGAATTAAGAAGACAACTCCATGACCAATAGAGCAGAAATAATAGAAGAATGTAAGAGGCATTACATCGACCTTTTCGCACCAAATGTGGAATCTGTAACGATTTAAAAGATAGACATGGATGAGATGTTGCATACGACAAAACATTTATATCAGGAAAAGCAACAGGACTGAATTAAATCACTGCAATCCAGGAATGAGTGGAAACGTTAGCACCACAGCTAGCTAAACTATTCAACAAATGCCTCAATGCAGATCGAATTCCCAGCCAATGAAGAACATCAATGGCAATATGATTCACAAGGAAGGACACACAGAAAAACTGGTAAGATAGCAAGCTGGCTATAGAAGAGGCTACCGACTCAACTTACCGACCACCTCCACACAACCAGCCAGCGATTAGAGAGGGCACAGGAAGCACACATGTTTGTGGACTGCGGAAAAGTCTTCGACAAGTTATCAAAGACACCCATTTATAAATGAACTCCCTAAGCTAAGCTGACACATTACAAAACATAATGTCGCACAGCAGAAATTGTCATTCGTTAGAATTTAACTGTACTTTGTAACAGCTTGTGTGAGGTGAGGTGGCCGTTTAATTCCTCACTGCCTTTCTTTTTCTAACCGTAGATCAGGTACCCATTTACAAACGAACCCTCTCTACAACTGGGTTGACTGAAACATGCTGTCAGTGGGAGTTGAACACCCTACATTTACCCTGAAAAGCGATCTCTCAGCTGATAGAGTGGAGATAAATGAAGGCCGCTCGACCGAGATTACACGTTTTTAAAACCAGCAAACCTACCCGGCGTTCGTCAAGTCGAAAAAAAAGCTCCTTCCTGCTGCTCGTGGCGCCCGAACGCAGTGACAAGTCAAGGACAAGAGGACTAGGGGGCGACTACGAGATGCAGGGGACTCCGCATCAAGCACCCGTGAAAAAGACGCGGAGTCCGGAGTCGAACCCACACCACCTGATCACGAGGCCGACGGCCTACACTTTGCCACGGAATCCATTCTCTCTACATGACCGAATTCACAACACAGAATTCAGGCCCCAAACAACATTCAATGGTGTCGAAGATATTGCATTATTAACAACATTCGGATGTATTCTTGACAACAGATGAGCATGAAAAGGGACCCTATAACGGGAAGTGCCCACCTGGACTTCCACATATGAGATGGAGAATTGACTTGAGTAAACCAGTTGGTCCATTTTGATACTACAAGGCAAAAGACTGAAATAGGTTTAAACATTTGGCTACTTGGTTTCAATCACTTGATACGCCTGGTTAAGTTCATTGCAACGATTACACATTACAGATTATATAAACATATATATGATGTACAGTGTCAACTAGGATACCAAGCCAGAATAAAATAATTTGTTGCTTGTTTTGCGTTCGCCTTATTTATTTATTCCCCAAGGCGGTGTGCGTTGCACTGTCGTTTTTATTTTGCGCCTGTCGGCTCAGTGAATCCGACTTCAGCATGCGCTTTATGTAAGGGTCTGCTTCCTCCTGCATTGTCTAAGGGTTTGCTTCCCGGGGTAACGGCCGGTGCTGTGACGCGGATCGCACCCAGCCGCGTCAGTTAACCACTAGCCCACGCCGTCCCCTAAATAATGTAAATATTGTGGAGCCTCTTTGGCCACTGTTCATGGCAACGGGTTGACAAACACTGTCCTAATGTCTCCCGTAAAGGGCGTGAGCTAATACTGACGAGACACAGTTCCTACTGTTACTGCTCTTACTTGATACATTGTCAAAACAAAGCATTTCAATAAGATTATTGTTTGAAACAGGAAGAACAGTGCGTTATCTTTACAGGAATATTCCCGGTCCCGAATCCCTTTTCCCTTCCCAACACAAAATACTGACGAGTGATATTTTAAAAGATATGCCCCATGACATACCCGAGCAGTTTTGAAATGCTTCATTGTAAGACACGCAACGGAATATAAAGAGGTGCTGAGTTGGCAAGTACACCTGACCTTGCGTGGCTTGAACGAACTTCTAGAATAAAATAGACATGTACGATTGTGAGCCGTACACAGATAACAGTTAATATATGTATTCCTGGGAATAAGATGAACAGGGACATGAAGAAAAGGTTGAATACAACCTGCTTATGGTTATGCGTGTGTTCATAATAACTTGACAAGTCTCTCTAAAAAGATTTATACAGAAACTGGTATATTCAGCTGATATTTGACGTTAGAGATGAAACCCCACATAGATATATGCATACTCACGCGGGAACATATGCCCACACACACACACATACACACACGCTCACGTAGGAACATATGCGAACGCACACACACACATATATACACACGCGCGCGTAGGAACATATGCGAACGCACACACACACGTACGTTGAGAGTGACACGGATATGCATCTGTGGGAAAAGAATATTCTTAATGCATTGAGATGTGTTCTATATTCGGGTAAACTAGAACCATAGAGCAAACTCTGTACAGATCAATGCAACAGTAGACAAACAGATGAATGTAACAAGAGACAAACAGATGAATGTAACAAGAGACAAACAGATCAATGTAACAAGAGACAAGCAGATCATTGTAACAAGAGACAAACAGATCAATGAAACAAAGGGTAGACAGATCAATGTAACAGGGAATAAACAGGTCAATGTAACAGGGGACAAACAGATCAATGTAACAGGGAACGAACAGATCAATGTAACAATGGACAAAAAGATCCATTTAACTGGAGACACACAGAGAGAACCTTACTAATAATCTTTTGAATCTTCTGCTACAGAACACTCTAAAAAATCTGACAAATCTGTATTGCCGAGTGTCACTATAGGGTTAGGTCTTGGAAATAGCATAATAATGTCTTTTTGTCTATGTATATTTTGTACTTACATTTCTCTACTCTGCTCAGATCAATATTCTACATTTATCTTCTCTCCACTAATCTATATTCTTACATTTCTCTACTCTCCACTGGTCTATATTATTCCATGTCTCTACTCTCATCAGATCTATATTCTTACATTTCTCTACTCTCCATCGATCTATTTTCTTTTATTGCTATACTCACCTCTGATCTACATTTTTACGTTTCTCTACTCTCGTCATATCGATTCGTGTTTTACTGTTAAATCTATCTTTCAACTGCATGTTTATACTAATTGCGTTTTATAGCCGCCTTCTCTCCTTTTCCTTATGCGAATTCAGTTATTTATTTTTCTTTTCAGATCTCCTACCTATGTGCGTGTTCATCGTTGACTTCTATCTGTATCTTTATGTGGTGTGTTTCATCACTGTCTTTTCTCTTTTTCTCTATGTGTGTTTTGTTCTTAAATAAACCTTCTCTTCTTGTGCCAGTATGTGCTATATTCTTAAAGATGTTGTCGACTCTTTCTAAATGCGTGTTATTTTGCATCTAAACACTGAAAATATCTTGGATTCGGAAATGACGTCACTATTCGCAGCCAGTAGTCTCACAGTTTTCATATCACAGATACAGTTAACTCTCTACTTCCTGTTCAGCTAACGACGCATGCAAGCTGTCATGCCGTGCTAAAGGTGTACAGTTCTACGCGAACATGGCTGACAAATCAGAAGATGGTACTCCCTGTAAGCTGGGTGGCACAACAGAAGCCATCTGTGTTAAAGGTGTTTGTAAGGTGAGTGGTTTATTATTGATTTTTTATCATTATGTCATTCTAACAATATAGATTTTCCCTGATTCGTGGGTCGTTCAGTAAGTATCCGGACTGATGTAAACTCTAGACAACTGTGACAGATGGATTAACATGCCCTGTACTATTTCTCGACGTAGTCACCTGTCACTGCAACACATGTTTTTTATCTGGTTACGAACATGTACTCCGGCAGCGTAGAATTATGTTGGCTGGTCCCTGAGTCATTGGAGATCTTCCTGACGCACTTCGTCATTTGTGTGAAAATTTTGCTCCTCCGAGATGCTCTTTGAGAGGATCGAAAAGATGATAATCACTAGGAGCCGGGTCGAGACTGTAAGGCAGGTGTGCCAGTACCTCCTAATGCCGTTGGTCAATAACAGTCACAATGTTTCGGCCAAATTTGGTCTCGCGTTATAGTTTTGGAGAAGGATATCTTTTTGGTCAAAATTCAGTTATTTTGGCACCCATCGGCAGGAAACTTTATCAAAATTGAGGTGTTCACTTATGATAATATCCATAGATCCTTTGTTTTTTACCAATAGCCAACGCAACTTAGTGTACAATAACTCGTCATTAGTTCAAAATAACCATTTCGATGCTTCAATCGCGATGACACTTTTCGGGCGACCTTCACAGAGCTGATCCTCGATAGATTCACGACCTTTACAAACTCATCCTCGATGGATTCACGACCTTTAGGGAGTCCATCCTCGATGGATTCACGACTTTTATAGGGCTGATTCTCGGTGGATTCACGACCTTTACAGAGCTGATCCTCGATGGATTTAAGACCTTTACGGAGCTCATCTTCGATGGATTCATGACCTTTACGAAAGCGTTTACACCATTCGAACACTGATGAACATCAAAAACACATGACAGTCGATGATGAATTTCTGCGAGGTTTGAACCTTCTTTCACCAAACGACACGCTCTTCCTTCACCGGTCAAACACCATTTTGAAAAAACAAAGCGCGGGAAAACATTAGATACTTGCTCCTTCCTCTACCAGGTGTCATACACATACTGTTTTCTGTAGAAAGTATCCACACATGTGTGTTCCTATTTACATATTTGCATAAACACACCCACACATATACACACCCATCTACATACCTGCATAAACACACACATATACATACTCATCTACATATATGCATTAGCACACACAGACACATATGCATACTCATCTACATGCAGCCATAAACACACACACACATCTCTACATTCCCCCATGTTTATGCCCACATCAATGTAAATGCACACATATATGTACATCTGAACATAAACTTACATGTATCGGTACAGAACACCGACAAACACATTCACACCACATCTTCCTTCCTTCCATCTCTTCCTCCTCAAAAACCTACCAATCCACTTGGCCAATCCACTGGATTGCAAATGTTGTTACAGCCGGGAGTGGGGTGGAGGCCAAGCTCTTCGACCTCAATCAAATGCTCCTGTGGTGTTCGTCTCAGCAATATCCAACTCCAGACCGACCTGTGTCACACCTGTTCTCACTAACAAGAAGCGGCGACCGGCGAGCTTCTGGCGTTCTAAAACCAGAGATATGTTTTGAGTAGACGAGATTAATCAGCCTGAAAGCGAAGTTTGTCTGTGAGATGGAAAACTCTGATTTCATCTTGCTACCTTGCTGATGAGATACTGGCCTATCAAAGGCTACCGAAGGAAACCGAAAGCAGCCTGGATAGATCAACCTCGCTATTTTGAAAGGCAGTCCACTTAGGAGGAAAAAGACTCTGACCTAAGTCACATGCTGCCTTGTAGGTAGGCTCGGGACAGCCACAAGCTAGGGGGGGGGGGGGGGAATACAATTTGCGAAAACTGTATGCGGCAGATAGGCGTAGTAATCGCAGTACAGCTGCACAGTGCCGCACCACGTAACATTACGCTCGCAGAACAAAATCAGACATATCTCGCATTTACCAATTTACGGGAGACCTTCACAATATAAGTTTATGCGGTATGAATTGTTCAGGGGGTAAACTTGCTGGCCCCATTTACAGTCCTCAGTAGGCAAACACATATAAAATTATAAATTACTATTTTTTTAAATCTTTAAATCTGGTTGTTCCGATCTGCGGAATAACGAGATTTTCTCTTTTCTATTCTTTGGGCCAGGTAGTGGAATATACTTTTCTTTTTGTTTTGTTTTGTGTCTTCATTCAGAGGGTGGGGGATGGAAGGATTGGGGATGGAGAGGGTTGGTATGGAGGGGGTTGGTGATGGAGGTGTTGGTGATGGAGGGGGTTGGTGATGGAGGGGGTTGGTGATGGAGGGGGTTGGTGATGGAGGGGGTTGGTGATGAAGGAGGTTGGTGAGGAAGGGGGTTGGTGATAGAAGTGTTGGGATGGAGAGGGTTGGTGATGGAGGGGTTGGTGATGGAGGGGGTTGGTGATGGAGGGGGTTGGTGATGGAGGGGGTTGGTGATGAAGGGGGTTGATGATAGAAGGGTTGGTGATGGAGAGGGTTGGTGATGGAGAGGGTTGGTGATGGAGGAGTTGGTGATGAAGGGGGTTGGTGATGGAGGGGGTTGGTGATGGAGGGGGTTGGTGATGGAGGGGGTTGGTGATGGAGGGGGTTGGTGATGGAGAGGGTTGGTGATAGAAGTGTTGGGATGGAGAGGGTTGGTGATGGGGGGGTTGGTGATGGAGGGGGTTGGTGATGGAGGGGGTTGGTGATGGAGGGGGTTGGTGATGGAGGGGTTGGTGATGGAGGGGGTTGGTGATGGAGGGGGTTGGTAATGGAGGGGGGTTGGTGATGGAGGGGGTTGGTGATGGAGGGGGTTGGTGATGGAGGGGGTTGGTGATGGAGGGGGTTGGTGATGGAGGGGTTGGTGATGGAGGGGTTGGTGATGGAGGGGGTTGGTGATGGAGGGGGTTGGTGATGGAGGGGGTTGGTGATGGAGGGGGTTGGTGATGGAGGGGTTGGTGGTGGAGGGGGTTGGTGATGGAGGGGTTGGTGATGGAGGGGTTGGTGGTGGAGGGGGTTGGTGATGGAGAGTTTGGTGGTGGAGGGGGTTGGTGATGGAGGGGTTGGTGGTGGAGGGGGTTGGTGATGGAGGGGTTGGTGGTGGAGGGGGTTGGTGATGGAGGGGTTGGTGATGGAGGGGGTTGGTGATGGAGGGGGTTGGTGATGGAGGTGTTGGTGATGGAGGGGGTTGGTGATGGAGGGGGTTGGTGATGGAGGGGGTTGGTGATGGAGGGGGTTGGTGATGAAGGAGGTTGGTGAGGAAGGGGGTTGGTGATAGAAGTGTTGGGATGGAGAGGGTTGGTGATGGAGGGGTTGGTGATGGAGGGGGTTGGTGATGGAGGGGGTTGGTGATGGAGGGGGTTGGTGATGAAGGCGGTTGATGATAGAAGGGTTGGTGATGGAGAGGGTTGGTGATGGAGAGGGTTGGTGATGGAGGAGTTGGTGATGAAGGGGGTTGGTGATGGAGGGGGTTGGTGATGGAGGGGGTTGGTGATGGAGGGGGTTGGTGATGGAGGGGGTTGGTGATGGAGAGGGTTGGTGATAGAAGTGTTGGGATGGAGAGGGTTGGTGATGGGGGGATTGGTGATGGAGGGGGTTGGTGATGGAGGGGGTTGGTGATGGAGGGGGTTGGTGATGGAGGGGGTTGGTGATGGAGGGGTTGGTGATGGAGGGGGTTGGTGATGGAGGGGGTTGGTAATGGAGGGGGGTTGGTGATGGAGGGGGTTGGTGATGGAGGGGGTTGGTGATGGAGGGGGTTGGTGATGGAGGGGGTTGGTGATGGAGGGGTTGGTGATGGAGGGGTTGGTGATGGAGGGGGTTGGTGATGGAGGGGGTTGGTGATGGAGGGGGTTGGTGATGGAGGGGGTTGGTGATGGAGGGGTTGGTGGTGGAGGGGGTTGGTGATGGAGGGGTTGGTGATGGAGGGGTTGGTGGTGGAGGGGGTTGGTGATGGAGAGTTTGGTGGTGGAGGGGGTTGGTGATGGAGGGGTTGGTGGTGGAGGGGGTTGGTGATGGAGGGGTTGGTGGTGGAGGGGGTTGGTGATGGAGGGGTTGGTGATGGAGGGGGTTGGTGATGGAGGGGGTTGGTGATGCAAGGGGGTTGGTGATTTAACGGGGGTTGTTGATGAAAGGGGGTTGGTGACGGAGGGGTTGGTGATAGTAGTTGCTTCCACAATTTCTTAAAATATTGGGTAATCGAGTCCATGGTATTTTACTGTTAACCTTCTCTGGTTTATCACAGTGCTTGTATTCCCAGCACGCTGTAAGGTCTCTGGTTTGTCACAGTGCTTGCAACCCAGCACGCTGTAAGGTCTCTGGTTTCTCACAGTGCTTGCAACCCAGCACGGTGTGTAGTCTGTGGTTGTTTTGTTTGGGTATTTATCCAGTGGCACGTGTGTTGTTCGTAGCCTGAAAGCTGAACTCTAGCTTCCTCAACTCAAATTGATGATGTCATCTTTGGCAGTAGGTTGAGACACATCTGCTTACAGAGCCTTTGCATTCTCACATACAGCATATTGGTTCATCCATTGTTGTATGCAGTTGTTGTAGATAATGTTTTTTGTAGTTTTCAGTTGGATGGAATGTAGGCTTGCGGCTTCTTTGCTCCTATTTTACCAGTTTATCGGCATTTGCATTGCTTCGGCTGCCTGCCTGTGTGACCTTGTATTCACTATAGTGTACTGCTTCCATGGGATGCAAGGACAGTTTTTACATTTAAGAATATTTGTATGCGACACCTCTCATAGTAGCGTCCAGCTTTCAATCTCATTGAGGATGGATAGGGAATCTGTGAAGATGAATGGGTTTATTTGGCGTATTGTCCTCTTCTTGTATTTTGAAATGATAGTAGATAAAGTTTATGATCTTGTTTTCATCTTTGCATCAAAGTTTGAGCAGAATAGTCCACAAACTGCAGATACTTACTTACTTTCTTTCCGTGTCCGTCAACCTTCCATAGTCTTTGCAAAAAAAACCAGCCCCTGTTACTACTCTGCAGAGAGTTGACTTGTTGTTTTGTGTGCCTACATTATAAAGAAGTCATATCCTGCGTTTCTGGTAGCTTTAAAAGCAGAGCCATGTATGTATGCACGAATCCAGTCCCTAGAGCACGGTGTGCTGGTTTCAAGTGGTTAGAGTTTTAACATGTCGGGATAGGATGTCTGGTTACTTCATTAGCGTGCTGTGTAAATGTTGTTTTAGGGTGAACACTCTTTATAGTTCATATATCTATTTCTCACTCTCTCTGTATCTTTCTCTCTCTCTTTCCTCCCCTGTCTCTGTCTGTCTATGTCTCTTTCAGGCTCTTTCTTTGCATATGGTGCTTGCCATATAATTCTTCAGCTATGTTTATTTGACATTTTTGTTTTATCCTTTATGTGAGTGTGTCCATATGTCGATCAGTTTTCAGTTGAGATGGTTTTGTGGAAGGCGTCTACATCTTTCTTTTGTTTCAATTTGCTACCTCTTCTCATCTGACTTCAGGTGATTCAATGTTAGCATCGATAGTACGGGCCGCTGTTGTTGTAGCTCTCATACCACCACACAAGAAGTCAAGGGTTTGGCTTTGTATTATGTTGTCCTTGGAACAGGAACATAGATTATGTGTCCTGCATGTGGAAGATTGTAGTCTATTATAGATCGGATGTGCCTTATGTAGAGCTATGGAGAGTTGTCAGCTCCCTAGTGTTACCTTGCAAGCAAGTTTGGTCGTTTTATATGCCTTTTCTACAGTATTGTCTTTGTACTTGTTAAAGGTTTATTGACGGAACTGATACATTAAAACAATTTTCGTCGCGAATTTCAACAAACTGAAGTGGTGTTTTTCAACTTTGTCTTTGCTAGCTCACTGCTAAGGATTAAGGTTGTGTTTGTGATTGTGCTGCTATTGATCTTCGACTTCCAGAAATGACAACAAACTGAGATTGTTACCAGTGCTCCTGATAAATATTGAATGCCAACAATCTCAGTCTATTGGTAACATGGTTGTACTGAATAATTATTTGTAATATTCGGCAGAACACGAAAGTAGGTAGATAATTGCTCGGTAAAACACAAATTGAGGTAGATAATTGCTCGGTAAAACACAAATAGAGGTAGATAATTGCTCGGTAAAACACAAATAGAGGTAACAAATTGCTCGACAGAACACGAATATCAGTTGAAATAGTGAGGGAACAAACGCCTGGCAGAAAACGATGTGTTCTTTTAGTGTCTGTTACACATTTGTCATTCTTATAAAGTAATAACAAGCACTCACGTGACGGTTCGAAATGGTACAGTTTTACTCAGGTACAACACGCGTGTCGGTACATGGTTACTAAGATACAACACGTGTATCGGTACAGGGTTACTCAGATACAACACGTGTTGGTACAGGGTTACTCAGATACAACACGTGTGTTGGTACAGGGTTACTCAGATACAACACGTGTGTTGGTACAGGGTTACTCAGATACAACACGTGTGTTGGTACAGGGTTACTCAGATGCAACACGTGTGTTGGTATAGGATTAGTCAGATACAACACGTGTGTTGGTACAGTGTTACTCAGATACAACACGTGTGTTGGTACAGGGCTACTCAGATACAACACGTGTGTTGGTACAAGGTTACTCAGATACAACACGTGTATTGGTACAGGGTTACTCAGATACAACACGTGTGTTGGTACAAGGTTACTCAGATACAACACGTGTATTGGTACAGGGTTACTCAGATACAATACGTGTGTTGGTACAAGGTTACTCAGATACAACACGTGTGTTGGTACAGGGTTACTCAGATAAAACACGTGTGTTGGTATAGGGCTACTCAGATACAACACGTGTGTTGGTACAGGGTTAATCAGATACAACACGTGTATCGGTACAGGGTTACTCAGATACAACACGTGTGTTGGTACAATCTAAAACTACTGAATAGTTTTTTAATTCAGTTCGACGATTGTCTTTGATGTATCTCCTGCCGGATAACTTTTGTGATTTTCTTTTCGTGTGGGTGGGGACTAAACATATAAATGAAACCAATTCCAATGCGAATGGTGTATTCGATTACAGAGATCTATTCGGCTAAATACGAATCATCTGTCGAATGCACTTTTCTGCAACGAAGCGAATACGATGTGAATATTCGATACTGTCATTGATAATATGTAATAAAATATTCTGTGTTTTTCTTGTCAGCGAATTGGCTGTGACGGGGTAGTTGAGTCACGAGCGACAACCGACACGTGTGGGGTGTGTGACGGTGACAGTTCTTCCTGTCAGACAATATCTGGTATTTTTACCAGCACTGATCTGAAGCGTGGCTTGAACTACGTCATCAGCATTCCACCTGGCAGCACAAACATCAACATCACAGACCTCCAGGCCACCAGGAGTCTTCTAGGTAAGAGATCACTATTATCATAAGGCTTATATTATATTCATTTGCACACTTATTTTAAGTGTACTTACACGAGTCATTTATATTAGCAGTCGGTCCATATTATCCGTCGCTAATTGCTTCACATAACGAAACGACGAATAGAGGGCGCATATTAACTGGAATAAATTAAGAACTAAAATAGTTCTTCTTGTTACATAAATAGCAATTGTTGTTGTTGTTGAAAGCCCATGATGAGTATGTTTACTCTTTACTCCCCCTTGAAATGGACGTTACGTGACAGCTTTCATCACACCCCAAGTATGCTGATGAAAGTGTGCTGGGGTACTCCAGGCTGTTGTGGTATGCGTGGCTTCATCTGCGTGTCGCTCCCTAATACATGGCTCCCAACACCCCCCACCTCGTCAGGTAACCTAGACAACGGACTGACTTTTGAAAAGGGTGTATTATACTCCCAGTATCCCTCGCTGACTCCACAGTGCCGATGTATTGGCTTCTTAACATTCTGAAAGCGTTACAGAGCAGACATATAGGCTTGAACAGTTGTACATACGTATACATACACGTTTCTTTATATTAAATATTCTTAAATGTTTAAATATATCTGTACTTTTTTGTGTCAGTTTTACATGGCAAGAAAGAAATGTGTTCAGAGATTCAAAGTATCCCGGAGTGAATAGTTAATGAGATCCTCTCTATTCTCATCAAAGTTGTTAACTGGTTCTCAAATAATCAATTGTATCAGGTACTGATCATTTGTCCATTCATATATAAATGTTTTGACTGTGTGAAACCCGGTTTGACAATTCCAACGCACAGGGAACGAATCACGTCGTGTCCTGTTTAACTGACGCGAGATTTTTTTTCTTGGTTAAATCGCTCCACGTACAGAATGTAAGGGTAACCTACCGTACTGCACACCTGCCAAGAAACATATAACAACCAAATAGGTTGACGGTTGTAAGAAGCGACGTTCTGCTAAGGAATATCGACTTAATTTTTTTTAAATGTTTTGTTTATAACTGGAATTCTCCTGACTGTCTGAAGGGTATTGTATGTTCACTTCCCAAATCGACAACGTGTTTGCCGGCTTCGTGGTCAGAGATTAATTTTATTTGTATATCACAAATGTAAGGACCTCTCTTCATCTGTTACTTTTTTATATGATTTGGGAGCCGTTTAAATTGTTGCATCTGTTGTAGTACTCTATAACCGCGTCTGTCAGTCACGGGTTCTAGCTTTGTTATTTTCCAAATTTCTTTGACTGGTTGTGTAATAATTCTGTCTGCGAGGTTTTGAATTGTGGCAATTTTTGGGGGACAAAACTGGTATTTTGAAACTTTTATCCTGGCTGACATTCCACATTCTAATATTAGTGTAATGTTGCTGTTCAGTACATGATGGCCTTCACATTATAGAATCCCTGCTGATAATCCCAGTAGAGTCGCTCGCTGTTTAGCGTTTTGTTTACACTTTTCAATTTGATTTGTTACATGTTAGTGAGCTGTCCCAGCTAGTCTGGTGCCCAGTATAAGTCAGCTGTTCTAGCTAGTCTGGTGTCCAGTATCAGTCAGCTGTCCTAGCTAGTCTGGTGTCAAGTATCAGTCAGCTGTCCTAGCTAGTCTGGTGTGCAGTAATAGTCAGCTGTCCTAGCTAGTCTGGTGTCAGTATCAGTCAGCTGTCCTAGCTAGTCTGGTGTCAAGTGTCAGTCAGCTGTCCTAGCTAGTCTGGTGTCAAGTGTTAGTCAGTGTCTCAGTAAGTCTGGTGTCCAGTGTTAGTCAGCCTGTCCCAGTTAGTCTGGTGTCCAGTGTTAGTCAGCTGTCCAAGCTCGTTTGGTGCCAAATGTAAGTCTGGTGCCCACTGTTAATCTGGTGTCCCAGCTAGTCTGGTGCCCACTGTCAGTCTGGTGTCCACTGTCAGTCTGGTGGCAACTGTTAGTCTGGTGCACACTAATAGTCTGCTGTCCCAGCTAGTCTAGTGTCCACTGTTAGTCTGGTGCCCACTGTTAGTCTGGTGCACACTGTTAGTCTGGTGCACAGTGTTAGTCTGCTGTTTCAGCTAGTCTGGTGTACAGTGTTAGTCTGGTGTCCACTGTTAGTCTGGTGCTCACTGTCAGTCTGGTGCCCACTGTCAGTCTGGTGCCCACTGTCAGTCTGGTGCCCACTGTTCGTATTCCTTATTCGAAAGAATAAAGACTGTGTCTGTCGTTGCCTGTATCCTGCAATGATCTCAATAATGACCCCAGTACGAGTACAAAGAACATAAACGACACATTATGAATATACATGTACTAGGAACAAACATATTAGTTCAGATCGGGTACTATGAACATTCCAGCACTTAGTTGCGATAGAATTACTAGGTACCCACAAGAGCACATAGTTGTAGTGTAACCGCGTTTTCCTTACAGCTCTTTAAAATATATGATACAGACTTGAACTCACTAGTATGCGAACCAGACAAGTGTGCTGAACATTATCCTAGCTTCTTCCTGTGTTTTAAGCATATGTTACACATGCCTCCCACTTCCCTCTGCTATACTGATCAAGACCAAACGTTCATACAGTTCTGCCCGGAAACAGTTTGTTTCATGGCAGTCTGGCTGACGAGGTGGGGATCGGCACTGTAACCCTCATAGAAGTGAACTTACTGAGGAGAATCGTATTGCAATACAGTCATGTGTGCCTCCGTTCCATCTTCTCAAGTACGTCTAGGGATGTGAGTAGAGCCACTGCAATCCATCACCAAAGAAAGTTGTCAAAATTACCTAAATCAAGTGCACGTGGCGTTAGCAACAACAACAACAACGTTATGTATATTTAGGGGTGTAAAATATGATACAAATATTTTTTGTCTTCTTTTTCTTCTCTTCTTCTTTTTGTAAAGTTGCAAAAGATATTTACTGTTGAAAATATAACATTTACATCCTATAAGAAAAGTAGACAAAATTTTAACATAAACAATGTAAAATGACGTCTTCCCCCCAAAAAAGTCTCAAACAGCTGCACCCAAAACCATAACATCAGCTGCACAATGACAAAAAGAAAAGAAACAACGATGCCGAGACAGATACATCTGAGATAAGCAAAAAAACGAACGCAACAGCAAACAATTCCCGATAAAGGAACATAGCAACACCTGTGATCGTTGGTTAACAGCGGTGTGATAAGATGGTTGAGTTAGGACGAAAAAATTGAAGAAAACCAATTGCACTTTGTGGTTCGATATGTAGGACAATTGGAGCAACACGGAAGGAAACTGAACAAAGATGAGCCCCAAACCTTCGAGAGACAGGTGAAGTATGGAATGTGTTTGGAAGACGGAGAAGATGTTCGGCATAGATTATATGCCGAACAGATGGAAGAGATAACACGGGATACAATGAAACGTCTGATTAAACATGTTGCTCTAGTGTCCTGTACCAACACTAGGTTGGTTTGTAGTTTATGTTGTATTATTCTGTCTCTCTACTTGCCCCGATCATCAATTTACATTGTGACGATGCCAGGACACAAGGCATTACGGTGAAGTGGATGAAGAGTATGTATCTGGTTGTTTGTCAGTGAATATCTTCGGATTTATTTTAAGCTACAATATTCAGAGATACCGTCTATTCTAAAACTAAAAATAACAACTACCGATTAGTGCAACCGTGGCACGGATACAATTACTTTTGACAATCTGCTGCTAAAGTGCTATGAAAAAAGGCATGGATGGAGTGTTCTTGGGCGAGCTTTTGGAAATGTAAGTAATCCCAGGCTGACATCAAATTCTTTACATATAATACAGGTCGAGTTTGATAGCGCATATAATAGTAGCTGTTGTCGTTGGCAACCTGGTAAATACTGTGTATGTTAAATGTTAACTCCTGCAAAGGCTAACGTCAGCGATTGTGCGAATGCCCACATTGAATAAGTTACTCTTTTGTGTGCCCTAAAAAGGACGTTAAGTGGCGGGTTGTAGCTTTCCTCACATCCCGAGTGCGCTGATTAAGGTGTATCGGGGTCCTCCAGTTGGTTGTGATACGCTTGGCTGCATCTGCGTTTCGCTCACTACTACCGGAATCACGTCGAATCTCGTCTTGTTAGCCAGACTGTTGTCCTCGACAACAGCCAGTTTCCAGGACGACCAACGAGGTCAGGTGAGGGTCTTGACCAGTATATTTCTCCTGACCCTGGCTAACATTGCCTGACCAGACGTTAGCATCATCGTCCCAACATCCGGAATAGGTGCATTATACTGATAAGACCCAACTTCAAATCCATGAAGTCACATTGAAACAGGTTGTGTTTCAGTAGCCTGACCAACAAAGTAGGGATGGACAATGTGATCCCCGTGGTTGTGATTTTGATTACATGCTTTGCATATCACTACACCGAGGACACACCGTCTTAAGTGCACCCCAGTATGTAAGAAGAATCATTGCAAACCATATAACAAGGAATATTCGCCAGAACTGAGGGAACGAGGAGATGCAACATCAGAGAGGAGGAGAACCAACAACACAGAGGAAGAATAGCAACAATTTAGAGAATGACTAGCAACAACAGAGAGAATGAGTAGCAACAACGGAGAGAATGACTAGCAACAACGGAGAGAATGACTAGCAACAACAAAGAGAATGAGTAGCAACAACAGAGAGAATGAGTAACACCAGAGAGAATGAGTAACACCAGAGATAATGAGTAACAACAACAGAGAGAATGAGTAAAAACAACAGAGATATCTGGGAGAATGAGATTGTTACTTGTCTCTGTTGTGTCGCATTTTCAAAATCAGTGAAGCGTGTCCCCCCATGTCGAGCACGTGATCAGTCATCTGAAAAGCTGTTCTTCCCACTCGACCAGCATATCCTGGAAACTCCTTTACATAATCGATAACGGAAATGACATTGAAAAAGACACACACCCACACACACACACACACAACATACACCCAAACACAAACACAACCACACACACCCACACACAAACACACGCCATACCCACACACACCCACACATCACACACCACACATACATACATACACACACACATAAACAAACAATCCCACCAACTACACTGTTCTCTTTCGTTCCATCTCTTGTTATCCCACACACGTACATGCTTCAAAACACGCGAATATACACAGAGCTTTTTGAATGGGTAAAGGCACTCTTCTAAGTAGTGTGTGAATTCTAATCACCGTTAAGGTCAGAATAGTCAAAACGGTCCTGTGTTACCTAAACGTCGCTTGGATGTACTAAGAAATAATGTACGCCCCTTCAGTCTCATGTTTTGTCAGCTAGAGCATTGTGATCTTATAGGCTTCAACTAATGTGAATACGTCGCTAGGTGAGAGAACAGACGAGGTGGGTTACAGTTGGTGCTTCGTGTTACGTGGTTAGGTTCTGATAGACAACTCGAGCTCTGATCGTGTTACGTGGTTAGGTTCTGATAGACAACTCGAGCTCTGATCGTGTTACGTGGTTAGGTTCTGATAGACAACTCGAGCTCTGATCGTGTTACGTAGTTAGGTTGTGATAGACAACTCGAGCTCTGGTCGTGTTACGTGGTTAGGTTGTGATAGACAACTCGAGCTCTGATCGTGTTACATGGTTAGGTTCTGATAGACAACTCGAGCTCTGATCGTGTTACGTGGTTAGGTTCTGATAGACAACTCGAGCTCTGATCGTGTTACGTGGTTAGGTTCTGATAGACAACTCGAGCTCTGATCGTGTTACGTAGTTAGGTTGTGATAGACAACTCGAGCTCTGGTCGTGTTACGTGGTTAGGTTGTGATAGACAACTCGAGCTCTGATCGTGTTACATGGTTAGGTTGTGATAGACTACTCGAGCTCTGATCGTGTTACGTGGTTAGGTTGTGATAGCCAACCTGAGCTCTGATCCTGTTACGTGGTTAGGTTGTAATAGCGAACCTGAGCTCTGATCGTGTTACGTGGTTAGGTTCTGATAGATAACTCGAGCTCTGAATAGAAGAACTGTTTTTTATACTGCAAAAACCCATCTCATGGTTATTGATGGTCAAGAACACGTCATGCTCACCATAGTCAAGAACCAGTAACGGTCACATGATCCAGAACAAATCATTGTAATATCATCAAGAACCAGTAACGGTCACATGATCCAGAACAAATCATTGTAATATCATCAAGAACCAGTAACGGTTACGTGATCCAGAACAAGTGATGGTAATTTCATCAAGAAAATATGATGATCACATGATCAAGAAAATTAATGGTCGCGTGATGAAGAACATGTGAGATTACACGGTCAGGAAATTCGGGTCACGGAACCCAAATTAAGTGATGGTCACCCTCCCGAATAATACTCACAGATACAGGAGGTAGCTACTCTAACAGAAGAAGCAACACAAGCGGAATTACACATTAGCACATACGAAACCAACTAATGGAGAACAAATAACAGATATAAGCTTGAGACCAATTTATGGACACAACTGAAGAATCATTGCCTATTTGCCAAAGAACATCGATAAAAATAAAACAAAAATAAAACCAATATGTCAATGCCAAGTTAAACAACACAAGGCTTGCCTTTAAATTCGAAAGTTTGGCTTTCCCCGGTACGATAAGATTGTCCAAGACAACTGTAAATCTGCCAACGTTTATGGCTGAGAAACACGGTATGTTACCAACAATAGCACGAACACAAACTTCAAACCTTCACCAGCAGATGTCTCTGTCGCACACCGGCTATCATTTGGCGGGAAATAAGTCAAAATCAGACTCGTCTGGATAAGTAGATAGTAATCAATGCACCTGCTGGTTTGGGAGAAAAAATAAAAATGGAAGGCACTTGAGTAGTCGATAGATAGCGCGATCACTTGTTACATAAAGGGTACCAAACAAGGTCCACGTTTTTCCCACACAGCAGTCGACCCAGCTGTAAATATGTACCCGACACTGTTAGGGAACGAAAGGCAGCGAAGAAGAGAAGAAGAGAACTGGCCCCATCATCTTATAAGCCACATGTAAGCCACAGGCCACATCATCTTACAAGAATCTGAGGCATTGCCAAATGTTATGTTAGTAGCCCTTTTCAGCAAAGACACTATAGGATGATGTGACCTTGCAATGATAGCTCTCTAGTGAGTTAGGGTTTTCTTTGTTCTTGCTGCAGGTTTATCTTCCCAGTATGTCAGATCCATGTCTAGTGCTTTAGTGTCCAGCTTTCACACATCTTTGAACTTCATCTGTGGTTGGCCGACTGTTCTTTTGCCATCCGCCAATTGTACATAGACAATAGCTTTAGTAATTTGACCTTCTTGCATGCGACGAAGACTACCAAGTTATCGATATCTTCGCTGCCTAAGAAACATGCTTGAGTACATGCTTGAGATACAGGTGCGAGAAACCACCCCTGCATGTGTCACTGCCCCTCCATGTACTCGTCAGTCTCAGCCTGGATCGCAGACGCCATTAGAAGAAAGGTGCTACGTCTAGGCTCTTATTTGGCCATTGCCCAAGTTTCGCTACAATATATCATCGTTCTGTCGAATCATACATTGTAAACCATAGCCTTGGCATTAATTGAAAGTTTATGGTTTTCCAAAACACGCGTTGTGATGTGAATAAATGTTGCAGCAGCTTTGCTAATGCCAGATTTTTTGGGTTTGGTGAGAGCTTGTGGCCGATGAGAGACCCCCAGGTATGTTAATTGCCGCACTGTTGCAAATTCATATTTATCTGTTAAAGGTTGGTATGACATCTACTTCCTGTTCCCGCAGATGTGTTTTGTTCATACTAACGGAGAGACCAAAAGCATTACACGCACGAGAAAAGAGATCTAAGAGCTTCTGAAGTATCTGCCGACTGTGAGTGACAGTTGCAGCTTTATCAGCGAATTACAAGTGCTAGATGGTGACGCATCTGATGTAACATGATTACCTTTTAATAAATATTGGCAAAAAATAAATATCAGACAATATCAACACGACAGTCGCTTGACCAGTACCCATAAGGAAAGCGTGGAGTGAAAAGATACAACAACTCGAAGGTTAGGTACATAAGATAAAGACAAATTAACACGTGCTTCATCGGATAAATGGAACAAAGTTAACGTGCTACATTTATGTAATATGTAATCAGTGTATTCAATCTGGTATATCAAGTATCTAATGTCAGGTTGTTTAAACACTTTTCAGTCTTTTGCCATGTAGTTCAATGTTGGATCAAAGGCTTTACTCAAGTGATCTCTGTATGCCATTTGTGGACGTCATCTATAGGCAAGTTGACTAAGGAGAGGTCCAGATTAGATATTAGGAAGTATTTTTTTAGCCAGAGAGTTGTGCATGCTTGGAATGGTTTGCCAAGTGAGGTGGTGGAGGCTGGGACGGTTAATGCATTTAAGAATAGATTGGATGCGTACAGCTTCTAGAGCAAGATGATGTAATTGGAACTGGTTGAATATAGACTCTGCAGAGTCTTCTAAACCAGTATAAAGACGTTGAGTTAAGTTAAGTAAAGTTGTAGGGCTGCCAAGACGTCACTTTTCTTGTCACTCTGTTGTCCACCACATGCCCCGTGTATCTTAATTTTCTTAACAATCCACTCTCTGCATCGTCCTTGAATGCGGGTTGGCCTGTTTTCTGTGTTGCAAATTCGTTCCAATAGCGAGAACGTTAAAGTTCTTCGCTCCATTGCACTGAGCGATTCTAAGCTTATCTGCGTCTATTTCTCCGCTCCATTGCACTTTGAGTGATTCGAAGCTTATCTGCGTCTATTTTACTACAGAGACGGAAACAGAGTGAGGTTCAAGATAAGTGAGGAAGCAGAAGAGGATACATGTCATAGACGAAGTCAATCTGAGCGGGTGATGAGGGCTCGTTGTAAGTGACCTGGTGGAGTTGTATGTTCCGTTTCGTGTGATGGCTTTCTTCTTTTGTGTAGACTTATATATACACATTCATATATATGGTAGCATTTCTAGTTTAGTAATGTTAGAATCTTCTTTCTTTTCCGTTACGTTTGCTGGTGTTTTCTTCTTTTAGTAAACGATTCGCTGTTCTGCATTTTACCTCTGAAGCAACATCTGAGGTTTGAGCCCGCCACGGGATCAAGATGCTGGACGGCGCATGAGCTGCAGTGCTCAGTGACTCATAGCTGACTGCAAGCGTCAGAGCCAGCGAACCAGAGCTCTAAGACCCTTCTACGCCTCCATACGGTGTTACTAGATAACAGGCTGCAATAGAGCAGACTGGCTAAGGAGAAGGGATCGAAGAGGAAATACGATCCGGTACTCAAAAATGCCTGCTGAAGTCGGATGTGTCGGACCGAAACGTATAAATATTGCAGTCAAGCTGTAAACTACGACACAACGCATCCCTTTCTCCGGACTTCATTCTGCTACTTGCAAATCTCTTATTAGGGCTTGGTATCGGGAAAGTGAGAACAAACGAAGAAGAAAAGGAAGAAGAGCCCGGCACATCTTCCTCCGGGAAGTAATTTGATTGTCATTGTCTTTCTTTAGCGTTTGGCTGTTCTAAGACAAACTGAATGACAACAGATATTTTGAAGTCAGTTTTCTTTTTCCCAGATGAGCTGTCTTTTAGTCTCATGAAGCTCAGATATACAAACTGTCTTCTGTTTCCGCTAAAAACATTTTAGTGCAGTATGTCAAAGGCAATGCAGCAATGGCTTCAAAATCAAAGTTTTCACCTCGTGGTTGAAACACTGCAAGTGGTTTACGGGATTCATCTACCTAACGTTTGAGTGGCAGAGCGGCTAAAGTACTTATTTTGTGCGACAAAAGGGCCCGGTTGGATAATATGGTTTAATATGTTCCAGTCTGTCCAACTGTTACGGAAAGCAAGAGGACGAGAAAGGGAACTGGTCAAACGACTTAAGAAACAGCTGAGACCTAATACAACAGTGTGACTGGTACTCTATTTCCGGCGTCAGTGTCTAATACTCCATCACCAGCGTCAGTGCCTAATACTCTATCTTCGGTATCAGTGTCTATAATCCGTATTTTAATTCATGAACAATGTCCGAAGCAATTTTCTACTAAACTGCATGTCAGATCCAAATGTACTAAATATCTAAGAAGCTAAAACATTTATAGTATTTAGTCCATAGATGTTAATACATTTTGCCAATTTTGTCAATATGATACACCTTTGTCTTATTTGTCTTCCTCACAAGCTGCAACAACTGTGGCTTCAAATACGTGTCTTCTAAATTCACTTTTTTTTCCTTAGCTAGCCATATCCTAATTTGAGCTTTTGTATTTGATGCAGTTGATACTTTGTCTTTCACTGATACTGCGTGCTGATAGAATGGATGCATTATCCATTAATAGGCACAACGGTCTTTTCAGAATTGAAAGCAGGTCATTCGTCACCTAGTGTCTGAAAATGTGTCCATTTCAGTGTGGTAGTCTCTGCGTCATTACTTTTTGATTGGAAAGTAAGTTCAACGTCATAGACAAGTCAGTTTTCACTGCTTCCTGCATACATTAGTTTATCGCGCTGCCCTTTGCTGCTTGAAATTTGTCTTTTCTGTGCACCGACAACTCATTGCCATTCTTTACCATATGTGTGGTGAGCATTAACCCAGGATTCATCCAAGTATACAATATCATAGCCTTGACTACGCCGTTCGCGTATCACTCAGGTATTTTGCTTCGGGTAGCATCAAATGTGGTTTTTCGAATATATAATATTCCTGCCGCCTGAAGTTTTCCTGAATGTAAAGCCAGCAGCTCTTACAATTTTCCAAAGAGTACTTTTGGAAACTTCAAAACTGCAGTCGGATTGCAATGTTATTTTTAGTTTCCGGAGAGTAACAAGTTGATATTTCGTCAACAGTTTCAATATCTCTCGTTTTACGACATCTGTATCGAAATCGTCAGATTTCCTTTTCCTTCCTTGCTTGATATGAGTGCACTCTGAACCCTGTCCAATCCAACGGTAAAAGGATGATCTATTAAGTCCAAGCGCCAATTGCGTTCATTTCTCTGGGTCATGAATATCGCAATATAAATGGCCTATCTTAGATTCCCTGCGGAAGAACTGGTATAGTAAAACGGGAATCTTCTGCATTGTTATATATGAACACTTCAAACTCATTTTGAAATTTATATCAATGTAAGTTTTGAAAAAGCAACTATTTGCCACAATAACCACACCACGAACAATAATATCGTGATACGTCTTCATCTATACGACAGTTTGGCATGAAGGACGTTTGTTGTTTTCCGCATTCGACAAAGTGTCTAATTAAAGCACGGAAAATTCAGAAATATGTATTTACTCAGCCTATTGGAAGGTCGAAACATCTATTTTTAAAACATCATGCATGTGTACCTTAAACATGTTAAAATTATGCCCAATTTACTGAGGTTGCTTTTAATAAATAAATTAATCAATAAATTTTTCAAAATTCATAAAATTTAATAGGGAGAAAATATTTCCATAGCGTCATTTAAATTCTTAGGCTGCATGCGAAAAATCATTTCGATTTGACATGCAGATTAGTAGAAAATTGCTTTGGACCTTGTTTATGATTAAAAGACAGACTATAGTACTCCATCACCGGCGTATGTGTCTAATACTCCATCACCGGCGTATGTGTCTAATACTCCATCACCGGCGTATGTGTCTAATACTCCATCACCGGCGTATGTGTCTGATACTCCATCACCGGCGTATGTGTCTAATACTCCATCACCGGCGTATGTGTCTAATACTCCATCACCGGCGTATGTGTCTAATACTCCATCTCCCGCGTCAGTAGCTACGATGAAACTAACCACATATTTTTAAAAAACCCGTTTTAACTTTGACAACCCGGTTCATCACAAGCAGCAATCCTCCTAAGTGTCTGCAATCAATAACCAGCCAGTCCGTGGTCTGAAATCGCTTGCGTATAACAGCTTACCAGCTAGGGACCATCCACCTACAACCCACTGTTCGTGTAGTCTATCATTCATATCTAGCACGGTATATCGTCGCTCTTAGTCTTGTGTGTTACCAACACACATACAACACAACACACATGCAACACAGCGCACATATAACACACATACAACGCACATACAACACACACAACTCATAGCACATACAACACAACACACATGCAACCCAACACAATGCACATACAACATATACATTTGCAACACAACGTACATACAACACAACATAACACACCTACACCACAACACACATGCAACACAACACACATGCAACACAACACAACACACGTACAACACAACATAACACACATACACCACAATACACATGCAACACAACAAAACGCACATACAACACAACACACATGCAACACAACACACATGCAACACAACACAACGCACATACAACACAACATAACCCACGTATAACACAATCCAGATTACACATCACAACACTGTACACTTAAAACGCAACACACATGTTACACAACAACCATACAACACACATATAACAATATCCACAGAAGCAGCTCCCCATTGATCTGTTTTGTCAATTTCAGTTTTACAGACTGGGACAGGTAAAGCTTTTATCAACGATGATTTCAACAATCCCGTCTCTACTGTAGCGGAAGCTGCTGGGACAGTATTCACATATGTTGCTAAAAGTATGGCTAATCCCAAGCAAACCATTTCCGCTCCTGGACCGACCAATGTTTCTGTCATCTTGAAGGTACTCCTCCAACATGTCATTGTTACCGTAGTGTGTTACTTTCTGTCTATCTCTCTGTCTCTCTCTCCGTCTGTCTCTCTGTCTCTCTCTCTCTCTGTCTCTCTCTCTTGTATGTCTCAGTCTGTTTGTCTGTCTCTATCTCTGGCTCTCTCTCTGTCTCTCTCTCTGTCTCTATCTGGCTCTCACTCTGTCTCTCTCTCGGTCTCTATCTTTCTCTCTGTCTTCCTCTCTTTCTGTCACTCTCTCTTTCTCTCTCTAAATATATATATATATATATATATATATATATATATATATATATATATATATATAAATATTGCAATGCTTAGCTTTGTCTGCATGGGTAACTACATCTAAGCAAAGCATCCCTGAGCTTGTCACCTGCTTCGGAGCACAGCAACAATAGTCTGGTACCCACGAGTCAGAAGACGACCACGGGGAAGACCACCTACATCTTTATCTGACTCCCTCGAACTCAAAAACAACATCAACAATGCTACAGACGTGAAACTCATCACCCACTGGTCCACCGTGGCCCAAGACAGACGACAATGGAAACGAAGTTAAGACTCTCAGCGGCGTAACCACCTCTGAGGAACGGGTGGTCCAGTAATCTATATATTGTTTTTTTTCATTATAATTCTATTTTCATCAAAATTTGCCATCTTTTGTTAAAGTATCCCTTCTTGGTTCGACGATAGTTGCAGTTATCTAGTCTATATTTGAACGTGTATTCTTCGTTTGTTTTTGTGAGTCTATCGTCTGAAGATGACCTAGGTAGTACTAGTTCTTCTGTTGTGCTGTGCAACTTACAAATACGTCAATATTTTAGCTGCACCTTCTTTTTCTGTTCTCCTTCATTTATTATATATTCCATTAATTCAATCACATTTTTTTACCTCTCAAAAATGCTATTTACTTTTTCAAATACAGAATAATACACATTGAAATGTGAGCGTGGGATATGTGAATTATGTAAAACTATTTGTTATACAAAGGAAGTACTGGATGCTTTGCATAAAATGGAATGAACTAACTATGACTTTTTACGTCTTCAGATTTTGATGAGGGGAGGCAACCCAGGTATAATCTATACTTTCAGCGTCCCAAAAGATATTAGCCAGACTGTAATCCAGCAGATCAGACATCATTCACAACCTGTAGAGCTGCCACCAGAGTCAAACGCCCATCGTCATCCTCATTTTCAAGCATTAAATAACAAAGACGATGATTTGATATCGTTACCGAATCCTACGATAAAACCTGGCTACATTGAATCATCAAGTATTAACACCTTCCCCGAATCACGTGACCAGTATCACCATGACAAACTTGAAGTGATTCCGGATTCTGATCAAGACGGAATTACACAATATGAAACACCCGCACCATCATTGTCTGAACCGGAATTTTCGGCTCATGGAGGTTCAAGCAGTGTTTATAAGGAAGACACAGATAATGCCAGTGATATCAGCCCTAGCATTCCAGATTATCTGTCTGTAGATGATATATCCTTCGGTACAGCTGCCCCTCATGTCGTACCTGACTCACACACAATAGATTACTTGAGCACTGCAAACAATCCAGTCGAAACTCATTCATCAAACACGCGAACTGAAACTGTACGTTTCGATAATCAGGCTGGTGTAGAAGATCATGTTGAAACTGGGAGTTTAGGTTCAGAAGCGACACAGTTTCCAGGTGAGGTACGTGATGATAAAACAAGTGATGACTACAAACATGGTAACAACACAGAACTAAATAATGGAACTGAGCATGCAATTAGTTTCATTAACGGTGGCTCGACTTTAGACAAAGAAGAAGTCAGAAGTGCTGTGGAGGATCACAGAATCGGGTCTCGTGACGACAGTTTCTACTCACCCCAAGATGAGATGTCACAGAGATCCACCCAATCGTGGAGATTCCCGATCAATGGCTTGGAAGATTCGAATGATAATGTACACCAAAGTTCTGACAGAGAAAACAGTCTAGACATCCAAAGCGCAAACATCCACAATGTTTCTAAAGACGGTTTTGAAAAATCCATATGGAATATTTCTGAAGCCAAACAGCGGGAGAAAGAGGCACTAAATAACAATTGGGTATCTACACCTTCCACTGACGTAAGTAATGATTCCATCGTAAGGTCGAGAGACAACGACTTAAATAAATATATTTCCCCATATGTATCCACCACTGATGGATCTAAGACAGGAACAAATGTCGGTAACGCTGACAACTTAGAGACAAATGAGACATCGAATCCAAATTCTCATAAAAACCTTTCTAGATATAAAATCCCACGTTACTCACAAAGCTTTACTTTCGCGGAAAGATATAAAGACACATTAAAAAGAAATAATTCTAGGAAAAGCTCATATCGATCAAGGGGACAGCACTCTCGACGTCGACACGGCGATTTCCAAAACATTTCACAACACAACCAACCAGCTGAGTCTCAAAGCAATCACCAAGCAATAGAGAGAAGAGATAACCAGAGAACAGAGTTCGAGAGAAATCACGACAGAAATGTTGATTATGTACACGGTGTTGACTCAGGTTATAACGACTTGAGTGATTTCCACGAAACGAAGGAGGAAGCTGCTATAAGAAACAGTACCAATTTAATCCTTAAGCCTCATCATGCTAATGGAAACACTCAGGCTATCTCTTCAGATAGACACCAAAGAGACAGAAATGGGCAGGTCAGTAGAGAGTTACGTTTGAAGGATCGCGAGGCTGTTATAGAAGAAAGGAGAAGACGAATGGAAGAGCAGAGACTGCGATACAACGAAAGACTTCGGGAATATCAAGAGATGCTGAGACAAAGGCAGACTGAGACAGACAAATCGCATAGACAAAGTTCATTTGCTGTTAATACTTCTCGAGCAACTGACCACCGAACTTCTGATGAAAGCGGTAATCCTGGAGGACAGTATCAATATGAAACCAATCGATCATTGCCACACAGGGATAGTGTACACCCTACTTTACATCAGACCAGTGTCTATTCTGGTAGTAATCCAAAAACACATTCATTCCATCCAGGTCGTGCTGACTCGGGCAAGGACAATCGTTTGACTTCTGTTAGAGACAGGGACACCTTTACTGGCCCAAGCACAGGTTCAACAATCGTACGTCCAGGCCATAGCTCAGACAGACGTCAAGAGCAGATAGAGCGACGCCAAAGAACACACACACAGACAGACGCATCTTGGAGAAGACAATCAGTATTTAGGCCCAGCAGAAGAGAAGGTGACGACAGCTATAGCAGTCGTGATATTAATAGGGATTCAGGGACCCACAATAGCGATCGACATTTGTCCAGAGAAGCATCCAGTGGACAACCACGGTCACCAAATGTACCTACTATAATGCAACCTCCACGCCTAGAATACCCCGAATCTTTCAATGGAGACAGAACGAACACTTATCCCTCCTGGAACATTTCAAAGCTTCAATCATCCGGTCCACGCTATATCCCAGGAATATCATCTCGTGCTGCTTACCATTCGGCCTTAACCGGGTCAGAAGTACCAGCAGAGCCACCATCAGACGGTGATTCAGGCGATAGTCGCATTTTAACCAATAGGCAACCCACAGTACCAAAACCAGCTGAGTCTGGAGATACCCTGTCCAATCAGATGTCACTGAACAAGCCCGAGACAGTGCATCATGTCCGCAGCGCGATCTATGAGTGGAGAGTGTCCGGACTGACAGAATGCACGCACTCATGTGGCGGGGGTCAGTGCATGTACTGTTTGCTTTATTTCTAGTTCTTCTGTCTCCATTGATCTTCATCTTCATGTACTGTATAGCTGGATTTTGCAAACTGTCTCTTCTCAACTTCAGATTTCACGTGTTCATCGTCAAGTTTGTCCATCCTGAATTCAAATTATTGTGTTAAACAGTCCAGTATCTTCATTCTCTTCTATGTTTTTCTGTTCTTGTTGTCGTCATGACAACGCTGTTAAACTTTCGTCTACTCAAACCAAGCCGCCACAGGGATAGCTGTTTACTTATGAATGGTATAAACGTCTTTTACATGCAAGCCATGTGCATGTCTCCACTTCCGGATTCGCTTCCAAATGATCACAAACGATCTTGAATGAAAATAATCGACAGATCGATAATACCAAATCAGAAACACAGCTGACGTCAAGTAGTAAATGCGGTTAACAAATATTTGTTACACACAAAGAGAAATAACAGTGCTGATGTCATAATAAAGAGACAGATCAAACTGGCAGTAGATAAAAAAGAGAAGGAAATATAAAACTATCACAAGAACTTGTATAGCAAAATAGCAAAGGGGGAAGTAGGGGGCGGGGGTGAGATGGTAAAATTATAGGACCAAGAAATGCATAGGCGCCAAACAAGCTATGATGTGTCATAGATGATTCGTTGTTAAGAAAATGCAGATGGGCCGAACATAGGATGCTTGACAATGAGTGGGCTGAATAAAATGTCCTTGTGGCCCTACAACTTTCAGTTTCCACTTGGACCTCCATCAATGAGATGGCGAGATGACATGAGTATAACACTTAGTCAAATGTGGTACTGCAAGACAAGACTATAATGAGTTAAAACATTTGACTACCAGGCATAAGACACCTGATATGCGTGACTGAATACCAGGATTCAATATTGCAGATAATAATGGTTGTCCATCGCAAGAAAAGATGGAGACATCATCAGACTTGAGTTGTGAGATGTGATCTCAGATGACCCATAATCAATCCTGGCACGGCAAACTTTGCCGCCCTTTGACACACATGGGATGAGTCAGCTGGGGAGTTGTCGTTCGTTCTGTTCATTCAGACTGTTCGCTTTCTCTTAGCCTTAGCGATTATGTTTTCCTCTGCAATCTGAGCACTTTGTGTAATGTTAGTGGGTCAGATTCAGCGGTTCTATGCAAGTATCACCCAAAATCATTTTTAATGAGTCTGTAGCATTTCTTCTGTTACCCTGATGAGCGCTAGCCTGTTCTGAGCTCACTCGAAAACCACACGTTATGACAAATACAATGTCAAAAGACATTCTGGAAGCATACTCAATCTAAGCAATGGCAGGCTATCGATTTTGTCATCACTAGAAGGAGCGACAAACGTGATGTGAGGGGGACAAAGTCTATGTGTGGTGCTGAATGCTCGACTGGCCACAGGAGGATTTGTGTCAAAAGATAACCTCAACATGCAGCCCACGAGAAGAGATCGTTGTCGGAGATTTGTGTATGGGATTAAGACATAACAACTGCAGAACGGAACAGTTGCACAACGTCTTTAGAGTTCTCTCTGGATATTCGGCTACGAGTTGGGCAGTTTTGTCACCCTATGGTTGAGGAGAAATGAGCCACTCTGAAGAAGACAGTGTGCTCTGCTAATTCAGATATTATGGGACCATACCACTCGCAAAAACCCGGTTGATTTGAAGAAAACGACAAAGGCCCTCCTCGATAAAAAAAAAATAAACGCTAGTACAGTTCCCATCAAAATGATCCCTCCTCGACAAAAAACAGCTTTCATCAAAATGCTAAACATAGTCCAGAATAAGCTTAAAAAGATGCAGTAATTCTGGCTCAGCAACTCAGCTAAAGAAATCCAGACACATGCAGATACCACTGACTCGAATGCATTTATATGATGCACTTAAGGCAGTCGATTGTCTCCAATCTAATCACCACTAATCCAGTCACCCATCCCCTGTCCTCAATAGTGATGACACGACACTACTGACGGACACAGACCAAATTATCGAGCGCTGGACGGCGCATTCAGTGATATCCTCAACCGCCCATCGGCCATCAGCGAGCAAGCCATAAGCACAAATGCCAGATACAAAAAACCAAGTCCAAAATGTGTTCTTTTAGGTACTAAGACAAGATCAGGAAACCAGTTTCGATGCATTCAGTTAGAATTAATAGGAGAAGAGCAAGTCATCATCTTCAGACTGAGAACTAGGCATAACAGACTCAAGGGTCATCTTTTCAACAAATTGAGGATTGGGACAGATGACAAGTGCTCATGTGGGGAGCATATCATGACCGTGGAACACATCCTGCAAAGCTGCACACTGACGCAGGAAAAGAGAGAACAATACTGGCCTCGTGAGACAGATATGAGACAAAAGCTGTTTGGAGACGAAACAGCCTTACACACAACGGTGTCCTTTGAAAGAGACACTGGAACCTTGATCTGAAGATGAACGAAGAAGAAGAAGAAGAAGAAGAAGAAGAAGAAGAAGAAGAATTAATAGAAGGTCTCGCCGACAAGATTCTAGCAGCAGCTTTTAGATAAGTTGAAATACCAATGTGAGACACTAAGAGAAAGTTACATAATTGTGCCTATGCTCAAACTAATGATCTCTAGTGTATTGCAACAGCTGAAATTGTTACATAAAACATGTGGTTCCGGTAAATATATTTATTATATTTTTGAAGTGTGATAACACATGTATAGCTATCGTCAGATATCGCGATACGGCGAAAACAGAAACAAAATCTACGTAGCGACCTTAACGTCTTCGTTAGGGACAACTCACATATGAGTAAACAAATCATAGATCAGTGCTATCCAACCTTCTTCTTAACCTGAGGCAATTTAAAAGTTGTTGTAAAGCCAAGGACCATATCAAGTTTTAAAATGCAAAGATTACCAAATGTAGTACTAATAATATTGTTTAGTGGCTTTAATGAAGGCCCCTTTTTTTTAAGATAATGTAATTTGAAATTAACATATGTCATAAATAAATAGGCGCGCAAAAGCTGACCATTAATGATGAAAGATGGCGATGACCAAGAAAGTTGTTAGTGAGATCGTTGATCATTTGTTTCCCCATTTTTAAATGTTCATTAGTCAGAGTTTTGTTTTTTAACTTGATATCAGTTATGACATAAGTGCTTCCTAACATTGTCATTAATTCAAGTTATAGCAATTATATATGTGCTGAAACTCAGAAGAAGAAACGTAGGATATCCAAAACTAAGTTGTCATTGTATCCTTGCGTTTGTTCTGATGAGCCGTGCTATGCTGCAGTTTAATTATTTCCAGCTGCACTGCATCTTCATCTCCCCCAAGCAACTACATCCCTGTGGCTACAGTACACACGTCACAATCGAATTAATTGTCAACAAAAACAAAACAAAGAAATCAAACTGCATATTACTAGTCACATGCTTTCTCTTTTATTAATTTTAATGAGTTGATTAAAATGCACTTAGGACATATTGTCCTAAATGTTTGCAGTTTCTGTCAAAAGGAGTTCGAGTTGGATGTGCCAACGCAGCACCGACAATGAAACTGATAGCATTGTTTTCAGAATTAACATTTTTTTTCTTCAAAAATCTAATAAAAACGGGATTGTGTTTCGAGTTTGGTATGCTGAAATTTACCAAATGAAACGCTGACTGTGTGTTTTTACATAAATTGTGAGAATGAGGGTGACCACATAATAATAGTCTCGAGGCCGCGTATTGAACACCATTGTCAGGGAAGAAGGGGTGAATAAATACAATAGAAATATGCAGACATAAATGATGAAGAACATATACTTAGCTGGATATGTCATAAGAATCGTCACGTCTCCTCCCTAGTTGACTAGTCCGAGACAAGATAATACCTGGGTGAAACAAGCGAGCGGAAGTGATGAGTCATGGAAATGTCAGAAATATCAGAAGGCCGGATAAACTGACAGCGGCCAAGCGATGAATGGCCAGATGATGATATATGTACATGCACGGCACTTAGCTGAAAACAGAAAGACATATTGAGGTAGGGAGGAAAAGTGGGGAAGATAAGGAAAAGGTTAGGGAACATTTTAGAAACACCTCCAACAAAATTATCTTCTACATTAATAATTTTGGTAAGGACAAGAAACATGAAAGCATTCATGATACACCCCACAATGAAATACGCACACACACACACACACATACACACACATACACACACATGCACACAGCTAAGTCAATTTATGCAACGTTTATATTACTTTTTCTATGGAACTTTACTATGATTGAGCACAACCATACAAAGGTTCTATGTTCGTTTCGAGAAATAGACTAACAACATCCAGTAGTGGTATGTAAACAATGTTGATATTGTTTGCTAGCCATGTGCCCCTTTGTAAATGGCCAATCATTCCCCATCCACATGACATCGCAGAAATTTGACACATTATATCACAATCTGGGCCGCCTCTGCATCTAAAATTAGATGTAAGATTATACCAAATTCTCCTACCCTTTCCGTCAGTGACCTGCTCTAGGAGACCTTTGCCTATTAGATGCAAGATTACATCAACATCTACTACCCTTTGCGCCAGTGACGCGATCTAGGAGACCTTTGTGTATTAGATGTAAGATTACACCAACATCTCCTACCCTTTGCGTCAGTGACGCGCTCTAGGAGACCTTTCTTTGTGTCTCAACAGCGGAAAATAACCGTTTATGAGCGCTGCTGTTACTTACCTGTCTTTTGTAATCTTTTCCTTGGTTCCTCAATCATGTGTAATTTTAACTGAATATGTTAAAAGTATATTATACGTTTAATTTGTATTATTTTTGGCATTAGCATTGATTGTTTAAATGTCTAAATCTGTTAATAATCACCAATTCAAATTTTAAATTATCCATGCTTTCTTTAATCGTTTGATTCTAGTTCGATAAATGCATCTCTCTCTTCTGTGCATGAACACGTTAATAAGACTTATTGTCAAATGATCCTTGGTATTTGGAATTTATAACATGTTTACCTTGACCTTTCTTGTAGGGGTTCAGCAAACGGTTGTTGTTTGTGTGGAGACGTTGACACAAGCTGTTGTCACGGATGAAAATTGCCGACACATTCCGAAGCCAAAGCTCTTGGGTGTCCCATGCAACACAAGACCTTGCTCAGCTGAGTAGGTTACGCTCAAACAGACTTTCCATGAGAATTATATTTTGTATGATACTATTTTATATTTCCATCAAATACAGTTGTAGGTGACAGGGCTGTTGTTGCGCTTGCCTTTGGTTGCAAGTAATCGAATTAGATTCTCGTCCTGGACACCTTTCAGTCTGCACATCTTAAAAATGTAACATGTCTTTGGCGATGAGGAGGAACATTTATCATCACTAAATGCTGAGATTTTGTCAAATGAAGAATCTTCTTCTTCCTCTTCTTCTTCTTCTTCTTCTTCTTCTTCTTCTTCTTCTTCTTCTTTTTCTTGTTCTTCTTCTTCTTCTTGTTCTTCTTGTTCTTGTTCTGTTCTTCTTGTTCTTGTTCTTGTTCTTCTTATTCTTGTTCTTCTTCTTCTTCTTGTTATTCTTGTTCTTCTTCTTCTGTTTCTTCTTCTTCTTCTTCTTCTTCTTCTTCTTCTTCTTCTTCTTCTTCTTCATATTCTTCTTCTTCATCTTTTTCTTCTTCTGCTTCTTCTTCTTCTTCTTCTTCTTCTTCTTCTTCATTTCTATCTTCTACTGATGCCAAGGAAAACAAATTGCTCACACTTTTACTCACATATCCTACATGGGGTATTGTTTCTATATTATTCTGTCATGCCAAGAAAGCTAATACACACTGAGCAGACTTTTAGTATGTGTGTATATGATATGGTATGCAATAATATCAGTTGGAGCGCCTTCTACACTAGAATGGTTATAGGCCACAGTCCTGAAACGGTTGTTAGAACGTCCTCTACACTAAAAAGGTTACAGAACACTGCTCTGAAATCGCTACACCCCACATATTTCAATGTAAGTCTGTTCTCTTGAGTTCCGCCCATGAGAACAGCTGTTCTGAGTTCCACTGTTTGTTTTTCCTGAACATTAATACAATAAGAGAATAATAGTTTGAACATTGTTACAATAAGGGAAACAAGTCTGAACATAATTACGATAAAAGAATAATAGTATGAACATTGTTACAATAGGAAAATAATAGTCTGAACACTGTTACAATAAGGGAAACAAGTCTGAACATAATTACGATAAAAGAATAATAGTATGAACATTGTTACAATAGGAAAATAATAGTCTGAACACTGTTACGATAAGGAAAAATAGTCTGAACATTGTTACAATAAGGGAAATATAGTCTGAGCATTGTTACAATAAGGAAATAATAGTCTATGGCCGACCAATGTCAGACAAAATATAAAGCTCTAACACGATTTCTTCATTCCGTATGGATTCCCAGTGCTTTACCTTGGAGGAAACAATATGCCCAGTGCATCCAACTATGCATTTGGTGAAATGCTACTAAGTAGGGTAGTGCATGGGGCTAGCAACCTCATAATATAATACACATTGATATAGAAACCATTTTTACGAGAGCATCTGCATACTTCCAAGCAGGATTCAAAAGCAAAAACTAAATGTAGTGGTGGCTTGTGCTCCGACTGGAATGTAGAGATACAGCACTCAACAAATGGCGTCGTTCTGCTGATAAAATTATACTTACTTTCATTCCGTGTCCCGAGCACGACGTCATACATTTCTCCAATGTTCAGACATGGCGGATTGCCGTGTCATTATCCCTCAACATGTCATCCATATTGCAGAATGATATGACAGATCGTCAGGTGGTCTCGGTTTTGTGTTGCTCCACAGTCGCATGTTTCCTCAACCTTGTATCGCCATCTCATTAAGTTCATTGCTGGATCGTGATACACCAGTCCAAAGTCTACTTGAATCCTTTTGCGTAAGGCAAGAGGTGTCGAGGCTCAGCTCCCCCCCCCCCCTTTTCACATATCCTCCGCAATTTGGTCCAAATGAGCTGCGTCAGTTCATTTCATTTTCCAATGCGGCGTTTTCCCGACCAATCCGTACGAGACTGTGTTGGCCGTAGGAAGATTCGTCTGGATTTCAGTCTTGTGCGTGGCACCTTGTGTCCAAATATAGGGAGCTTTGGGTCATTTGCCTGTTTCTCTCTATCAATTTATTATGGGACACGTTATTGTGTATTATGTACTGCTAAGAGATTATGATGTTTTTTAAAAGAAAATTGGAGTAGATTTTAGGCACCCTTTAACTACATGGCAGTTTGATTTATTCCTGTATCAATACGTTTGACATGTGCAGAGTATGGAGCATTGACACAACAACAATCGTGATGTAAATGTTTCATCAAATGTATTTATATTCCCAGGTGGACCCCAGGCCTGTGGTCCCCATGCTCCGTGACCTGTGGTAGTGGAGAACAAATGAGAAGTGTGACATGCCAGGCTCGGGTGTCTGCTACATTGAACATGGTCATGTCAAATGCCAGCTGTGAAAACCAAAACCGAATTCCCAACAGACAGACATGCAGCAGTAAGCCCTGCAGTTCTTGGAGGGTTGGTGTCTGGTCGAATGTGAGTACGTACAAATGTAGCTATTCTAACTGTGCCATTTGTTTAGTAAACAAGATTGTTTCAAGAGCAAGCATTTCCTAGACAAGTCAATATAAATGCATTGATGGCCAGCTTTAGGCCGATTGAAATGATCAGGCTCGTATTCCCAGAGACATAGTTAATTATGGGCAAGAGCATTTGAAATTCAATTTATCTAAACAATAAAAAGATAAATCTAGTCCTTGCTGTTGTTGGCGTTGTTACCGATCCAGCAGAATACGGGCTCTTGCACTTCGGCCCAATGTCATGTAGTTGTATCTGCACTTGTTTAGTTTTTCTGCCCTATACAAAGTGTTTTATTTATCTGGCCTAGGAGGAAGAAGCATTTTCCTAACATCGTCGAGCGCAGGACACTCAAAGAGATGATGGTCAATGGCTTCCTTTGTGTATGTCCACCCTTCAGAAGACTTTACAGCTGGTGGGGAATGAAGGGTTAGAGACTTCAGTATACAAAGTCGCATCTTGTGTGAGGTGGAGTAGCCAGCCCTCTTCCTCGCTGCCTTTTTCTTCCCTAACCGCTTGTCAGGTACTCATTTACAGCAGGCCGTGTAGCTTGCGGGAGTTGAACCAGAACATTTGCCGTGAAAAGCGAGCGCTTTATCCTTAGAGTTAAGGTGCCTTTAGTATATGTTTCAATTTCCCTGCCAAGAGACCACAATAAGGCCTCATTTGTGCTACTGCCGTATCTGAATTGACTTTACACGATCTTTTATAATGGGTTTCGTATAGCAATGAAGAATTACGTATCAACATATTGTTTACGCTTAACCTAACGACTGCTTCCTTCACATTGTCGTCAGTGCTCCGCTTCGTGTGGTGATGGACAGAAAACCAGGGATGTCCAGTGTGTGGACCTACAGAGCAATGTTGTCTCGGATGATGCCTGTTCAGACCTCATGCCAGACTCCGAGGAAAGGTGCAACGTTGGAGAATGTGGAAAAGGATGGTTCTTCACAGATTGGCCCACCGAGGTTGGGTTAGAGTTCTAAATAACATTGTTTGTTGTTTGCTGTGTGTTGTACAAGACAGGAAATTCACCACTGTATGACGTACAATACAGTAAACTCAACACTGTATGACGTACAATACAGTAAACTCAACACTGTATGACGTACAATACAGTACACGCAACGCTGTGTGACATACAAAACCATAAACCCAACACTGTGACGTACAAGACCATGAACTCAACACTGTGTGACCTGCAAGACCATAAACTCAACACTGTGTGACATACAAAAACATAAATTCCGCACTGAAAGTTAAAATACAATTCCATTGCCAAAACAAATTACAAGACCGTATGACCTTATATACATATTAGCCAGCGAACAAATACACATGAATAGGTTTTTCTAAATCAGCATACTCAAATATATGGGAAAAAAATAATTTAGAGAAACATAACCCAAAACGTTGGAAATATATAATAACCACACCTCGGGTTAGCCTTCACTGACAACAGTGTCCCTTTGAGGGATTCATGCGCCATCATGGCTGCTAATCTGGTTCGCTCTTGAATCATGTGTTTTTTCTGTGATCTTAGGTCAGCGATTACAGCGTTACAATATCCTCTTGGATATTATTGTGCAGCAACGTGTTTTGTGTGCGTTTTTCTAATTGGAACTGTGACCGACAAATCGCCGTAATGTATTTCAATCAACATACAAGTTAGAGACAGACCAACCAAATTATCGACTGTCCACTGGACATTACATATCTTGGACACATGTCACATTTCTTGGCTAGGCTAGGTCAGGTCAAAGCTCAAGTTCCCGGAACCGCCAGTCTACTCTCTAGTGTTCGCTGTCATGGCCAGAGAGATAGGTGTATCGACGGCTACACAGACAACAATAATCCAATATTCTAAGAACGACGTCTTAACATTACAAACCCACACACCGCACAACTCCAGAAATCTTATTAATACTATTCAGATACTAGACAGTTTTAAGATAAAGGCAAACACATAATACACAAGAACGAATAAAAGCAAACGGTCAAGAGGAAAACGAGGCGGGAAAAAGAATAAGGCAAAGCATAACATCAGAATGAAATTGTGACGCCATGCTTGAGTAGACAGGAAGATCATAGACAAATTCAAAATGTGGAGGGACCTGTTTAGGGTCAAGCTTCCTGTCAGGCTGTCTGGAGAGGGATAGGCTCCGCCAGGTGCAAAATGGCCCAAGATACACCAATAATACAGAAAATATTGAGACAAATCAGAAATGCGCCAGACGCGTCAATACATAACAATCATACTACTAAGGTTATCCCATCCAGATGGAAGATTCGAGTTCTTGACAATATTACTAATGCCACCTGGAATGTGCGAACATTAGGGCAGGTGGGGAAACTGAAAGAGCTGAGACATGACATGAGTAGATATCGATAGACAGTACTGGAAGTGTGTGACAAGATGGACAGTACTGGAAGTGTGTGTGACAAGATGGACAGTACTGGGGTTGTGTGAGACAAGATGGACAGTACTGGAAGTGTGTGTGACAAGATGGACAGTACTGGGGTTGTGTGTGACAAGATGGACAGTACTGGGGTTGTGTGAGACAAGATGGACAGTACTGGAAGTGTGTGTGACAAGATGGACAGTACTGGGGTTGTGTGGGACAAGATGGACAGTACTGGAAGTGTGTGTGACAAGATGGACAGTACTGGGGTTGTGTGAGACAAGATGGACAATACTGAGCATGTGTGAGACAAGATGGACAATACTGTGAGTGTGTGAGACAAGATGGACAGTACTGGAAGTGTGTGTGACAAGATGGACAGTACTGAGACTGTGTGGGACAAGATGGACAATACTGTGAGTGTGTGAGACAAGATGGACAGTACTGGAAGTGTGTGAGACAAGATGGACAGTACTGAGACTGTGTGGGACAAGATGGACAATACTGTGAGTGTGTGAGACAAGATGGACAGTACTGGAAGTGTGTGTGACAAGATGGACAGTACTGTGAGTGTGTGAGACAAGATGGACAATACTGTGAGTGTGTGAGACAAGATGGACAGTACTGGAAGTGTGTGTGACAAGATGGACAGTACTGTGAGTGTGTGAGACAAGATGGACAATACTGTGAGTGTGTGAGACAAGATGGACAGTACTGCAAGTGTGTGTGACAAGATGGACAGTACTGTGAGTGTGTGAGACAAGATGGACAGTACTGGAAGTGTGTGTGACAAGATGGACAGTACTGTGAGTGTGTGAGACAAGATGGACAGTACTGGAAGTGTGTGTGACAAGATGGACAGTACTGTGAGTGTGTGAGACAAGATGGACAGTACTGGGCCGGTGTGAGACAAGATGGACAATACTGAGAATGTGTGAGACAAGATGGACAGTACTGAGACTGTGTGGGACAAGATGGACAATACTGTGAGTGTGTGAGACAAGATGGACAGTACTGGAAGTGTGTGTGACAAGATGGACAGTACTGAGACTGTGTGGGACAAGATGGACAATACTGTGAGTGTGTGAGACAAGATGGACAGTACTGGAAGTGTGTGTGACAAGATGGACAGTACTGTGAGTGTGTGAGACAAGATGGACAATACTGTGAGTGTGTGAGACAAGATGGACAGTACTGGAAGTGTGTGTGACAAGATGGACAGTACTGTGAGTGTGTGAGACAAGATGGACAGTACTGGAAGTGTGTGTGACAAGATGGACAGTACTGGAAGTGTGTGTGACAAGATGGACAGTACTGTGAGTGTGTGAGACAAGATGGACAGTACTGGAAGTGTGTGTGACAAGATGGACAATACTGGAAGTGTGTGTGACAAGATGGACAGTACTGTGAGTGTGTGAGACAAGATGAACAGTACTGGAAGTGTGTGTGACAAGATGGACAGTACTGTGAGTGTGTGAGACAAGATGGACAGTACTGGAAGTGTGTGTGACAAGATGGACAGTTCTGGGACTGTGTCAAACAAGATGGACAGTTCTGGGACTGTGGGAGACAAGATGGGCAGTTCTGGGACTGTGGGAGACAAGATGGGCAGTTCTGGGACTGTGGGAGACTAGATGGGCAGTTCTGGGACTGTGGGAGACAAGATGGGCAGTTCTGGGACTGTGGGAGACAAGATTGACAGTACTGGGACTGTGTGAGAAAAAATGGACCAGTTTTGGGGAGATGACCAACGAGGAGGGTCACATATTTTATCACAGCGGAGAGGAATCTATCTCAAGACATAGGGTGGGATTCCTGGTCCACAGAGATAACAAACACTCGGTATTGGAATGCCACCCCTCTCCAGCAGCCTTATAAGCATACAATTAAAGGCCACACGTTTCAATATAACTGTGATACAGACATATCCGTCCACTTGAGATTATGAGGTGGAACAAGTGGAACTATTCTACGAACAATTACAGAACTGTGTCAATAAGAGCTACAAGAAAGGCATCCTTATTGTACAAGGCGACTGGAATGCTAAAGTTTGCCTTGGTGCATATAAGACCTGGCCAGACACATGTGGACCTTACAGCAACAGAAAGTCAAACGAGAGAGGGTCCCGATTACTAGAATTTGCTGGGGATCCACAAGACTTCGAGAATGACCACATGGCACTCTCCCAATGGGAAACGCCATAACCAAATAGACTACAAACCATTACAGACTATAATCTTTTCCAGAAATAATAAAACCAAAACGAGAAGCTTTCCGGGGGCGGGCCTCGGTAGTGGCCATGACCTGCTCATGCCAACATTTCGCCTCACTTTAAAGAAAATTACAAGACCACAAGTTTACAGGATCATAAATGACCTTGGCAGGTTACAGGGCCATCCCGCCGTTGAACCGTTCCTGGCCACGTTGTGGAGAAATCGAGTTCCACTAGATAGCAAAGACTCAGACAAGGAGGTGAAGGATGACCAAGCAATGACATAATCCCTCAACACCCTTATCAGGGACACCGCCGAGACAATGCTGGGGAGAAAAAAAATGGAGGTCTAAGCCCTGGGACACAGAACATATATTGTCACTGTGCGACACCAGGAGGAATCTCAAAAATGAGAAAAACAAACCCTAGCGGGGCTGACAAGTACAGTACAATTAATAAGACTATACGGAAATAAATGGCAGAAGCAAAGGATGGGTGGATATCATAAAAGTGTACAGAAATCCAGGACAGCATTACCAAGATCAACAGTAAGAGAGCATACCACCTGGTTAAGAATCTGATAAGAAAGAACGTATCTAAAGTGAGATCAACACGAGACATAGAACACACTGGCGGCAGAAGAAGATGTTATTCGGAGATGGACTGAATACTGCTCCCAATTATATAACTTACAGACCACCGTGGACCCTAGAGTGACATTAATAGAAGACCCACAAGAAGAAGACAACTTCACTATCCTACGTTAAGGAGTAGAGATGGTGGTCAAGTCTTCTCAAGAAAAATAAGACGGCTGGTATAGATAACAAACCAGGAGAATTACTAATACACAGAGAGATTGTAGTTATAGATATTCTCAAAAAGATCTGTAAAACGATCTGGCAGATGAGGAAATCGCCAACAAGTTGGACAAAATCACTGATTAAAACCCTACATAAGAAGGGTAACCCCCAACAATGTCAAAACTACTGAACCATCAGTCTAATCAGCCACCACAGCAAAGTGATGCTTTCGGTAATTTTGAACAGACTGCAACCAAGGACAGAAAATATTGCAGAAGAACAAACTGGATTTTGGGCTGGTCGCAGCACAATTGATCACGTTTTTAATCTGCGACTGATCAACGAAAAGTACCTTCAGCATAATGAAAAGCTATACCAAGTCTTTGTTGACTTTAAAAAAGCTTTTGACATGGTCTGGCATGATGCCCTATGGGCAAATATACAAAAATATAAGATCATGTGTCGACTTACCTACGTCATTGAGAAACTCTATTCCCAGTTCACCGGTGCAGTCTTCCTTAACGGGACAACTGGGGAGTGGTTCCGTACGTCAACCGATGTAGGACAAGGATGTATTCTGTCACCGACTCTATTCAACGTCTTTCCTGAACGTATCATGTGCGCTGCCCTGAAGATCACGTGGGTACTGTCAGCATTGGTGGTCATTCACTTACTAATCTCAGGTATGCTGATGACATTACCGGGCTGGCTGGAACGGAGCTAGAACTAGCGAATCTAATCTCAAACCTTGACAATGAAGCTCACAAGTTTGGAATGGAAATTATCGCAGAGAAGAGCAAAATCATGGTCAAAGTTTCAGAGGGCCTAACAAGTCTGATTGAGATCAAAGGTGAACCATTGCACATTGTTAAACAGTTTAAATACCTGGGAGCACTGATAGATGCGGAAGGTTCCAGAACTGAGATTCGGGCAAGAACATCGATGACCATGGCTGCCCTGACCAAACTGAGGTCACTATGGAGGAACATAAACATCAATCTGAAATCCAAGTTGAGTTTAATGTATGCACTTGTCACCTCCGTGTACCTGTACGCATGCGAAACTTGGACTCTGACAGTGGTTCTTGAGCATAGAATTTGGGCAACAGAGATGAGATGTCTGCGCCGAATTCTCGGCATTTCGTATCTACACCACGTCACGAATAGGGTAGTTCGGGACATCGTTAAGAGAGAAGTCGACCAATATAACGACCTATTGGCTATGGTAAAAGCACGCAAGCTCCCTTGGTATGGGCATGTTTCAAGATTGTCTGGGTTGACCAAGACGGTCCCACAATGTACTGTGTCTGGGAAGCGTAAGAGAAGGAGACAGAAAAACAGATGGGAAGACAACATCGGAGAGTGGACAGGAATTTTCACAGCTAGAACAAATATCCGGGCACAAAACTGAGTGGAGTGACGGCAACTGGTCAATAATCTGCTGTATTAGCGCCCCAATGGAGTGGCGGGAACTGGTCAACAATCTGCAGTACTAGCGCCCCAGTGGAGTTACGGGAACCGGTTAACAATCTGCAGTATTAGCGCCCCAATGGAGTGGCGGGAACTGGTCAACAATCTGCAGTATTAGCGCCCCAATAGAGTGGCGGGAACTGGTACAAAATCTGCAGCATTAGCGCTGCAATGGAGTGGCGGGAACTAGTCAACAATCTGCAGTATTAGCGCCCCAATGGATTGGCGGGAACTGGTCAACAATCTGCAGTATTAGCGCCCCAATGGAGTGGCGGGAACTGGTCAACAATCTGATGTATTAGCGCCCCAATGGAGTGGCGGGAACTGGTCAACAATCTGCAGTATTAGCGCCCTAATGGAGTGGCAGGAACTGGTCAACAATCTGCAGTATTAGCGCCCTAATGGAGTGGCGGGAACTGGTAAACAATCTGCAGTATTAGCGCCCCAATGGAGTGGCAGACACTGGTCAACAATCTGCAGTATTAGCGCCCCAATGGAGTGGCGGGAACTGGTCAACAATCTGCAGTATCAGCGCCCCAATGGAGTGGCGGGAACTGGTCAACAAGCTGCAGTATTGGTGCCCCAATGGAGTGGCGGGAACTGGTCGACAATCTGCAGTATTAGCGCCCCAATGGAGTGGCGGGAACTGGTCAACAATCTGCAGTATTAGCGCCCCAATGGAGTGGCGGGAACTGGTCAACAATCTGCAGTATTAGCGCCCCAATGGAGAGGCGGGAACTAGTCAACAATCTGCAGTATTAGCGCCTCAATGGAGTGGCGGGAACTGGTCAACAATCTGCAGTATTAGCCCCCCAATGGAGCGGCGGGAACTGGTCAACAATCTGCAGTATTAGCGCCCCAATGGAGTGGCGGGAACTGGTTCACAATCTGCAGTATTAGCGCCCTAATGGAGTTACGGGAACTGGTCAACAATCTGCTGTATTAGCGCCCCAATGGAGGGGCGGGAACTGGTCAACAATCTGCAGTATTAGCGCCCCAATGGTGTGGCGGGAACTGGTCAACAGTCTGCAGTATTAGCGCCCTAATGGAGTGGCGGGAACTGTTCAACAATCTGCAGTATTAGCGCCCTAATGGAGTGGCGGGAACTGGTCAACAATCTGCAGTATTAGCGCCCCAATGGAGCAGCGGGAACTGGTCAACAATCTGCTGTATTAGCGCCCCAATGGAGTGGCGGGAACTGGTCAACAATCTGCAGTATTAGCGCCCTAATGGAGTGGCGGGAACTGGTCAACAATCTGCAGTATTAGCGCCCCAATGGAGTGACGGGAACTGGTCAACAATCTGCAGTATTAGCTCCCCAATGGAGTTGCGAGAACTGGTGAACAATCTGCAGTGTTAGCGCCCTAATGGAGTTGCGGGAACTGGTCAACAATCTGCAGTATTAGCGCCCCAATGGAGTTGCGAGAAATGGTCAACAATCTTCAGTATTAGCGCCCCAATGGAGTGGCGGGAACTGGTCAACAATCTGCAGTATTAGCGCCCTAATGGAGTGGCGAGAACTGGTCAACAATCTGCAGTATTAGCGCCCCATTGGAGTGGCGGAAACTGGTCAACAATCTGCAGTATTAGCGCCCCAATGGAGTGGCGGGAACTGGTCAACAATCTGCAGTATTAGCGCCCCAATGGAGAGGCGGGAACTGGTCAACAATCTGCAGTATTAGCGCCTCCATGGAGTTGCGGCAACTGGTCAATAATCTGCAGTATTAGCCCCCCAATGGAGCGGCGGGAACTGGTCAACAATCTGCAGTATTAGCGCCCCAATGGAGCGGCGGGAACTGGTCAACAATCATCAGTATTTGCGCCCTAATGGAGTAGCGGGAACTGGTCAACAATCTGCACTATTAGCGCCCCAATGGAGTGGCGGGAACTGGTCAACAATCTGCAGTATTAGCGCCCAATGGAGTGGCGGGAACTGGTTAACAATCTGCAGTATTAGCGCCCTAATGGAGTGGCGGGAACTGGTCAACAATCTGCAGTATTAGCGACCCAATGGAGTGGCGGGAACTGGTCAACAATCTGTAGTATTAGCGCCCCAATGGAGTGGCGGGAGCTGGTCAACATTCTGCAGTATTAGCGCCCCAATGGAGTGGCGGGAACTGGTCAACAATCTGCAGTATTAGCGCCCCAATGGAGTGGCGGGAACTGGTCAACAATCTGCAGTACTAGCGCCCCAGTGGAGTTACGGGAACCGGTTAACAATCTGCAGTATTAGCGCCCCAATGGAGTGGCGGGAACTGGTCAACAATCTGCAGTATTAGCGCCCCAATAGAGTGGCGGGAACTGGTACAAAATCTGCAGCATTAGCGCTGCAATGGAGTGGCGGGAACTAGTCAACAATCTGCAGTATTAGCGCCCCAATGGATTGGCGGGAACTGGTCAACAATCTGCAGTATTAGCGCCCCAATGGAGTGGCGGGAACTGGTCAACAATCTGATGTATTAGCGCCCCAATGGAGTGGCGGGAACTGGTCAACAATCTGCAGTATTAGCGCCCTAATGGAGTGGCGGGAACTGGTCAACAATCTGCAGTATTAGCGCCCTAATGGAGTGGCGGGAACTGGTAAACAATCTGCAGTATTAGCGCCCCAATGGAGTGGCAAACACTGGTCAACAATCTGCAGTATTAGCGCCCCAATGGAGTGGCGGGAACTGGTCAACAATCTGCAGTATCAGCGCCCCAATGGAGTGGCGGGAACTGGTCAACAAGCTGCAGTATTGGTGCCCCAATGGAGTGGCGGGAACTGGTCGACAATCTGCAGTATTAGCGCCCCAATGGAGTCGCGGGAACTGGTCAACAATCTGCAGTATTAGCGCCCCAATGGAGTGGCGGGAACTGGTCAACAATCTGCAGTACTAGCGCCCCAGTGGAGTTACGGGAACCGGTTAACAATCTGCAGTATTAGCGCCCCAATGGAGTGGCGGGAACTGGTCAACAATCTGCAGTATTAGCGCCCCAATAGAGTGGCGGGAACTGGTACAAAATCTGCAGCATTAGCGCTGCAATGGAGTGGCGGGAACTAGTCAACAATCTGCAGTATTAGCGCCCCAATGGATTGGCGGGAACTGGTCAACAATCTGCAGTATTAGCGCCCCAATGGAGTGGCGGGAACTGATCAACAATCTGCAGTATTTGCGCCCTAATGGAGTAGCGGGAACTGGTAAACAATCTGCAGTATTAGCGCCCCAATGGAGTGGCAGACACTGGTCAACAATCTGCAGTATTAGCGCCCCAATGGAGTGGCGGGAACTGGTCAACAATCTGCAGTATCAGCGCCCCAATGGAGTGGCGGGAACTGGTCAACAAGCTGCAGTATTGGTGCCCCAATGGAGTGGCGGGAACTGGTCGACAATCTGCAGTATTAGCGCCCCAATGGAGTCGCGGGAACTGGTCAACAATCTGCAGTATTAGCGCCCCAATGGAGTGGCGGGAACTGGTCAACAATCTGCAGTATTAGCGCCCCAATGGAGAGGCGGGAACTAGTCAACAATCTGCAGTATTAGCGCCTCAATGGAGTGGCGGGAACTGGTCAACAATCTGCAGTATTAGCCCCCCAATGGAGCGGCGGGAACTGGTCAACAATCTGCAGTATTAGCGCCCCAATGGAGTGGCGGGAACTGGTTCACAATCTGCAGTATTAGCGCCCTAATGGAGTTACGGGAACTGGTCAACAATCTGCTGTATTAGCGCCCCAATGGAGGGGCGGGAACTGGTCAACAATCTGCAGTATTAGCGCCCCAATGGAGTGGCGGCAGCTGGTCAACAATCTGCAGTATTAGCGCCCCAATGGAGTGGCGGTAACTGGTCAACAATCTGCTGTATTAGCGCCCCAATGGTGTGGCGGGAACTGGTCAACAGTCTGCAGTATTAGCGCCCTAATGGAGTGGCGGGAACTGGTCAACAATCTGCAGTATTAGCGCCCTAATGGAGTGGCGGGAACTGGTCAACAATCTGCAGTATTAGCGCCCCAATGGAGCAGCGGGAACTGGTCAACAATCTGCTGTATTAGCGCCCCAATGGAGTGGCGGGAACTGGTCAACAATCTGCAGTATTAGCGCCCTAATGGAGTGGCGGGAACTGGTCAACAATCTGCAGTATTAGCGCCCCAATGGAGTGACGGGAACTGGTCAACAATCTGCAGTATTAGCTCCCCAATGGAGTTGCGAGAACTGGTGAACAATCTGCAGTGTTAGCGCCCTAATGGAATTGCGGGAACTGGTCAACAATCTGCAGTATTAGCGCCCCAATGGAGTTGCGGGAAATGGTCAACAATCTTCAGTATTAGCGCCCCAATGGAGTGGCGGGAACTGGTCAACAATCTGCAGTATTAGCGCCCCAATGGAGTGGCGAGAACTGGTCAACAATCTGCAGTATTAGCGCCCCATTGGAGTGGCGGAAACTGGTCAACAATCTGCAGTATTAGCGCCCCAATGGAGTGGCGGGAACTGGTCAACAATCTGCAGTATTAGCGCCCCAATGGAGAGGCGGGAACTGGTCAACAATCTGCAGTATTAGCGCCTCCATGGAGTTGCGGCAACTGGTCAATAATCTGCAGTATTAGCCCCCCAATGGAGCGGCGGGAACTGGTCAACAATCTGCAGTATTAGCGCCCCAATGGAGCGGCGGGAACTGGTCAACAATCATCAGTATTTGCGCCCTAATGGAGTAGCGGGAACTGGTCAACAATCTGCACTATTAGCGCCCCAATGGAGTGGCGGGAACTGGTCAACAATCTGCAGTATTAGCGCCCAATGGAGTGGCGGGAACTGGTTAACAATCTGCAGTATTAGCGCCCTAATGGAGTGGCGGGAACTGGTCAACAATCTGCAGTATTAGCGACCCAATGGAGTGGCGGGAACTGGTCAACAATCTGTAGTATTAGCGCCCCAATGGAGTGGCGGGAGCTGGTCAACATTCTGCAGTATTAGCGCCCCAATGGAGTGGCGGGAACTGGTCAACAATCTGCAGTATTAGCGCCCCAATGGAGTGGCGGGAACTGGTCAACAATCTGCAGTACTAGCGCCCCAGTGGAGTTACGGGAACCGGTTAACAATCTGCAGTATTAGCGCCCCAATGGAGTGGCGGGAACTGGTCAACAATCTGCAGTATTAGCGCCCCAATAGAGTGGCGGGAACTGGTACAAAATCTGCAGCATTAGCGCTGCAATGGAGTGGCGGGAACTAGTCAACAATCTGCAGTATTAGCGCCCCAATGGATTGGCGGGAACTGGTCAACAATCTGCAGTATTAGCGCCCCAATGGAGTGGCGGGAACTGGTCAACAATCTGATGTATTAGCGCCCCAATGGAGTGGCGGGAACTGGTCAACAATCTGCAGTATTAGCGCCCTAATGGAGTGGCGGGAACTGGTCAACAATCTGCAGTATTAGCGCCCTAATGGAGTGGCGGGAACTGGTAAACAATCTGCAGTATTAGCGCCCCAATGGAGTGGCAAACACTGGTCAACAATCTGCAGTATTAGCGCCCCAATGGAGTGGCGGGAACTGGTCAACAATCTGCAGTATCAGCGCCCCAATGGAGTGGCGGGAACTGGTCAACAAGCTGCAGTATTGGTGCCCCAATGGAGTGGCGGGAACTGGTCGACAATCTGCAGTATTAGCGCCCCAATGGAGTCGCGGGAACTGGTCAACAATCTGCAGTATTAGCGCCCCAATGGAGTGGCGGGAACTGGTCAACAATCTGCAGTACTAGCGCCCCAGTGGAGTTACGGGAACCGGTTAACAATCTGCAGTATTAGCGCCCCAATGGAGTGGCGGGAACTGGTCAACAATCTGCAGTATTAGCGCCCCAATAGAGTGGCGGGAACTGGTACAAAATCTGCAGCATTAGCGCTGCAATGGAGTGGCGGGAACTAGTCAACAATCTGCAGTATTAGCGCCCCAATGGATTGGCGGGAACTGGTCAACAATCTGCAGTATTAGCGCCCCAATGGAGTGGCGGGAACTGGTCAACAATCTGCAGTATTTGCGCCCTAATGGAGTAGCGGGAACTGGTAAACAATCTGCAGTATTAGCGCCCCAATGGAGTGGCAGACACTGGTCAACAATCTGCAGTATTAGCGCCCCAATGGAGTGGCGGGAACTGGTCAACAATCTGCAGTATCAGCGCCCCAATGGAGTGGCGGGAACTGGTCAACAAGCTGCAGTATTGGTGCCCCAATGGAGTGGCGGGAACTGGTCGACAATCTGCAGTATTAGCGCCCCAATGGAGTCGCGGGAACTGGTCAACAATCTGCAGTATTAGCGCCCCAATGGAGTGGCGGGAACTGGTCAACAATCTGCAGTATTAGCGCCCCAATGGAGAGGCGGGAACTAGTCAACAATCTGCAGTATTAGCGCCTCAATGGAGTGGCGGGAACTGGTCAACAATCTGCAGTATTAGCCCCCCAATGGAGCGGCGGGAACTGGTCAACAATCTGCAGTATTAGCGCCCCAATGGAGTGGCGGGAACTGGTTCACAATCTGCAGTATTAGCGCCCTAATGGAGTTACGGGAACTGGTCAACAATCTGCTGTATTAGCGCCCCAATGGAGGGGCGGGAACTGGTCAACAATCTGCAGTATTAGCGCCCCAATGGAGTGGCGGCAGCTGGTCAACAATCTGCAGTATTAGCGCCCCAATGGAGTGGCGGTAACTGGTCAACAATCTGCTGTATTAGCGCCCCAATGGTGTGGCGGGAACTGGTCAACAGTCTGCAGTATTAGCGCCCTAATGGAGTGGCGGGAACTGGTCAACAATCTGCAGTATTAGCGCCCTAATGGAGTGGCGGGAACTGGTCAACAATCTGCAGTATTAGCGCCCCAATGGAGCAGCGGGAACTGGTCAACAATCTGCTGTATTAGCGCCCTAATGGAGTGGCGGGAACTGGTCAACAATCTGCAGTATTAGCGCCCTAATGGAGTGGCGGGAACTGGTCAACAATCTGCAGTATTAGCGCCCCAATGGAGTGACGGGAACTGGTCAACAATCTGCAGTATTAGCTCCCCAATGGAGTTGCGAGAACTGGTGAACAATCTGCAGTGTTAGCGCCCTAATGGAATTGCGGGAACTGGTCAACAATCTGCAGTATTAGCGCCCCAATGGAGTTGCGGGAAATGGTCAACAATCTTCAGTATTAGCGCCCCAATGGAGTGGCGGGAACTGGTCAACAATCTGCAGTATTAGCGCCCCAATGGAGTGGCGAGAACTGGTCAACAATCTGCAGTATTAGCGCCCCATTGGAGTGGCGGAAACTGGTCAACAATCTGCAGTATTAGCGCCCCAATGGAGTGGCGGGAACTGGTCAACAATCTGCAGTATTAGCGCCCCAATGGAGAGGCGGGAACTGGTCAACAATCTGCAGTATTAGCGCCTCCATGGAGTTGCGGCAACTGGTCAATAATCTGCAGTATTAGCGCCCAATGGAGTGGCGGGAACTGGTTAACAATCTGCAGTATTAGCGCCCTAATGGAGTGGCGGGAACTGGTCAACAATCTGCAGTATTAGCGCCCTAATGGAGTGGCGGGAACTGGTCAACAATCTGCAGTATTAGCGACCCAATGGAGTGGCGGGAACTGGTCAACAATCTGTAGTATTAGCGCCCCAATGGAGTGGCGGGAGCTGGTCAACATTCTGCAGTATTAGCGCCCCAATGGAGTGGCGGGAACTGGTCAACAATCTGCAGTATTAGCGCCCCAATGGAGTGGCGGGAACTGGTCAACAATCTGCAGTATTAGCGCCCCAATGGAGTCGCGGGAACTGGTAAACAATCTGCAGTATTAGCGCCCCAATGGAGTAGCGGGAAATGGTCAACAATCTGCAGTATTAGCGCCCCAACTGAGTGACGGGAATTGGTCAACAATCTGCAGTATTAGCGCCCCAATGGAGTGGCGGGAACTGGTCAACAATCTGCAGTATTAGTGCCCCAATGGAGTGGCGGGAACTGGTCAACAATCTGCTGTATTAGCGCCCCAATGGAGGGGCGGGAACTGGTCAACAATTTGCAGTATTAGCGCCCCAATGGAGTGGCGGCAGCTGGTCAACAATCTGCAGTATTAGCGCCCCAATGGAGTGGCGAGAACTGGTCAACAATCTGCTGTATTAGCGCCCCAATGGTGTGGCGGTAACTGGTCAACAGTCTGCAGTATTAGCGCTCTAATGGAGTGGCGGGAACTGGTCAACAATCTGCAGTATTAGCGCCCCAATGGAGCGGCGGGAACTGGTCAACAATTCTGTATTAGCGCCCCAATGGAGTGGCGGGAACTGGTCAACAATCTGCAGTATTAGCGCCCTAATGGAGTGGCGGGAACTGGTCAACAATCTGCAGTATTAGCGCCCCAATGGAGTGGCGGAAACTGGTCAACAATCTGCAGTATTAGCGCCCTAATGGAGTGGCGGGAACTGGTCAACAATCTGCAGTATTAGCGCCCCAATGGAGTGGCGAGAACTGGTCAACAATCTGCAGTGTTAGCGCCCTAATGGAGTTGCGGGAACTGGTCAACAATCTGCAGTATTAGCGCCCCAATGGAGTTACGGGAACTGGTCAACTATCGGCAGTATTAGCGCCCCAATGGAGTGGTGGGAACTGGTGAACAATCTGCAGTATTAGCGCCCCAATGGAGTGGCGGGAACTGGTCAACAATCTGCAGTATTAGCGCCCCAATGGAGTGGCGCGAACTGGTCAACTATCGGCAGTATTAGCGCCCCAATGGAGTGGTGGGAACTGGTCAACTATCTGCTGTATTAGCGCTCTAATGGCCTTTCGGGTTACAGGACTGATGATGATGATGAACAAACTTCGAACTTGTGTTTTGACCTGGATGGACATTATTAATCACTATAACGGCATTTTTGTTACATTTAATTGCTTATTATGATCGACCAAATTACAGTTATCCAGTTCGCAGCATTCAATTACTCGTATTTATGTGATATTATATAACTTAACGTAACTGAACGTCTTTATACTAGTTTAGAAGACTCTGCTGAGTCTGTATACAACCATAATAACCGTTTATTATTAATAAGGACACTCTCATTTTCTCCATCTCTGGATCCAAATCCTCACTTTGGGAGAAAGCACCATTATGTACCATTATGTCCAAATGTGTATGTTGTAAAATGATTGTACATGCGGGTGACTGATAAATTCGTCATCTTAAACAATGCCATTTAAAACTATAAGATAACATTAGTACTTTAATGCAGACTTCCTGACAGTCAATTGATTGTAGTGGGGCCATGTTGTTTTTGTTTTTTTTGATCGTTAAGGAAGGATGATGACACACATATAAGAGTGTTTAACTTAAGGTTTTTATACTGGACTCTGCAGTCTGTAAACAACTAGTTTCTTTTGCATATCCTTGCTCTTAAAGGTATGTGCATCCAATCTATTCTTAAATTCATCAATTGTCTCTGACTCCACTGCTTCCTGTGGCAATGCGTTCCAAGCATTCACCAATCTGTGACAAAAAATTATATCTCCTAATATCTAATCTGGACCTTTTTTTTAGTTAATTTGTAGATTTTCCCTCTTGTTCTTGTAGGTTTTTGTATTTTAAAAAACTTGTTATACTCTAATGTATCAATTCCTCTGATCATCTTATACACCTGTATTGTCACCTTGAATTCTTCTCTTTTCTAGACACAGTAGGCCGGTTTTTCTGAGTCTTTCCTCATAACTGTATTTCTGGAATCTCACAATCAGCGTTGTCGCTCTTTTTTTGGTATCCTTTCCAGCATGTTTATATCCAATCCACGATAAAGACTCCACACCTGTACACAGTACTCCAATCTAGGTCTAACTAAGGCTTTATACAGTGTTACTATCACTTCCTTGTTTCTATGTTTAATATTTATTTTTTACCTAACATTGCATTTGCCTTTTTCACTGCTACATGAACTTGCTCACTCACTTAACCTGTATGCTCCGTTAATTCCCCTGGATCTCTTTCCTTTTCTATCATTCTCATACGTTTAGAAAATATACGTAAAACAAAGTCAGTCAATTTAACGATCTCTTTGTAGAACAACCAGCTCTTGATTTTATTCGGTAATAACATTACGTGTGTGAAGGTTTACTGTTACAAACATCAAAGACAATTTGGCTAACTTGGAATCTTGGTTTTCATACAGGCAGGCGCATAACCACTGTCAAGTAACTAAAGGTTGTCTATAGTAGGTTCTCTTTTTACGAGTTTTTTCCCTTCGACTTGCTAGGGCTTGGGGATGGCAGATGGGCTCATTGTGTAGAATTTCATTTAGTTTTTCTGAAGGTTTGCCTGGACATCGGCTAATTACCTGCTATTTATAATTTTAAACTGCAAAGCATTTTGTTACGTGCATGGTGACCAAGGGACGTCCGAGTTTATTGTACGTCTTGGACACGACTAGGCGTTAGATCTCACCTTCCTTGAGACCAGGAGTCGCTTGAAACGTACGGGTTTCGAGAGCGCACCGCTTCGTACTTTCATTAGTATATTTAGAGATACGCGCTTTACTTCTCTGATAGAACGGCCCCCTTCGAATTTACAAAATCTGTTCTAAACAACTTAATTAATATCCCCAGTTAAGAGCCTGGAAATGGCCAGTATTTCGAAGTGGTAGACCATTTTAAAAACCTGGGTTCGATTGTCAGTGATGAAGGATCAAAATGTGAGGTGTTGGCCAGAATAGCACAGACAATATCGTCGCTTGCACGGCTTAACACAATCTGGCTAGATAAACGGTTAGAAATTTGCACGAAGATAAGATTAATGCTGACATTGGTCCTGTCAATATTCCTCTATTCCTGTGAGACATGGACAATTACAGCTGATCTGCATCGGAGGATAACATGCCTTGGAGATGAGATGTTTTCGAAGATTTCTAAACGTCACTTACAACGATCGAGTTAAAAATGAGAAAATACGAGAAAGAGTTACAACAGCAAAAGGGTCTTTTGAGGGCCTCTTGGCAACAATTAAATGAGGGAAACTCACTTGGTATGGCGACATATCGAGATTAAACGGTGTTGCAAATACGATCCTCCACGGAAAGGTGCAAGGCGGACAACGATGAGATACAGAGGCAGCGGTCGCTAACAGATATTGGTGGAGTGGGTCTGTGGGGGTATCTTCATAGGTACCCCAACAATAGGTACCCAGGTGAGGTTGCAGAATGACCTCACCTGAAAAGTCTGTGGGCAGGACAATTATAATACTTGTCTCTCGCAAAAGGGTCCACATTCTTCTTCTTCTTCGTTCGTTCTCAATCTCCCACTACCAAACCATGAAAGGGTAAGTAGCAGAATTTAGTCCAGAGAACGGAATGCGTTGTGTCGTAGTTTACAGTTTGGCTGCGATATTTGCACCTTTCGGTCCAACACATCCGACTTCAGCAAGCATTTTTTGAGTACCGGGTTAGCATTCCCTATTCGATCCCTTCTCCTTAGCCAGTCTGCCCTGCTGCAGCCTGTTATCCAGGATCACCGCGTGGAGGTGTAGAAGGGTCTTGGCAGCTATGGTTCGCTGGCCCTGACGCTGGCAGTAAGCTATGGGTCGCTGACCACTGCAGCTCATGCGCTGCTCAGCATCTTGATCCCGGTACAGATTCTATCTTTGGTGTTACAGTTAGGGGAGGGCAATGTGGTGACAAAGGGAAGTAGTCACCCCACCTCAGAAAAAGCTGAGGTGATTTATTCTCACCAAGTCAATAACCCTTTATACCTGACGGCATCTACTGTTTCATGACTACATTCATCTTATTCACCAGTGCCCAGCCGAGTGTGGTACAGGAGAGCTAACTAGGCAAGTATTCTGCGCCGATGACACAGGGTCAGCCTTGCCAGATAGTCGGTGTGACGTGACCCAGCGTCCTGCCTTGACTCAGTCATGCCGAGTCAACAGACCCTGCGGCGGGTTGTGGTTTACTGATAAGTGGTCAAAGGTGAGTCACAACAATTACAGCATAATCTGTGGGCGGGAAGATAATACGGTGACCTGACCTTGTGAAGTATTATTGGAAGTCACTCGATGTCATAGAGCAATCATGGTGAGAGAACATGATACGGTGACCACATTATGTTTAAGTAAGGTCGATGCTAGTCAAATCATTAGGTAAAAGTCCCCGATATTATAATGTAAACACGTGACAAATGATACACAAAGAACGCTATACAACACAATATTCATACGCACATTGTGCTACCAGTGCCAACATTTGGAACTGACAAGCAAAGATAAAAGAAACATTGTAAAAACAGAGATGAAATGCCTATGCAGAATGCGTGGAGTAACAATAATGGATAGAATCAGAAACGAAGATATTAGGAAACAAGTAGGTACAACACCGGTGCTAGACCTCATCAAGAGACAAGAAGGTATAACACCAGTACTAGACCTCATCAAGAGACAAGAAGGTACAACACCGGTGCTAGACCTCATCAAGAGACAAGTAAGTACAACACCAGTACTAGACCTCATCAAGAGACAAGTAGGTACAACACCAGTACTAGACCTCATCAAGAGACAAGTAGGTACAAAACCAGTGCTAGACCTCATCAAGAGACAAGTAGGTACAACACCAGTGATAGACCTCATCAAGAGACAAGTAGGTATAACACCAGTACTAGATCTCATCAAGAGACAAGAAGGTACAACATCGGTGCTAGACCTCATCAAGAGACAAGTAGGTACAACACCAGTACTAGACCTCATCAAGAGACAAGTAGGTACAACACCAGGGCTAGACCTCATCAAGAGACAAGAAGGTACAACATCGGTGCTAGACCCCATCAAAAGACAAGTAGGTACAACATCGGTGCTAGACCTCATCAAGAGACAAGTAGGTACAACACCAGTGCAAGACCTCATCAAGAGACAAGTAGGTACAACACCAGAGCTAGACCTCATTAAGTGATAGCAAACCAAATGGTTCGGCCAAGTGATCAAACACCAAATAGTATCCATAAAAAGCAATACAAGAATTACAAAGCCAAAGGCAAACGATGTATAGCAGAAATAACATGCAGTAAACATCCCTGTGTACGAAACACATACCAGGACCTGGTCAAGAAACCTCTACATAACCTGACGCTGAAAGGCCCAAACGGGCCAAGCGAAAAAAAGAAGACAGATGCTACTCGCACTGAGTTAATATCCTTCTTGGCGACTACAGTGGCTCGTCTTACATTCCATTATGTGCTTGAGTAGGTGATACTTGGTTCACCTGACTGTAGTGCAATGAGAGTGTCCTCACCTCAGTAAGCTCACATTAAGAGAATTATTTATGCATCAAAGTGTTTCTTTTGTTGTTTATTTGATTTCCACCCTTCATTAATAATGTTTTTGTAAAATAAACTATATGATTGAAAAATTGCACCTTCAATTTCAAACTGATAACGATAAAACAACAACTATTCAGGATTGATTTTAAGACTATCACCGCGGACGATAACAAGCGATGCTTGGGATAGAGAGAGAGAGAGAGAGAGATTGAGAGAGAGGGAGGGAGGGGGCATTAAAATGTATGTCTAGCATGTAAACGGATTATGTGGTCCATTTTGCATTTAACAAAGCATAATTATAATATGTATTGTTCAAAGTGGTATTGTAAGCAGTTAATGCATCGAAGGCTGCAAAATATTAAATCTAAAGTTAAAATGTAAATATGTAACTTTTGGTGGAGTCTAAATGTGTAACTTTTGGTGGAGTCTAAATGTGTAACTTGTGGTGGAGTCTAAATGTGTATCTTTTGAGTGTGGCGAACATGAAGTTTGTTGTGTCAACAATGAAAAATATAAATTAGTCAGGCTTAAGAAAGTTTGTGATGTCTGGTGATCTTCTAGTGCCACGTCGGCTGTGGGTCGGGAAACCGTCGACGTTCTGTTCTGTGCATTAAGGAGCTCCCAGGAAGTGTCCAGGCTGTGGTTGATGAGGAGAACTGTGAGGGTTTGGACAAGCCAGCAGAGACTGAGCCGTGCCAAGCACCAGCCTGCACATCCGAGTGGTATATGACGTCTTGGAGCCAGGTACATAGGAGATAGTATAGGCACAGACTTGTACCGAACAAATTCCTTCATATGCACATATTTATGACACATTCATCACATATCCACATCACACATCCACATCATACCACCACATACACATCCACATCACACATCCACATCCCCATCCACATCACACATCCACATCATACATTCACATCACATATCCACATCCACATCACACATCCACATCCTCACCAATATTACATATCAAGTGTTACCTCATACTCGTACATCCACAAAAACGTTGAGAAACTTTAAATGGACATTATGGCTTTTGAGAACATTGTGTCATTTCAACCAACACTTTCACAGTTCGTATTTGTTCAACAAAACTTCATAAAATTGATAATCAGTGATGTAATTAAAATCATTCATGTAATTTGTAATACAATTTAAAGAACTGGTAAAATACCACTTGAGTATGATAACAACAATTGATATCTACTTAAAACAACCATAACACCTAATTTTAATAATTTCACCGTTCCTTGCTATTTAATGTTCTCTCACATTTGGTTTGTTAGTCGACCCTGTTGACTTTAATGGGACTTTACTCAAATGTGGGTGCATCACCGAAGAGGTGAATATTGGCACTCATCCTTGTGTAAGTTTGGCCTGTTTTAAACTTTTGTCTCCAAACGTGTTTTCAAACCTTTTGTACAAGAATCGTTAAAGGGATATCATGAATGACACAGGCAGAGAGAACAGGTGACCATATTTGAGGCTATAGTCAAGGAAGAATAATAGGTCCACACTGGTGATAGAATGACAGATGACGATAAAGTCATCATATCCCTAGGCGGTGAATAAAGAGAGTGATGCAATGGGGAAGCAGAAGTTAGCCAGGGCATAAGTGATAACACTCAGGATAGTAATGACGTCATGTCATCCGATAGATCTGGATTACACGGTGAGAAATTAGGTTGGGGATTCTCTTGAACAGTAAGAGGCCAGATTGTTATTGAGCAGAAGGGGGCATTCAGGACAACAACCACTAGTACGAGATGGCGGCTGTGACATCAGCTCTGAAATGGCTGTCTGCAACCTCTTAAATAAGGGCATTCATCGTGTCGGGCTCTTGGGAAGGTCTGGAAGGACTGGCTAACACATAAGTGTCAAGTAGATGCAAAGTCTCAAACTTTCAGCGGCTCTTATGTGTGTACTGTATTAGTGATACTGAGACTGATAATGAACAAGTTAACATCTTGGTTACTATTGCACCCTTTATGGGTACATATCAACGACCACCAATTGGAGGTCCACACTGCAATAGATGAAATAGTAATTCACAGACTGCAAAACGCTGCAATAAAACGAAGAACCAGAGTGGGGCGCGTGCGATATTGCTACAAAAATGTGTACAACCAGCGAGCGACAGAAACCATCAGTATCCACACGCACCATCTTTTACTGAGATAAACTTACCACCTATGTGTGTACCAAGAATGCAGTGAAATCGATTCTTAAGAACAAGAACAATAACCAACAGTTATACAATGTCACCGCTAATAGTATCAATAGATGAGACACAATTCATTGGACACAGAGAGACGGTGGCTTAAATCTAGTGCCAGCGGAGACAAAAGTGGGCAAAATAAGCAGAGCAAGACATAATTGATATAACTGGATGGACAGCAAAATGAGAGGGTTAGGACAATAATAAGAATCTGAAGTACTGTCACAATCGTAAGATGTGAAGGGATGGAAGCTGTCAATATTAACAGACACGTAAGCGATGCTGATGATGAGTATGTTGATCTTGGATATGGATAGAAGGAGGGTGGAGGGAGAGGAAAGACGTCACACATCTGACGCTGAAATCCAAAAATGACTTATTAGATGAGAACATCATAGTGGAATTTTGTCCAGCAGGAAAGAGGACCTTGGAGGACGAAGCAGAGGTCTGTACAACTGACGACTTATAGAAACGATCAGTAGCTATGCCCTTAGTCATGTGATGTATGATGCTGAACACCTGTGGGTATGTATGGAATGCAGTAACATGTCGGTTCGTCATAATCAATATCAGATAACAGTTATTGATCAGTTTTACTGCAGTTTATATAAGCGCATTTAATGTTCTTGGTCTTTATGACCTTGGGGTACATAGGCCATCAACCAACCGTCTCCAAGCAGACGAATTTTGCGCTATTATCTCCAGTTCTCTACAGCTTCAATTTTCCTTTTATCAGCCTATGGGTCTCTATGTGTTCATTTGGTCTACCTTTGCTTCTGTTTCCCTGTAGGTTGTATGACTAATATTGTTTGTTGATACTGGCTTGGAGCTTTTGCAGTGTGTGCACTATCCAGCTCTACCTTTTTTACAAAGTGTTCCTTTTCTGTCAAATAAGCTTTCATTTGTAACCTTGGCAAACGAATGCAGGCCCAAAATCTTTCTCATGAGTTTATTGATGCAACCCAGAGTATTTCTAGTCCAACCTTTCTATCATGGAGCAACATTTGAAATATGTTAAGGTCTTGGGAAATCCATAAATTTCACGTACGGTATTCAACTCACAATAAGATTGCAATATAATCTTCTAATAATAAATGTCAATGCTATTTTGTCTAATTTTCATTAATGATGTTTACAACATACATGTGTAGAACATTTTGAATAATAAATCTGCTAAAATCAAGGAACAAAGCAATGTGAAGAAACAATCCGTGACAACTGTACGCTCGTTCACTGCCCAGCACTATTCTTCTGTCATCTCACAGGACCAACATTATTTTTTTAAACTGATTATTTCAATCACTAAATCTCGTTGAATACCTAGCGACCTCAAACACCTTTTAAGAAACGTTATTAAATAAGCTGAAAACCTTACCACTCAAAATGTGACAATGAATATCTGTAATCTGACAAGTTTTGTTTGCTCTGTCCAGTGTTCTCAAAGCTGTGGAACTGGCTATCGTACTCGAGAAGTGAAGTGTCTAGATCCTAACCAGCGACCACAAGACGACTGTTCGCTACCAGGCAGGCCAAAAACCAGAGACCCTTGCAATACAAACAGCTGTCTTCATGTGGTGCCTGTAGATAACGGTACTGACAATGTTGACAATTTCAAATGGAATGGTGATGATAAAAATGGGGTATTAAAAATGGTGGTAGTGGTAAAATGGTGAAGTTCCTGAGCTTGATGTGAAAAATTATTGATAATATTATCTACTGATGTGTCTGATGTTTGAGTTATATTGTGCTCAGAATTAGCTGTCTGATTTAGATAGTCCTGTTTACAGATGCCCTGTCCGTGGTTACAGCACTCATAAGCCAGAAAATTACAGAGCAATGACTTAAGAACAGGACTATGTCAACTATGCCAGCAGTCCACACCAAAAAGAGTAGTGGTACATTGGGTTCCATCCCACTTAACATTCAAGGCAACGAGGAGACAGGCAGACTGGCAAAAGAAGGTGCAAGGATACCACAACCAGATTCTAGTGTGACCTACGAAGAGTCCAAAAGGTTTATTAAGGCCAGATACATGGCCAAATGGGAAACAGAGCATACTGGCTACACAAAAAATGATGCGTATTACTAGTTGAACAGAAGAGAGCAGGTGGTGATCTTCAGACTCCGCACAGGCCACAAAAGACTGAGGTACCACCTATTCAATAAACTGAAGATGGGTGGCACTGACGAATGCACTTGTGGTACAGGGAAAATGACCGCTGAACATCTGCTGAAAAATTGCCCGACATACGAGGACCAGAGAAAGCACATGTGGCCATCACCAGTGCCAACACTATGGCAGTGTCGACAGCCTCAGGATGACTGCTGCTTTCTTCAAACAAATTCAAGTCCCCCACATATCGGGAAGCTAGGAATAGTAATTCGATAACATTCCAGGCATGTCGTAATAGGCGACGAAGGAGGGTTGCACATGACACTGGCTACCTAATTCTGTCAAAGCTGTAAGTGACATGCAGCTCATTATTTGCTGACTAGACACGTATTTGCTGAATAAGACGTATGCTCCTCATAGGGCTGAAAAACTGTTTATTTATTTATTGAAAACATAGTTCAGAGATGTAAGAATCTTATAAATCTTCTTCCTTCTTGGGTGTTCGTCCTGAAAAAGGCCGTTGTGATGTCTCGTAGTTTACAACGAGGCTGCGATATCCTAGTAATCCTAGTCTTAGCAAGCCAGCATACTGTCGAACACGCTCCACCATCTATATTGTACTACACTGATGTTATAATTGTTATAACAAATGTACAATAAACGTATCACTCATACAAGTTGACAGGTCTCATAGCATTACCACATTCAAGAATGTCTTAGGTTTGTGTTATGTCATAATAACAGCAACATATTTTATATTGTATTAGATAAGAAACCGAAAAGAAGAAATAAAAGCAAATAATTGTTCTTGTATATTTAACAGAGGAAGACCTCACCTGTGTGGATAAATTTGCCCAGTGCAAGGTTGTCAAGAGAGCCCGCCTGTGTCGATATGGCTATTACAAAACTAGTTGTTGCAAGTCGTGTGCAGACGATACCTGAAAAACTGGACATTTAGGATGTGTATTATTTCAAGGCATAATTGACCAGTGTTGGTGGGAAGTATGAAGACCCGGTGCACAAAATCTGTCATTTCCTGGAACTAGAATTATGGGGAAATGAGTCAAACAATTCCTCAGTCATGATTGATTTGTTGTTGTTGTTGTTGTTGTTAACAGTTAGGAGGAGGACAATATTTCTCATTATTTGTTTGGCATACGGATATGAATGAAAGTATAGCCCGAGTGTGGCTATTGTATAATCAAACCTCTTTATTGTTAGAGTTATTCTACAAATATGATAAAGATCTGAATACAAAGTATTGTCAGAAATAGTAGCCCAGTCTTGATTTCAAAATTGGGAATACTTATGTCGGATGAATACTTATGTTGAAAAAATGTCATTGTATTTAGTACACTCGAAAAAAACACCCAAGAAAAATGACACTATTTGATAATGACACAAACAAAACAGGACTCATTTTGACTCAAGATTGCGGTTTTGTTTTTTTAGGAGGCCAAGTCATAACTATTTGACTGCAGCTGATTCAGATATGAGTCGCCTCCCTGTACTTGTAATGATTAACTCTATATCTACATTAGATATGTAGACAAGAAACCACAACCCTATCATAAGTACATACAGATGCACATATACATCCAAGCACTGGTTTATGCGTCTTAATATCGCCCAGTTGACTACGGTCTGGGGTGGAATAGACACGCCTCCACCAGTAGAAAGTAGTGAGGCAAACACATAAAATAAAATAAAAAATAAAAAATACAGTAGGCCGCAAGTAGCAAATAGGCCTAACTATAGTGAGGCTTTGGATTTCTGATAAAACATTACTTATTTGCTTACAATAGTACGGTATCTAGTAAATGTGTGTCTACATTAGACACATGTCTTGTAACTTTGTCTACAGAGGACTTCGTCTTGTAACTTTGTCTACAGAAGGCCTCAGTCTGGTAACTTTCTCTACAGCAAACCCCAGTCTGGTAACTTTGTCTACAGAGGACCTCAGCCTGGTAACTTTGTCTACAACAAAGCTCTGTCTGGTAACTTTGTCTACAACAAACCTCTGTCTGGTAACTTTGTCTACAACAAACCTATGTCTGGTAACTTTATCTACAACAAATTTCTGTCTGGTAACTCTGTCTACAGAGGACCTCAGCCTGGTAACTTTGTCTACAACAAACCTATGTCTGGTAACTTTGTCTACTACAAACCTCTGTCTGGTAACTTTGTCTACAACAAACCTATGTCTGGTAACTTTGTCTACAACAAACCTCTGTCTGGTAACTTTGTCTACAACAAACCTATGTCTGGTAACTTTGTCTACAACAAATTCCTCTCTGGTAACTCTGTCTACAGAGGACCTCGTCTTGTAACTTTGGCTACAGAGGACCTAAGTCTGATAACCTTGTCTACAGAGGACCTCAGCCTGGTAAATTTTTCTACAACAAACCTCAGTCTGTTCACCTTGTCTACAACAAACCTCAGTCTGGTCACCTTGTCTACAGCAAACCTCAGTCTGGTAACTTTGTCTACAACAAACCTCAGTCTGGTAACTTTTTCTACAACAAACCTCAGTCTGGTAACTTTTTCTACAACAAACCTCAGTCTGTTCACCTTGTCTACAACAAACCTCAGTCTGGTCACCTTGTCTACAACAAATTTCTGTCTGGTCACCTTGTCTACAACAAACCTCAGTCTGGTCACCTTGTCTACAACAAACCTCAGTCTGGTCACCTTGTCTACAACAAACCTCAGTCTGGTAACTTTTTCTACAACAAACCTCAGTCTGTTCACCTTGTCTACAACAAACCTCAGTCTGGTCACCTTGTCTACAACAAACCTCAGTCTGGTCACCTTGTCTACAGCAAACCTCATTCTGGTAACTTTGTCTACAACAAACCTCAGTCTGGTCACCTTGTCTACAGCAAACTTCAGTCTGGTAACTTTGTCTACAGCAAACCTCAGTCTGGTAACTTTGTCTACAACAAACCTCTGTCTAGTAACTTGGTCTACAACAAACTTGTCTGGTAACTTTGTCTACAACAAACCTCTGTCTGATAACTTTGTCTACAACAAACCCCAGTCTGGTAACTTTTACTTGTGTAGGAATCCAGCTGTTATTTTTGTCTTTGCTGAACTAGAATGGTTGCTACATACGTTTGTTTACCGACGAGTGTTGTTTATGACTGTCATTGGATGTTTCTATAATAGCAATGTTAATTGTTACTTTGATCTGAAGAAGTAGGACAAATTGATTTGACGAAAGATTTGAAGAAAAAAGGTTTACCTGACTACTCTTCGTTGATTAGAAAAGTGCTGTAAAATATTAGATATTAGTAAAAATTTTTTTAGTCAGAGACTGGTGAATGCTTGAAATGTATTGTCATGGGAAATAGTGGGGGCACAGTCAGCAAATGCATTCAAGAATAGATTGGATGCACATAGTTATTTTAAAATCAAGTGTAGTAGAAAAAAACTGGTTGTATACAAACTTTGCAGAGTCTTCTAAGCCAGCATTCAAAATTTAGATAAGCTAAATTAAATCTATTTAAGAGAAGAGAAAGATAACTATTTTTTGTTAAATGAACATAATTGTTTTTCAACTGCTTAACTGTCTGTCGGTATTTTTTAAAGAAATTATTTTGCAATACAATTTGTAATAGAAGAAAAAGACGCAACAATTTATAATATTTTTTTCATAAGATCATTTACTAATTTTGTAAGACGATATTTAATAATAAATGTTAAATGCATTCTAAAATTAAGTTCGCTAAAAGACAATAACCACATAAAACAATTGTTGTCAAAATAATTGAACATGGAAGCTATTCTTCACATACATACATACATAAAAATGTACCAGTTAGTTAACCTTTGATGTGTACGTATTTGCAATAGTAGTACATATATTTTTGCAAAATAAAACGAAATATGGTTTCAAACGACAAATGTTATCTACCTTCACACAATAAGGCAAATGTTATCAAGCATAGCTTCGTCAGATAATGAATTTACCATTTCAGAAACGTCAGATTTGTGCTATGATTCATCTATTTCTTTTCTTTTTTGATCGAATAGAAGTATAATGCCTCATATGCTCTTCATTGACTTGCAGAAAGGTTACGTGTGGTTGTAGTGGTGACGACTTTAACACTTTCTTTTACATAATGATGTTGCCTACATGAACCGCATATTTCCTATAATTCGTATTTAAAGACACGCATAGTAAAGTGTAGTTGCCCAATGATTTCTTCGTGAACCCACTTTGGGTTAAATAAATCTAGACAATGCATCATCTGCTGCAAAGAGAGCAATCGTAATTTGTATCTTGACCTCATAAGTAAACCTCGAACTGAATTTATTTGCTTGTTCAGTGGTAACATTTGGTAAAATGTACATTGTATCTGTTTTTCATATAGCCTGCATACAATATGTGTTGATATATTTCAGTGTGTTTGGAAATTATTATGATCAATCTATTCTTTGTTGTTTATAATTGAAGGTTAAGAAACAACCACATGGGCAGAGTATCTTACTTCGCCATTATAATTTAGTGACCATGTTGTTCTGATTTATTTACTGTTTATTTGATTGATGTTCTTAATCTAGCATCTATTTGTTTGTAATAATAATGACCAAAAAGGCAAAAAAGTAGAACAAATTAAAACAATTAGCCCTTAACATGACTGATCCAAGGTGGGCTACCACATGATCAAGATGGATGCAATCTATAGTTGAAAACGACGTCACTAGTAAAATATATATCACTGGCAGGACCATATCATAGATATTGAAGTGCTGTCTAGAGCCAACATGCAAAGTATTTATGCCCTTTTGCAAAAAATCCAATTGAGATGGACTGGGCACCTTGCCCGAATGTCAGACGAAATGCTTCCAAAGAGGCTCCTGTATAGCGAACTGAGTGAAGGAGAACAATCACAAGGACATCCTAAAAAGCGTTTCAAGGACAGTTGAAAAGAGTCCCTTAAGTGCTGTCAAATAGACATTAACACCTGGGAGAACCTGGCTCACACTCGCTCAACATGGAAGAGCACGGTCACGGCGGTATTGAACTTAGCGATGCTCTCCTTATCCAGGCAGCTCAGGATAGACGTGCAATCAGGAAGTCAAGAGCAGAGACAACTGCTGATTACGTTTGCCAGACGTGTCATATACTTTTCCAGGCTCGAATTAGCTTGATCAGTCACGAGCGCATACACATACTCATGGTTGCATTATGACATGGGATAATATTGGTGGTCCTAATCGACGACGATGGACGAAACATTTTTTTTTAAATTTTAAAAATAACATTCTAGCAGAGAAGCAGCGGCAGAAAGAATTTGAAAAACAAAATTCATTGAAGTCTATCAATGTCATTACCGGGTTGACTCCCGATGTTGGTCTGCGGAATATATTATATGACCAATTGAATCGTACGAAGGGCGTACAAATCAAACCAGGACTTTTTGTTCTAGTTCTATCTAAATGGGTTAAAGCGCAGTAGAACTACTATCATTAGTTAGGGGCACTTGTGTCCTATTACTGATTGGTGGCTCACTTGCCATGGGCCAGTCACCTGACAGATAAATAAAAAATGACGCACAACACTGTTAGTTCTTGCATGGAACAGCGTGTTGTGATAAAGTTTTTTGTAAAAGAATGCATGAAACCTACGGAAATTTGCAGTAGACTGCATTCACAAAACGGGGATGAGACACTCAGTCACATTAAGGCAATTGAATGGTGTAATCGTTTTAGAGAAGGTCGTACATCAATGAGTGATTTTCGCGGCCGGGGTGGCTCTGAATCCATCAGTCATTCCTGTGAATATCCAAATTGTGAAACGGCTTATCTCCTGAAAAATTGACGCATAACATGTAGCGAAATTGCACCAAGAGGCAAGTCTGTCTCTGGGTATGGCAAACACTATTATTCATGAACATTTACATTTTCGAAATTTAGTGGACGTTGGTTGCCAAGAATGCTTTCCACTTTTGACAGGCAGAGAAGAGTTCAGGCCTGCACTAAATTGAAGGAACGTTTTGACAAGAAAGGGCATGACTTTTTGGATCGCTTCATTACATGTGAGGAAACCTGCATCCTTACACTCCTGAATAGAAACGAGCATCCGTGCAGTAGAACCATACGCAATCATCACCACCCACAAAATTTCGGACAATTACGTCTGCAGGTAAAGCGATCAAGGGACAAACTTTGCATCATTCGTTTTGATTTTCTACCCCGTGGCGACACTATCAACAGAGAACAGTACATTCGCATCTTTAGTGATGTGCATAACCGTCTGTGAAAAAAATTCTCGGTTTGATCACAAAGGGCGTCCTGCTCATGCAAGATAACGCTTGACCTCATACGGCTTACCGCATTATGTGCCATCTGCAGCAACTTGGCTGGGAGGTATTGCCACATGCACCTTACAGCACAGACTTCACTCCAAGTGATTTCGACCTGTTTGGACCCCTACAAGAATTTCTAGTGCATTTCAGCACTAAGGACGAAGTGAAACAGGCAGTCCTGGGATTAGCTCGAACATACTGACACATCTTTCTATGCTAAAACTTTTCAAGCATTACTTAAACTTTGGGATAAGAGTATAAGCGTTGCAGGAGATTATATCGAAAAACAAATGGCATTTTGACTACGTGAAAAAAAAAAAAATTTTGTCCTTACAAAAAAAGTCCCAGTTTAGCTTGAACGCCTCTCGTATATACAGATGAAACAAAGAAAAAGTGGTTTAAGTGAAACAAATTTAAACATTTCAACAATTCAATTGATTTCAAAGAAGTATAAGAAAAGCAATATCCAAGAGTTGGCGAGATCCGAAAGGAGAGTAAATAATAGTAACAATGACATCTGCCAAGCACGGTGTAGGATTGGACTAAGGAGGAGTTGGACATGAAGCTGTCTATCCCATCCTGTTCAAATGTTAAGCACGTAAACTTCACAGATTTGGACAGGTCAATATTAGATCACTTGTCATGTAGTTGTTGAAGACTCAGGCTCCACCGGAAGCTGGAATGGTTTTGATTGATTGATTGATTGATACGAAAAGAAGAGCTATTTCTATAATATACTAAAACTGAAGCATGTCATGATAGACAATTCAGCAATTCATGTCCATAATACCCGCCCCTTCTCCCCCCTCCCCCCACCACACACTTCTTTCCTTACTCTTGTTGTAGTTTATCTTTTATTTGAACCACATATTATCCACGTAAAAAGAAGTAATAGCTTTCTCGGACTTTGAATGCGACTAAAACTATTGCAAATGTGAGCTTTGTCTTCAAAGTAAATTAATTGATGATTTAGCAAAAAAAAACAGCCAGTTGAATGGATTTCATGAGTACTTTTCATGCATGGTCTTTTCGTGAACTCGACTAAGCTACTGAGAGCTATTTTCTGATTGGTGGCCAGATAATATAGATAACTTAGTAGCTGAAGTTAATAATAGACGTATGTCGAAATTTTTCCAGGATGAATAAACATTTCTAGGATTTTATTAGTTGAACTAATGTAGAATTATATTTACAATAAACAATTCAATGTTTCAGCCCTTTGATGGGGAAGAACCTGTCTCCTCTCATCTTTCTCTTTATGCTGCAGATTTTGCTCCGAAACAAACTAATTTAAATCACAATTTTAGCTCGATTACCCATTCTTTAAATGCAACTTAACCAAGCCATCTTGGTCGTGTCTCAAAAATATAAAGTGAATTAGTTGGCAGGTGGACATCTACGTAGTACGTTGGGCAAGTGCTTTCAATGGCGTCGGAAAAGCTATTAACTTCTATTTTATGATTGCGTGTGTAAAGTCATATTCTAGTGACAGACTGGTTAGTGCACTTTTCTGTTTCCCTTCAAGGAACCTCATTTTCATCCCAGTCACGGTAGTCTTCTGTCTACCCAGCAGTAGATCAGTACCTGGTTTTTAGCTAGGAAATGTAAGGTAGCGAGGAAGGGAACTGGGCACATCACTAAACAATTCTAACAGCTTAAACAATAAGTTGTCTAACGATTCCTATCCGCGTAAGTATCTATGATGGGACTACCATTTTAACTTTGTATATACGTGCTGAAACATGCTGACAACTATATGGTATTGTTTCCCTTGAACATTATGAACTAGCAACATTTTAAGACAATCGTTTACATTTAATTAAACTTACATTGCCAACGTTTTATTAATTAAATTTGAAAATAATAAATCCTTAGTGTTGCTTTACGACTGAGACTGCAATATTAATTGTCTTCTGACATGATCTGGTGGTTAATTATTAGACTTATACGTGAGTTATGTTCAAATCTTGGACACAAGAGACCGCCATCCGTAAAACTAGACTTATACTTGAGTAAAGTTCATATCCTGGACAGACCTTCATCCGTAAAACTAGACTTATAATTTGAGTAAAGTTCATTTCCTGGACAGACCTTCATCCGTAAAACTAGACTTATACTTGAGTAAAGTTCATATCCTGGACAGACCTTCATCCGTAAAACTAGACTTATAACTTGAGTAAAGTTCATATCCTGGACAGACCTTCATCCGTAAAACTAGACTTATACTTGAGTAACGTTCATATCCTGGACAGATCTTTATCCGTAAAACTAGACTTATAACTTGAGTAAAGTTTATATCATGGTCAGACCTTCATCCGTAAAACTAGACTTATTCTTGAGTAAAGTTCAAATCCTGGACAGACCTTCATCCGTAAAACTAGACTTATACTTGAGTAAAGTTCATATCCTGGACAGATCTTCATCCGTAAAACTAGACTTATAACTTGAGTAAAGTTCATATCCTGTACACAGACCTCTAGCTTATGGTCACCATCATAAAACATGTTTTCATTTCACAGAAACCATGACGTTAAACAGTTCCTGTTTACGGATCTACTGTTGCGATACACTTCAGTTGACGCAGCTGTAAATTGGCACCTAGCTTTACGTTAGGTAAGGTAAGACAGTGCTCAATGAAGCTGGTTTCATCCACCTCTTAAACAGGCTGTGTCTTGTTGAAGTAGTCCCTAACACTTCATGCCTGACAACATTATCTGCTATAGGACTAAATTATGTTTACGTCAACAGAACAGAACATGGTACTGTGGGAAGATAAAAGGCTTGATTAATCAATATGCCAATCAATCATTCTCGTTCGATGACTAATTAACCCTGCTTCTTGTCCTTCAGTTATCCACACCCATAATCGATTTTGATGGTTTGAACAAAAAGAACGGCAGCTCATACGGTAGAACAACACCATCAAGAGCACATTCTAGTACAAACATTAGAAATATTGTTTTACAATGAATGACCCTCCGATATAATTGTTATGCCCAGTCAGTAAAAAACAACTTTCTTGCTAATTTACTGGGGAAACACGTGTGCTTCGCCTAATAATAAAGTTGACCGTCTCAAAGTGACCTTTATAAGTTTGTCGCGTAGCGCAGTGGTTAGCGCACTGGCTTCACACCTAAGTGGTCATGGGTTCATTCCCCAGTTGAGGCAGAAATGGTTTTTCAGACCGCAGTGGATCCCGGGTCGACCCAGCCTTAAATGGGTACCGGTTCAGTCCAGGAAGTAAAGGCGGACGGCGTGATGCTAACTACATTATCCACTAAGTGCCGTGGGTTACACAATAATGTGGGCCTAACACCATATTTCCTATGCGCGCATGTTCCCAGTTAGGGAACGTTTCTGAATATATGTACAACATTATGCTTGACAAACACCTTGGAGATCAACAACTTATCAACTACTACCTTATATACATACTACCTTGCACGCACTGTCATAAAACAAATGAGTACCTTAAAGAAGGAGTAGAAATCTTTTAAAACCCTCGCTACAGAAAGCCAGGTATTCGGATGTGCAAGAATTTGTTAACCACATAAACAAGAAGAGGTAAACAGACTTTAGGTGCTCAGTATCAATGAGCAAACGGTAAAGAGTGTGCCTATTGAAGTTCCATTGACCCGCTGGATGTACGCAGTCCTGCTTCTTCCTCTCAGGTACCCATATCTGCAAATCCCACGATTTGTTACAACATTCTGCAATCCGTCGAGTGACAGTTCATTGGCTGGCAGCATCCAAGAGACGGTCGTTGATCGATAATAAAATATCCCTCATATCCAAATATGTTAACTTGTGAGAACGTCAGCTCGTTCATTTCCATGGCTTCCAGCACGACCAGGACATCAGCTCACACAAGCTCTGAAGATTCGGTAGCGACCTTACCTCTCACCCTACTAGAGAACCCCGTGTGGACCTCTCATTATGCAGCACCGAATCCTCAGTTTGTCTTAGTCTTAGTCTTAGTCGACCTGTACTTCTACAGGTGCAGATGCCATTGTGCAGGTCCCAGCTCTTATGTGAGCTGGATGTTGCCGAAATGAGGATGTCCTGCTTTGCGGGCAAGGCTCGAACAGATTATTACTCCGCTGAGTTGGGACAAATTCCGCGGAGGGGGATTAACCGATGTGCGAGTCCATCTTAATAGACTCAAACACTCGAGCAAAGTAGACCCATAGCCTGTTAGACGCCATTTGTGCTGCTCTAAACAAATACCTAACCATGGCCGATGGTATGCCATGTCACACAGTTCGTCGCCTCTTATGACATGCTCTCAATGGACCAGTGGTGCTATTCTTGTCTTTGTCATGCACAAATACCCTGGCGGACGACTCAAGAAGCTTCCTTCTCCTCCTCCAGACCCAATCCTTCACAGTATGTACAACAACATTATAATAGTAATAATAATAAGTTCCCTTAGGTAGGCAAGGCCCTTGCGGCTATCGGCCACATCCATGGCACACTGCTGCGGCACGGCTCCAGGCCGGAGGGGAAGGCTGTTATCTGCGAAGCCAGTCGGGGATGTCCTCAGCGCTGAGGAACGATCTGTAAAGTATGTTGTGGGCTGGGGTTTCATGGTCCAGCCATATGACATGATCGAACAAAGAAACTTGGCCGATTGGGTAGCCTATTTTAGCAAAAAATATCCACGTTACGGGTGTTTTCATGCCCAGGATACCCCGCTTATGGAATGTGCATGTGTAATGCCTCTAGTCGGAATATGGTATGTTTGAGCAATGTCCAGGTTTCGGGGTCGTAGAGTAGGAGTGGAATCACGTAAAAGTGGTAGAAGCGGATTTTTGTTTAAAGTGAAATCTTGCCGTTACTCCACACACGTCGCAGGTCTTGCATTGCAGATGCAGTTAGTCCGATCCGCCTTGACATATCGGAGCCGTTGCGTCCGTAAGATGAGACGATGCTGCCTTCGGCCGAATGACCTTGAGTAGCAATTCCTCACTTTACACAGATCCAGTCATTCCTAACTCTACCGAGTATCAACCATCCCTCACTTTACACAGGACCAGCCATCCCTCACTCTACCCAGGACCAGCCATCCCTCACTCTACCCAGGACCAGCCATTCCTCACTCTACACATGACCAGCCATCCGTCACTCTACCCAGGACCAGCCATCCCTCACTCTACACATGACCACCCATCCCTCACTCTACCCAGGACCACCCATCTCTCACTCTACCCACGACCACCCATCCCTCACTCTACACATGACCACCCATCCCCCACTCTACCCAGGACCACCCATCTCTCACTCTACCCAGGACCACCCATCCCTCACTCTACCCAGGACCACCCATCCCTCACTCTACCCAGGACCACCCATCCCTCACTCTACCCAGGACCAGCCATCCCTTGCCACACAGGACCAACGTCCCTCACGCTACCCTGGACCAGCTGCATTGCTTCCTCCGGTTTCCTTTTAATCTGTACTCGTTACTGAGAAAGGGTGTCCAGCCTATAAATGGCTACCATTAGGACCAATTGATGATATTGAATTAACAATAGCTGTTGCTCCACGTTAACATCAATCATTTTTTAGAGCTGCCAAATCTTTCTGGGTTCTCTAAATGTTTTGACCAATATTGTAATTATATGAGAGGCCACAAACAAATATTAGTTTTACAAATGTCAAACTGTCGTGGCTCTCGATAACACATCAATCCAAAGTAATGTCATATAGGTCTGCTGGCTGTCGCTATAGAGATGTTCAAGGAGTTTCCCACTCACACGAGTCTTGTTAGGATTGGCCATACAACTAGCCTCCACACACATGCATGATAGCTTCCCAGGTCGTGTGCATCTCTTATCTAATGGAGCCGGTCGTACATGCCATCTACATATGTGGATGTTCATCCAGGTCCAGCTGGTTGGACGTTATCACAAATTAAACCAAGAAATCAATTACATTTACAGCACTTAAAACTTGGCATCTACAAATAAATTAATTTTAACTAATATCTATGGTCACACAAACCTTCTTGTAATTTTAATAATCTTTTTTTTAAAGTAGCAAAAAATAACATTTAATAAAAATGTCAATTGCTAACGATTGCTGACACTTATAAGCAGGCACGGAGAATAACAACGTGTGGGGAGGGGATGTAATCAAGAAATAACACATGTTAACACGTGGATGGATGTTCGAGCACAATAGACGCATTCATGTGGTCACAACTGACCGTATGAAAATAAACAGGCTGTTACCTGTGAAGAAGAAGGTGAACAGGAGACGAGGAAGATACACATTCCACAAAGGAAGTCATTTACTGAAATCATTGCGACAGCCATTTTTTCTTAAACTCAAACAAAAAGAATAAAGGAAAATCTCACAACAGTTCCAGAAAAACGAAGGAGACGGACATTTGACAAACTAGCGCACAAACAGCAGAAACATAATATCAATGGTACATTTGTTTGTGGATAACGTGTTCAAGGTGTAGGCACATCAAAGAACTGATAGGAGATGAGAGACTGTCTTATGTTGAAAATTTGAATACATATGACAGTAACAATTGTTATGCACAGTCCCATATATTCATCCACAGACTACATCAACCATTGTGCACAGTCCAATACATCCATCCACAGACTACATCAACCATTGTGCACAATCCTATACATTCATCCACAGACTACATCAACCATTGTGCACAGTCCTATACATTCATCCACAGACTACATCAACCATTGTGCACAGTCCTATACATTCATCCACAGACTACATCAACCATTGTGCACAGTCCAATACATCCACATACTACATCAACCATTGTGCACAGTCCAATACATCCATCCACATACTACATCAACCATTGTGCACAGTCCAATACATCCATCCACAGACTACATCAACCATTGTGCACAGTCCAATACATCCATCCACAGACTACATCAACCCGGGTCGACGCATCTTTAAATGGGTACCGGTTCAGTCCGCAAAGTAAAGGCGACTGGCGTGATGCTGATCACATCATACTCTAAGTGCTGTGGGTTATAAAATAATATGTGCCTACCGCCATATTTCCTATGTGCCTCATTGCGTGAGCAGATCTTTTTTTTTTTTACCATTGTCTGTGAAACTCCAAGCACAAATTCATCACTTTATTTCCGGGTCAATCGCCATCATTGTGACCTGTGCAACTAACAAAGCTGTTATTAAAGCTGAACTTTAGTATAGACATCACTTAAGATTTATAACTGTAGAAGAACTTCATTTATTATATTTAAAGTATCCAACATAACTATGCTATCCAAGGTCATTTTTAATTAACTGAATTCAACAAGGATTGACAATTATTAGAGAGGGTCGATAATTATTGGCCTTGACTGACTTATCAAAGTAATATTAGGTCATTGTTAGATATGTCATTCAAAAAATAATGCTGACGATCTTCTAATAACCTCTACAAACTTTACCGATAATGTACAAATATCTCATTGATTAAATCGATATTGGAAAACATTGCAAGCACTTCGGCGTGTTTATATTATGCACGTTTGCTGCATGTATTGTACAGATAACTTAGCCCGACTGACATCGTCCCTTCTAAATACAATTAGCAACATTAAGCGCAAGATATCAGGCTATTGACTGCCGGTCTACATGTTGCGTGTTTGTTTTTGTCTGTTCATGACGTGTTTGTATTTATTCTTTAGTATGGCTTGTCGGTTAAGATTGAGACACTTGTCTCCATGCATTCTCCTCTATTTCTTGTACCCTGACAGCATACATAGGCAATGATGTATCTTCACAACTTCCTATGCCATGCTGTATTGTAAATATGGTAATTAGCTTCTTTATTGTTAGTACTAAGACTTTTCCAGAAATTATGTCTGTTGTTGCCTTAGCATGCTTCAACCATATTATCTTACATAACCTTGATGAAGGAACTACTTTTCTTGATGTGTTTAATACTCTGCCCTTTGATTTCCGTAGTTCATACAGTTATATCCCATATCTTAGTGTCTGTCAATGTCAGGTTGTCGATTCATGTGAATCTATATGTGCTTTTGTAGACGGCTGTATTGAAGCTCTTATATTTTAAATGCATCCGTTAAGCTTTATCGTGTTTTTTTTCTTGTTTCTTATTTACCCAATTTGGACAATGAAAGTTTATGTAAGCAAGAATTATATTTCGTGACTCGGATGAAGTCAAGACATTGAGAAAGTTTACTACACAGATCAGTTAGATGTGTACCTGTTATAAAGCGGAAACTGGAAGTAGATGCTATATTAGTGTATTAATGTTTTCATCCATTGTTACAACAGGTAAAATTGATGTACTTGACGATGGAGACTAATAACATATATATATATATATATATATATATATATATATATATATATATATATATATATATATATATATATATATAATTTTAAGTGTTGGACATTTTTACCCCAAAACTCATGCAAAATAAAATAAGCAATAACAGTTCATTAACAAGAATAGAACATCAGTTTAGTGCGATACATTGTCCATTGTACTAGTCAACATGTACTTGGACAAGGCCGTGTCTATTCTGACAATGAAAAAGCATTTGTTGACTCCTAGCAAAGGTCGTATTACCAAAAACCAATATCTTCAGGACCTCTATTTCTAGTTTGTCAGATCATAATTACGTAATCAAACCTCAAAGGCAGAAGGGATCAACCATGCAAACCTGGGACGGTTACTCATCAATTACTTTTTGTCCGCCTGGCCTACTGTTGATAATGTTTATCTGCGTGACCTTTCGAAAGCTGGAACACGAAAATGCGTTCTACTGCCCTCTAGTCTGACATCCTTTGTTGTGTATAAAATGTTAAGGCTGCCTTTGGCGAACTTGCGTCCATTTATAAAACAAACACATACGCATTTAAATAAAATATCAGAGCAGGTTGACAGTTAAAAATATAATCGTCACCCTGGACAGGACTTTTAAGCACTACCCAAAAAATAAACAACCCTGAAAACATCTCATCTCATCAGAACAGGAAAAAAAAAAAAAATTAATTATAGATTTTAGATTGCACTTTCTAGTTGTTCATTAATATTATCAGCTCGATAAACAAGTTCGTTCTTTCAATTGATTACCTCGTTTGAATCGAAACATTACCTGGCAACATTTCATATTTAACAGTGCTCATTCCATGCCTGTATATGCTGTCCTGTCTTCAGATGTATAGTCTAAATGCATTGCGTGTCTCCTGCGCGGTTTCTTCGATTTTTTTTCTACCATCCTCTCATGTCAGCGTGCAAGTATGAACATATTTGATTTTTTTATTTTTTTGCACTGGAATTTCATGTCGTTCAATTGATACTTCCAATTTTTCCCTATGAGACAATAAAACATTTAAATTTTCTGAGCTTGAGACAATAATATACTTCAGTTTTCTCAGTATGGGACACAAAATATTTAATTTGTCTCAATATGAGACAATAATATACGTTACTTATCTCAGTATGAGACAATAATATACTTCAATTTTCTCATTATGAGATAATTTCTCAATATGAAACAATAAAATACTTTAGTTTTCTCAGTATGAGACAATAACATATATAATTTGCCTCAATATGCCACAATAATATACTTCAGTTTTCTCAGTATGAGACAATATCATATTTAATTTGTCTCATATTGAGACAATAATATACTTCAGTTTTCTCAGTATGAGACAATATCATATTTAATAAGTCTTAATATGAGACAATAATATACTTCAGTTATCTCAGTGTGAGACAATAACATACTTAAATTTTCTCAGTATGAGAATAATATAATTCAATTTCTAAGTATCTGATAATAATGAACTTCAATTTTCTCAGTATGTGATAAAAGTATATTACATTTTTCTCAGCTTCAGACTGATTCAGCTTATTTTCCTGCCCTTCATTAAACTACGCATGTGTTTTATTTCACTCATTGTCAAATGTATTCTTCGCTTGTACATTTCTATTCTTTGCTATTGGCACCGGACAAACAACTTTCGCAGGTCAACATTGAAATTCGTTCCCTTCTGTCCTTGTAAATATAGACGAAATTACATTTGACATATTGCGCTGATGAAAGCGAGAGAAGAGAAAACAAGAACCTGAAGTACAATTATTTAACAAACAAGCCTAAAGAGATTCATAAGAGAAACAAAAGTTTCCCAGAGCAATCCGACCTATATCCTCAGAGGTGCACAATATGATATCGATATCCTGACGACCATCAGCAGCATTGTGACATGAACTATTGATACTACATGGATCGATGTACTCCGACAGATATAATATAGAATCTTGCTGGGTGACAGGTTCGATGATCGTTTATGTCAACATCTCTATAGTACACAAATGAATTAAAAGATAAATAATTGTATTGTATGGTCAAAAATTATGAGAAGAAACCGTAAACTCGGGTCCCGGGGTCAAATAAACAGTGTTATAATAAAAACATCGCTTGTAATTATATACACAATTGAACAGGAAAGAGTATTTACAAAACAATTGAAAAATAATTGGATCAACTTGATAGCAAAAAACACAACACATATACACAATTCAATTAATTGTGAACTAACAAAAGTACTTCAGTAAGAATGAACAATTTTTTACAGTAACTCAAGTATAAATATCATATTTGAAACCATAAACAACTTCAAGGAACACAGCTACAGAACGGAACGCAATAGCCACCAATCACTATATAAAGCAAAATCATGCCCGTTCTCAACAAGTCTTCAAACATCACACTGTAGAACCTGTACCAATCTACAGCAGCAGAAAACAACCTTCAACAATTAGTTCAGTTCGAAAAAGCGTTACAATTAAATAAAGAAAACTAGTGTTAAACAGGGAGAACCACATAGACGACAACAAGAACAAAAATATTGAACACATGAAGATGATTCGTTCAAGTCAAACTGTGGGGTTTATTCCCAGTGATGTGGTTCACCTGCGCTTTATAAAGAAAATCATAGATAAGGGCGCATAGAAGTGACATCATTTCCCATGGGCACCCCCGAATGTGATCAGACCCTTTCATCACAGAAAGTGACGACAACAAAACACGAATTCTGTAGTTCGCGCTGTGTCTCCGATTCTGTCGCTGATTTCGGCAGATAAATATTTAAAGTTGAGTCGAGTGAGAGAAGCGACTATACCATGACAAAACGCACGATATGCCAGGCTTATGAACCGAGCGTGCACTGATTTTAACCTGGAATATTAGGTTTGTAAATAACGCTCAAATACCTCTCGGTCCTGCAGGCGTCACTAAATTATTCTAACTACAGTAATAAACTGCTAGACCTTACTGTGGTTTTGAACCCGTGTGTCATTGTTGATGGCCTGCTCACCAAGCCGCAAGTCATTTAGCTATACTAGTGTCACTTAACAACTGGATGAAAGAACATTTAAAGTGGAGATCACGTTTATGTTTATTTCAGGATCCCTAATGCAGGAAATGTGGTATGGCAGTCACGTCTTGGGCCAGCGACTGATCAAACAGAAACACATGTGAGACACATTGAAATTGGTATGGTGTGGGGCCGGAGGGGAGGGGGGGGGGGGAGGGGGTCAGGAGGAAGGTACAGACAGAAAATGAGAGAGAGAGAGAAAGAGAGAGAGAGAGAGGAGGGGGTTGGCCAGGGGGGGGGGGGGGAGGTAGATTAGGACAAGAGATGTACGGTACAACTAAATAAGATTCAGTTCAGTTCAAGTGTCAACACCGCATCGAAGGGGTTGGACTTCGAGATTGCAACGCATTGTCTGGTTACGGATCTTGTCCCTTTTTGTCACCTGAACCGCCTTTCTTAGATACTTCATTTCTGAAGTTTGTAGTTGCCGTTCTTGGGCTGCAGTCATTGCCCATAACTAACATCCATGTGTCAGGATAGGCACATAGGCTGAGCGGTATACATCCATCTTTGTTTTCATGCTTATTTCTCTTTTACTGAGGAATCCTCTGTTTATTGCATGGAAACGTCTACCTGCTGCTGCCCTTCGTGCAGTTAACTCTTCTTTGATTCCTCCCCTGCTGTCTATTACCACTCCTAGATATTTAAAGTTGCTGACCTGCACCAGTGCTCGTGTTCCCAGGGTTATCTGGTGTCTCTTTTCATCTCTGGCGATCACCATGGTTTTTGTCTTGGAGTTGCTGATGTGCATTCCTCTCTTCTTCAACTCTTCTTCCAAGACCTACAAGTTGATCTGGAGATGTGCTTCGGATTTCGTGACCAGGGCCACGTCATCTGAAAACCCTAGTATCGATATTCAACGTGGTCTCATCTTTCAGTACCCTACTTCATACTTTTTTATCCGTTTCTTGCAGGCTTTGATTAACTTCATCCATGAGGAGTAAAGGTACGGTAATAAAATGTCCACCTGTCTTACACCGCTAGTGGCCTTGAACTCTCCTGACTTTTGAATAATTTCTTCATGTTTTATAGAAACTCTGTATGGCAGAGATCATGGGTCCTATGATGTTCTCCATTGGTAGGCATTCCCAGAGTTTGTCCCAAGGAACTTCATCAAATGCTTTCTCCAAATCCAAAAAGCAGAGATGCATCGCTTTATCATATTCAAGAGCCTTTTCTCTTAGTTGTCTGAGTGTAAAGATAAGGTCTTTAGTACTTCTGTTTGCCCTAAGCCCACATTGAGTTTCGTTCATATTTGGCTCTGCTAGACCTCTTAATCGCCGTTCTAGAATCCTAGAGAAGACTTTCTCAGGGACACTGAGAAGGGAAATACCACTGTGATTTTCACATTGTCAATTGTCATCCTTTTTAAATATTGGTATTATTATTGCAACCTCCCAATCTCTTGGTATCTTCTTGTTGCGCCAAGCTGCCTTGAGAATCTTCATGAATAGTATCTCTCCTGCCGTGCCCCTGTATTTAACCATTTCTGATGTTATACCATCATGTCCTGCTGTTTTATCAATCTTAATTATCTCCAAAGCTGCCTTTAGTTTTTCCATTGTGATATTATCGTTCCCCTCCATGGCTCCCTCTTCTTGAATTGGGACTGTTACTTCCAGAGCTTGATTTTCCTCTATTCCAAGAAGATCTGAGATATATTCTGTCCATCTGTTCATTACCTCTTCTGGGGCGGTAAACAGCACACCTTGTTTATCTTTAACAAATTTCAGGAGGCATTCCTTTTCCTTCCTCATGTTCTTCCTCGTGTTCTGTTAAACAGTTTCTGGTTTTCTCCAGCATTATTTTCCAGTTTTTCTCCAAATTCTTCCCAAGATTTCTGTTTGGCATTGAGCAGTCTTCTTTGCTTCTGTTCTAAAATTTACATATTCTTTATATTTCTTTGTTTGTTCTTCTGAATTCCTAGCCCCTAGGTATTGCTTGCATGCCTTTTTCTTTTTTCGTATTATTCTTTTCACTTCTTCTGTCCACCATGGTGTACTCTTTCTCTTCCACCCTTCTTTGGTTTGACCGCATGCCTCTACTGCAGTCTCTTTGAGGATGTATTTGAATTTTACCTAGAGCATTTCAATATCTTCTTCAGATTCCTCTATCCTTTCTATTGCTGTTGTTATGAGCCCTTGGTATCTCCTCTTAACATCTGGTTGTCGTAGTTTGTAAGCCTTAATGTTATTTTCTCCTCGTGTGTTATGTTTCATGCTTGCTGATGGGTGTTGCCTGGCTGGATAGTGTTTTTCAATTTCTCTCTTTATTTTAACTAGGTAGTGGTCGCTTCCTATCTCTGGTCCTCTGAACACTCTAGCATCCTTCACATGCTTGAAATCAGTTTTCCTCACTTTCGCATAGTCAGTTACGGATCTTTCATTTTTTGCCGGCTCGCATCTTGTGTAGGCATGGATACGCTTGTGTGGAACACTTTGTTCTCTGCAGAATCTCAGCAGTCGTTTTCCATTATCATTTTTTATCTCCTCCATACTTACCGATCACTTCATCCCATTTAGAATAGTCGTTTCTAACTCTTACGTTGAAGTCTCCAAGTAGAAGTATTTCATTTTGGCAATCGTCAATGGTCCTTTGAAGGAGCTCATAAAATTAATCGTTTATGTCAGTGCTATCAACTTCGTTTGATGCGTACACAGTGACGATATCCATTTGACTATCTTGCTCTTGTAGACTTAGAACCATCAGTCGTTCTGAAATGAACTTCCATCCTTTAATGTTTGCTTTGTCATTACTATCCACTATACAGCCAACCCCTGCCCTGGCTCGTTCACTCATGGGAACTCCGTTGTAGTGTAACATGTTGCCGTCATGGTCCAGAACGCCCTGTCCCTTTTTCTTTGTTTCTGTAAGTGACAGGACAGTCAATTTTGCTCTCTTCATCTCCTCTATTAGTTCATGTTCTTTTCCGTTTATATTTCTTACATTCCATGTTCCGTAAATCGTGGTTCGTATTTCTTGCCTGTTTGTCGAAGTTGAGATCAGTCCGGTTTTCTCTATGTTTTGAATTGTAATCGTTTTTTAAGACAAACAGATGATTAGCCTCTTGTGTCTTTGAGTAGTGGAGGGGCTACCTCCATGCCTGCTGACCCGTTTTTGTAGATAAGCAATACAAGATCTGAAGCAACACAACAATTTTCAAATAAAAGTATTAGTAAAAGTATCGGAAGCCAAAAACACTCCATCAAAAGTGCCAGCATTAGCTCGGGGACGAGACTAAGACGCAGAGAGTGTCTTCCCATAATTGTTGTCCATGCTCTGCTTTAAGAATTGGTGGGTTGGAACATCCTCGGCAAGATGGGTCACATGTCCAAATATGCACAACGGCGAAAGTTAAGTTGTGCTCCAGGGGCACGTTCGTCGAGTTGCATGGTAGTTTGATAACCGGTCATAGGAGTAGATTGAAAGAATTCGCCTATGGTTGCTTACGTGGAAGGCTTCGAGGCTCTTCTAATCGCCTGAAGAATAGTTCAGACACATCGCATTGCTTATTATAAAATATTCAACAATAAAAACAGAGAGCGCTTGTATTTCTTTATGTGCGTTTTTTGTTTGTTTTGGTAGACTATCCATATTGTGCAAACATTCACACTTATCTTCAGCGTTATCCGTATGTAAATTTTGCCAAATCATGGTTTTCATTACCACAAGCCAAAAATCGCATATCAGGGTCAGAAAACGTTAACATGATTGATTGATTTCAGTTGTAGGTGGTTTCGTGACTTCCAGGAAGTACTAAGTTAAAAGTTGTAGGTGTTTGTTTGAGTACCAAGACGCCCTAAGTTACAAGTTGTAGGGTACGGCGTGGCCTAGTGGTTAAGTGACACGACTCACAACCAGAAGGAGCTGGGTTCGATCCTCATCACAGCACCGGCCTTTACCCAGGGGAAGCAAACCCTTAGAAAATGCGGGAGGAAGCAGACCTTTACATAAAATGAATGCTGAAGGCGGATACACTGGGCTGACAGGTGCAAAATAAAAACCACAGTGCAACGCACACCGCCTTGGAGATTAGAGAAATAAGGCGAACGCAAAACAAACAAGTTGTAGGTAGTTATTTGAGTCCCAAGAAGCCCTAAGTTACAAGTTCTAAGTGGTTATTTGCGTCCCAAGAAGCCCTGAGTTAACGAAAATCGTTCACATTTGTTCAACTTGTTTCTTCTTCGTCTCATGTATACCCAAATTTCCACACATTGAAACAAATTGTGTATGTAACTGATTGAAACAACTTTTGTATGTAATATAATCAAGACTATTGTAAAATGTGGTTGAAAATAAAGAACAAAGTAACCAGAGAAATACATTTCCAAATAACTTGTTGTTATATTGTCAAGAACATATGTAATTCATAACGATTGTTTTAATATCATAAAAGGGGAGAAAGAATAACGTCTGATCAGGCAAAATATACTCATCAGACATGCTAGTCAGGGTCAGGGAAAAATAACTGGCGAAGACCCTCACCTCGACTTCCTCGTAGTCCTCCCTGGAAATGATCTGTTTTCATGACAGTCTGACTAATAATATGAAGGATCGACGTGATCCTCGTAGTAGTGAGCGAAACGCAGATGAAACCAAGCATAGCACAACCAGCTGAAGGACCCCGGTCTACCTTCATCAGCACGCTCGGGATGTGAGGACAGTTACTGCAACCCGCCACTTAACGTTCTTTTCAGGGCCCGCAATAAGAAGTAACCCTACTTATTGTGGGCACTGAACAAAACAATATAATAAAAAATGTGTATGGGTATCCATTTATCTAATGTATGTGACTAGCTGTCAAGGAACCATTTTCTGTTGTGCAATCTGTCTCATACATCAGACTAAAGGTGGATTGGGAAAAGTTGTACCACTTGAGGAAAGTATCGCCACAACATCGACATACACAGAAAAACTCAAACATTTTGATACAGATAAAATACAGAAGGCTAGTAATAAATGAAGACCTTCTTTTTTCAATTAGCTATGCGTGTGGCTTTTTGGAATTTCTGGATTTAATTTCCTTTAAAGAGTGTTAAATTGGATGCTGCATGGAAAGAAGCGGCAGGAACGTCCAAGGAAGAGATGGACAGACAACATCACTGTGTGGTCAAACCTTCATCCCGGTGAGGCACAACTGGCGGCAGCGGACAGAGAGAGATGACGTGGGTTTGTGGGAGTGTCTTCATGTGTGCCCCAACGACCTTATAGGCTACGGGATGAACTGAACTGAACTGATATTTGTCGTTTTTCCTATTGTTTGTGCGCATTGTTTCTCTGTCGGATCACGATAACTTGCTATTCCAAGAATATGAGCCCACTGTTTACAATTGGAAAGTAACGATACAGTCTGGCCAGGCAAAATATACTGATCGGACATGTTAGTCAGTGTCAAACAGACCGGAGATGTTATTCAGTTTCAGGCAAAATATACTGTTCGGACATGTTAGTCAGTTTCAAACAGATCGGAGATGTTAGTCAGTTTCAGGCAAAATATACTGATCGGACATGTTAGTCAGTGTCAGGTAAAATATACTGATCGGACATGTTAGTCAGTGTCAGGCAAAATATACTGATCGGACATGTTAGTCAGTGTCAGGCAAAATATACTAATCGGACATGTTAGTCAGTGTCAAACAGACCGGAGATGTTAGTCAGTGTCAGGCAAAATATACTGATCGAACATATTAGTCAGTGTCAGGCAAAATATACTGATCGGACATGTTAGTCAGGGTCAGGCAAAACAGACTGACCGAAGGTGTTAGTCAGGGTATACAGAATAGTAAAAAAAATACTGGCCAAGACCCTCACCTTGACTTCACCGAAGTACTTCCTGGAAATGAGCTGTTTTTATTGGAGCTTGGCTAACAAGGTGAGGGATCGATTTGATCCTCGTAGTAGTGAGTGACACGCAGATAAAGCCAAGCGTAGCACAACCGCCTTGGTGACTACGGTCCGCCTTCATCAGCACGCTCAGGACGTGAGGAAAGCTACAACAAACCGTCACTAAAAGTCCTTTTCATTGCGAACAAAAGGGTAAACCTACCCATTGTGGGCATTCCTTCAACAACCACAACTGTTGAACATTGTGTCCATGTTGGAATAATAAAAATATAAGCAGATGTATCGTCAAATTATGGGGCTCTCTTTGCTTTGACTTCATTCTAAATAATTGACAACTAAGACAACATACTTGATAACAGTCCCAGATTCAAGAATTCAATTCCAATATAAAATAGCTTATTTTACAGGAAGAAACAGTTGACACTATATTAATATCTGGCTCTGCCGTCGGGGATGAAGTGTTAGACTTCCATGTACGAGGTCACATATTTTTCTATGCGTGATGTGGGCCGATAAGCTCCATGATCGCTGCCTTGCCTTCTCTTAATTTTAGTCAAGTGCCAACTGAGAGAATAGGAAAGTTGTCAATCACAAACGAGGCGTGAGTGTCTGAGGTTGTGACTTGAGCCGTACTTGGATTAAAGTGAAGAAGAGTTGCTAAGGTCGATCGCGTCACTCTCTAACTGTGCTATCTGAGTCTAGCGACAAAACGTAGTTCAGACAACTGAAGATATCTTCTTCTTCATCGTACGCTGTTTACAGCGATATTTATGTTGCACTGTTTTATTTTGTTAAGCCTGTGGCTCAGTGCATCCGATTTCAACAGGCGTTTCTGTAGGGTTGCCCTCCTTAGCCTTTGGCTGTCCCCAGCCTAACTGCAAGGCAGCAGTTGTTTTTGGTCAGAGTTGTCTCTCTTGGGAAGTTGTCTTGCAGGACTATCGAGTCTTCCCTACTCGTGTCTATAGGGTTTGGCAATGATATGATGGACTATGTACTAGTTTGTACTGTCCCGGAAGAGGGGCAGTCCAGTGTGACTTTGTCCCAGGATCATCACGTCCTGTCAGAAACGTAGCATATGCATGTGAGTGAGGTATCTCTTTGCTCCCTTTATTTTCTCGGCTCATCTGCAGTGATGGTACGCCTAGCATTCCCCCCCCCCCCCTGGAGGTTGTCACAATAGGGCAGGAGGTGCAATGTCCGCTGGACTGCATCTCTTCTGCGTCCATTGGGATGACTGATAGCAGACAGAGGCAAAGAGCGAGGCAGGAGTGCATTTTACCGGGACGCAATCCCCAGCCAAGACAACTGAAGATATGATAGAATGCAGTGGATTACAATGCCGTTTTACCGCTTTAAGTGTTTCATGTGCTGTTGATGAGAGCCGCCATTCTGTTCGCTGCCTAGTCCGCAGAGTCTAGTCTTCCATTTAACTTAGGTAGACAAGTCTTAGCTCAGCGAGGTTTGGGAGTCCCCGTACTACCTTCACATGGTTTAGTCCGCCATTTCAAGCGGTGATTTTGGGGTGCGGCAGATGTGCTTGATACAGACGTTTGGTTCCACAGATAAGAGCTGCGTGGTAGGTGGCGGTCAAGGGTTTGCAAACCACCTCCAATGGAAGCGCGACATGTTGTTTCCGTCAGAGTACTACATTTCCTTACCGCCCCATACACAAAAAACAGAGAAGCAGGTAGCCGAACGGTTTCCATACAAAAATTCTGACAAAGGGGCAAGAGTTTAAAACTCTTGAACGGCAAAGGTGTTTTTTATATTAGTGTAACAGTTCCAGCTGGAGCATGGGCGTTTAGAGCAGGGATGATGGGGTCGGCGATTCTGAGAATAAAGGTACCTGAATATGTACCAAGGTCACTCACTGTCTCGACACTAAGTCGACAAAGGAAAACTGGGGGTTGAGGGAAAGAATGTGTCTAGTTCAGGTAAGTGTTAGGAGCTGACCACTCTAACGTTCCGATTTGGGAAGTGGGGGGCTAGTGATAGACATAGGCCATAAGGTCTTGCTGCGACATTTTGAGTGACATGAATTCGGAGTGATCGTTCCAATAACAACTAAATGGAGGTAGATCCAAACTAGAGGATGGATGAGTCAAACAGCCCACAGAAGACTATTGGACAGCTCTGATACTGCTTAAGACTATATAATACTAGGCAAAGTTTTACTCAAGCAGGCTGGCCATGGAGAGAGAGAGAGAGAGAGAAAGAGAGAGACACTGAGAATTTACCTAGGGGTCTGTTTAGCTCACTGACTATAGAAGAGACATTGTTAACCTGCTACTAGTTTAGCAGGCTGTTTTACGAATGTTAGAGAGATGGCGTGGATTACAGGGTGACTGAGCCAGCATACGCCTTTGAGTCTTGTTTGTCAGTCGCTCTATAAGGTGTTTGTTGGGCACCCTGTAATTAGAAGAGATTTGAATGTGTGTGTGTGTTGTGTTCGAGACACCGAGGGAGAGTGTATATACGCAGATCGAGTGTGTGTAAGATCACATGTGAGTATACGTTGAACAGATCAAATGTGAAATGTCAAGATCACCTGCCTGAAGGGATATGAATGTATAATGTAAAGATAACCTGCATGAGGGAATCTGATTGTGAGTGAATGCACATAATAAGAACATGAAGACGAGTTATTTTAGAGTGTGTTGAGGGTGCAGATTGGGGGAAGGGAGTCTGCGGCTAGAACTGGGTTGGATTAGTTGCGAGCAATATTCAAAAGGTTATGCTTACAACCTCCGAAGATATTAATAATATATATAAAATATGATTAATTAGTTAAGATGTATTTCTTGCGTTGTTTGTAATCTCATTGCACTCACTTCAACGATTGTGCTTGAATGAGATATTAATAAATCTGCCACCTGCTATTTGATATGTTATTTTCTCTGTGTGGTTGTGAATGATGTAGATGCATGTGGTAACATTCAAGATAGAAAAACCCCAATGAAAACTTCGACTCCGTCACATTAGTGGTAAATTAAACCTTAGCATGCACACTGTGCTTTAAGGGCATTGGCAAGCGGCCTTTATTCAGCTGCTCTATAAATCCTCCGGAGGATCCCAGGAGCTGGAATAAACGAGCATTTATATTAATATTTTTTTTTTTTAACAATTTAAACCTAGACTGTTGCGTGTCGCTATTGGTAAGCGAACCAGTTAACGTTATATTGTATCTGTCCTTTTATTCAACCCAAACAATTATTAATATTTAATTTTCTCACCGGATTTTGGGGAAGCGAGCTCACAGAATAGTTTACTTTTTAACTGTCGGATTGCAAACATCGTGCCTATAACGGGATTGCCAATAAACTGAGATGTAGTCATCATACTGTAATTGACAAGCGCACAAATGGCACAGGCCTTTTCTTGATTCGTACATGGGCGAGCTCATGTGGCGTTAACGCATCAAAGTAAGTGGTTTAGGCGTTTCTCAGGGCCAACATTGTTCTATTCTGGCTACCTCAAATAAATAAAATTGTGTTGTTTGGTCGTCCAATTATTTCAATCTGTCTGTCCGGAAATGTCTTTCTGCCCCTTTTTGCGGCTCCACATTTTTACAGAAGATTGGTCGAAAAAATGAATGTAACTATCTTTTCTACACATCTATTTAAGCTTTTACTTTTTTATTTAAAATAAAATAATATCGTCCCCCCTGTTACCTGAAATAGAATGTTTGGCTACAGTCCTCAGCTGTCCAATACGTGCGATGGGAACAGGGAGAACTCTGTTTGAGGTAAATTAAGGGACAAGTACCCTTTTTATATATCGTTCCAGATCTATCAAGTTTCCAGTGGATAACTAATATGACATCAAATTATGGCAACATTCAAACTATAGGATTTTGATTTTAGCGTTTGTTCATCCTTGCGCGCGCATAAGAAACAGAATAACTGATATTAAACAGACACACGTGAAACTCGTGCAAAGTCACGTCAGGATAACAAGAAAACACGTAACAGCGGTGCATGTTGAAATAAGGCGACATATTAATGCAGAATCAATCAGTGGGTCATGCAGAGTGCATGCCGGTGGTATTTCTAAATGCACGTTGCCTGAGAAATAAGACACCAGAGACATCCGGGTTCGTGAATGTTATTTGAGCAGCTTCTGTTTAAATACAGTTATGACAGGACATCCCGTCTATCACTAGATCTTGAATGGATGTGTGTCAGTCCATTATTCATTATTTGCCAAGTGTGATAGAACTTATACGCGCATTTCACGTCTGCTATTCTGAACTGTGTCACCTGTGTCAGCACCCGCTAGCAGGGTCTAAACACTGGCCGACACCGAAGGCAATTGTGGGATCTATCTATCTATCTATCTATCTATCTATCTATCTATCTATCTATCTATCTATCTATCTATCTATCTATCTATCTATCTATCTATCTATCTATATCTATCTATCTATCTATCTATCTATCTATCTATCTATCTATCTATCTATCTATCTATCTATCTATCTATCTGTCTGTCTGTCTGTCTGTCTGTCTGTCTGTCTGTCTGTCTGTCTGTCTGTCTGTCTGTCTGCCTGTCTGTTTGTTTGTCTGTATGTCTGTCTGTCTGTCTGTCTTTCTGTCTGTCTGTCTATCTATCTATCTATTTATCTATCTATCTAATAATATATCTAGATATATGTCGACCTGTGTATATGCCTATTCTGTCTATCTGGGGTAAGTCTGTCTTTTAATCTGACTACAGTTCTATGTGTAAGAATACAGACGAGTAGACCATTCAAGAAACAGAAACTACAAGATTGGACGATGTGAGCGCATATACCTCTTAACGTGTTATCAGATAAATCTTTGTGAGAAGAGCCTCGATAGCAGACAACTACAACGTTTTTCACTATTCTAAAATATAGATAATTGCTGAAGTTAGATATTCTATAAACAAATGTGCCAAAATCTTAATCCACAGTCCTGTTTTTTGGGATTCAAAGATATGCGAATATCAACGATCTGGAGTGTGTGACATATTTCTTTTCTTTCCCTTGACATAATGTTTGATGGATAACTGAATACCAATATCTAATCCCAAGATTTCATATGGACGTGTTGTGATCTCAATCACAAAATTCCCTAACCAGTCTCTGTTAGTCAAGGTATGTCAGGCTGAGAGGTTTCTAAAATAGGAAACCGCTACATCACTGGCCATTGCAGTATTTACTTTCTGTATTTATTTAAGCGGGTTTCATGTAACCAAAATAAGCGAGTTAGGAGTTTTATTTTTTGTGATGGCCACTTCGAACAAAACATTCAGCTAGCTGTCACTTTCTCTCGCTTGCTCTCTCTCCATCTATCTCTCGTTGTCTCCATTTCTCGTTATCCCTCGCTTTCTCTATCTCTCTGATCCCTCCACCACCTCCTTTACGCCTCCTCCCCTTCCTCATATATCATTCTCAATATATCATGTTCATTATTTGAAGAAACAAGATAATATTAACAATATTTTGCAACAAACCATTGTTGTTGTAAGTATTGTAACACTGCATGAAAAAAAACTGTTTAAACATTATATTTATAATCCTCACTCCGAACCTATACTTGCAACATTACATGGAAAATATACATCTGTCAGTGTCGACAACCTTACTCCATAACTTTTCTACCTCCTCTCTACTCAGAAAAAACCTTACTCAACAACATTTCTACCTCCTCTCTAACAAGAAACAAGCTTACCCCACAATATTCCTACCTCCTCTCTACCGAGAAAGATTCTTACCCCAAAAAATTCCTACCTCTTCTCTACCCATATACAACCTTACCCCACAACATTCCTACTTCCTCTTTATTCAGAAACAACCTTACTCCACAACATTCCTACCTCCTCTCTACTCAAAAACAACCTTACTCCACAACATTAATACCTCCTCTCTACCGAGAAAGATTCTTACCCCACAAAATTCCTACACCTCTTCTCTACCCATATACAAACTTATCGCACACAATTCCTACCTTTTTTCTACCCAGAAAGAACCTTACCCCACTACATTCCTACCTCTTCTATACCCAGAAACAACCTTACCCAACAACATTCCTACTTCCTCTCTACTCAGAAACAACCTTAGCCCAAAACATTCCTACCTCCTCTCTACTCAGAAACAACCTTAGCCCAAAACATTCCTACCTCCTCTCTACTCAGAAACAACCTTAGCCCAAAACATTCCTACCTCCTCTCTACTCAGAAACAACCTTAGCCCAAAACATTCCTACCTCCTCTCTACTCAGAAACAACCTTAGCCCAAAACATTCCTACCTCCTCTCTATTCAGAAACAACCTTACCCCACAACATTCCTATTTCTTCTCTACACAGGTACAACCTTACCCCACAATATTCCTACCTCTTCTCTACACAGAAACAACCTTACCCCATAACAATCCTACCTTTTCTGGACCCAGAAGCATCCACAGCAATCACCAGCAAACATCAAAAGGATGAATGTCTGGTCACTGAAAATAACTCCGTTTCCCACCACGACTCCCCCCACTTCCTTTCATTAGTCGTATCACATGAATACACGTGCAGGAAGAACATACTTCTCCCATCCCTTTTTCAGTTCTGCGTTAAAAGTGCTGTCCTAACAATGTGTATTACTTCCATTCTTTTCTGATGGCAAGAATTCAAGTTATCACAATGCCGCCTGTTGTTTTCAAATGTTCGACTTTGCTGGTCATAGGTTTTCGAATTTTAGAATGGACTCCTGGCAACTGTTATAATCAGCTCAATTCACAGTTGACTAGAATACATTTGATAAGGTCATAAAGGCAGAATAACCTTCAGATACGATGATATATCTCTACAATATTATGATAATGTCAATATCGACCAAACACCGTGTGTATTCTTCTTCTTCTTTTTCTTCTTCTTCTACTTCTTCTTCTTCTTCTTCTTCTTCTTCTTCTTCTTCTTCTTCTCTATTACCTTCATCTTTTGCAATCAGGCATTCACATCAAAGGTCTAAACAAAGTCATTTATGTGACTGTCTACGAGGCTAGTTGCGTTGAACTATTTTCTGCTCCCTAGAATTCAATGTATCCGTCTTCATCATCATTTTGTTTTTGGGTTGCTTGGTAAGCCGCTAGCTATCCACAGTCTGCCTGAACAACAACAATTGTTTGTCCTAGGATGGTTATTGAGCTCTTCACACCCGATGAAACCCATTTGTTTTATTTAAATATTTGTAACTAATCTAATTGCCAAACCCATTTGAACGTTTTATTGTATGGAATAGAAACCTGCAACCTGACAAAAAATATGGAAAAGCGTATTGGGACCTTTGAAATGTGGGTATTCAGAAGACTTTGAGGAGTTTCTTGGAAAGATTACAAAACCAATAGTTATGTGGGTATTCAGAAGACTTCGAGGAGTTTCTTGGAAAAATTACAAAACCATTAATTGTGTGGGTATTCAGAAGACTTTGGGGAGTTTCTTGGAAAGATTACAAAACCATTAATTATGTTATGGAACAACTCCATGTGGAGCAGATACGTCTGCAGAAAAATGGAAAGCAGAAAAATAAAATGTTTTGGTCATGTCAAGCGCTATGAAAGTCTGCTAAAGGTTATTTTGAGGGAAGAAGCTAAAGGACGACAGAGGTACAGATGGGCCACAACATCAAGAATGAGTTCGGAGCACAGTTTGGCTGCGTGTACCGTCCTGGCGCGACACACACACAGCTGGGGATCAATTACCGTTAACATCCGTTGCGGAGAGGGCACCCGATGATGATTTACATCATGTTATATAATAGAAAAGGGCAGTTTACCTAATTAAAAGCTAACGTCGGTCAACAAATATGCATATTCTGTCTATGCACCAGCATTTATGTCTAGTTAATAAACCACATTCTGACCCTGGCTAACATTGTTTGATCAGTGCGTTTTGTCTGACCAGACGTTAGCCTCATCGTCCCATTGGCAGAAGTCACTGATGTACATGATTCATATTTGGATGTAGGACATGAACTTATTCTAGATTACTGAGTTATGAATGATCCCGTGTGGTTACCAGAACACTGTTCCCGTTTAAGCATGACGTAAGAGTTGACTAATGAAGGTCGTGCATTGAGATGGCAACCTCATCATAGAAAAACCATTGCTACTCAAATAACTGGCTTCATGCTTTTCTTAAATCTGATTTAGGTAAACCAAATGCTTCAACAAACGCGCGGAAGAAAAGAAAGATTAATTATGGATTACTAGTTTAGGTAATAATGGTAAAATGCTTATAAAAATTGGAAGAGCTTGTTAGTTATCCATACACTTCTCATGTAAAGTTACTTCTATTATGTAGAATTGTGATCTCAAACCAAACGTTCGTGCTTTAGTTTTCACGTACATTACATATTTTTATGGAAAACACACACGCTGTTGAGTTTGAGGTACGTTTTCTGTGGCTGGGTTTGACCACAGGTTTGAGATAAGGAAAAAAATCCCGCACTAATTGGGGCTCGAACCCTGATCTCCCCACTGAGAAGCCAGTGCACTAATCACCGCGTTACCGAGAGTGTGAGGTAGGGTGACTTAATGAAAACAATCCTGAATACAGAAATAAATAGTGCCTTGATTTTGGCTCTTCCTTTTTGGAGCGTTTGTGTGTGTTGTTGGTGAATGTGATGGTTGTGGTGCTGGTGCGTGCGGAAGATGGGAAGAGGAGGGGAGGGGGAGAGGGTGAAGGGGGTGTGGGTTGAAGATTCTGACGTAGGCTTTTGCACACCTCAGATTTCTTCTGGAATTAGATAAAAGAATTATAGACAAATGGTAGTCGTTCTCTACTTCTCATGTTTTCTCCTTCCAGTTTTCTCATATTGGCTAGTTCCAGACAAAGTCTATGAATTACGCTAAAAGTATTTAAAAAGACAATCTTTGTTAATTTCCGTTGTTGTTAATCAGTTTACGTTTTGTTTTCTTTATTTTGTGGTTTTACTCCAATCATTGGATTCATTAAGATATCGTGTAGATGTGACTTGTCTCAATTTTAAAAATATAAATTCTCTGAAATAAATTATCTTTTTATTATATTACAAATACTCTACTTCAACACGTGTTAAATAATACAGCACTAATGATTGAGTCTTTGCAACGACACTTGAAAACAAACAAACAAATATTACATGTGAAGACAAACTAACAACTTAGAATAGGGAAAAAAATTGACCGTATGATAGATAAACTATATGGTAGAGAGATCATATGTAGAAAGAAATAAGTTGATCATATGATAGAGATAAATAAGTTGATCATATGATAGAGAGATAAGTTGATCAAATGATAGAGACAAATAAGTTGATCATATGATAGAGAGAAATAAGTTGATCATATGATAGAGAGAAATAAGTTGAGAAATATATTTATCGTAGTCTTAGTCTTCCTGTACTTCTACAGGGGTGGATGCCAGTTCCCAGCTCTGAGCTGGATGTAGCCGGGAGGAGGATCTCCTGCTTAGTAGTCTAGGCCCGAGCAGCTATTACTTCACTGCTTTGGTACAAGTGTCTCGGAGAGTTGTTTAACCGATGTGCGAGTCCATCATAAATAGCATCAAGCACTAGAGAACAGTAGAACCGCAACCTGTTAAGCGCCAACTTTGCTGCTCTAAACAAATTACCTAACCATGGATGATGTTATGACATGTCACACAGTTAATCGCCACTTACGACATGCGCTCTGTAGAGCAGTGGTGCTGTTCTTGTCCTTGCCATACACAAAGACCCCGGTAGACCACTCGTGGCATTTATCATAAGATGGGGATAATTAAGTTGATCGTATGGTAGAGGAAGACGAAATCACCAAATTATAACAAGAAATAAAACTACAATAGGAGATGACGAAAGGGATTGGCAATTTGACATGCCAGAAAACCTCAAACTGGGAGGAAGTGTGGTCGGGTGCGGTCCGTGTATGGTAAAAGGGGATGGAGGACTCCAAACACTACAGAATAATGAGAGACATAGAATGACTCTAGACCAGGCGTTCTCAACCTGGTACTCGCGAGCACCACGGTGCTCTTTTAATGGCATTTGGTGTTCGCGCCATGCAAGTAAAAAAAGTGTCCTCGGGCACCAGCACTCATGAAATCCGTTTTTCAATTCAAACTTTGTTTTGCAAACCCAAACAAATAGTGTTGCTAGCCATTCATAATATTTTAAGCGATGTGAAAGTTGTTAAGTTTGCACGTTTGCTGCCAGTAAACGCATTTGTCGCTTTATGCTCTGAAATACTTCGCACTGCTGACTCAGTTCGGGGGTTTTCTCGATGCTGGTCAGGGTCAGCCTTGTGTTGCATTATGGGTACTTGAATTGATAGAACTCCAGTCCTCCTTAGCGCTGAATTATTTTTTTGAAAATGAGAAATTCATAACATTTTGGGAAGCATGAGATACAAAAAGGTTTCTATACTGCGGTGTGTTTCTCTCAAATGTCTGGCTATATTGGGGATAACCTACCTGGACGAAAAAGCTTTGGCACTTACGAATATCTCAAGAACAAAGCACGATCACGATTAACTGATTCACACTTGCTAGACTGTTTACGTGTAGCTACAAGCCACTTCTCATTGGGTATCACTGAACTTCTGAGCAAGACTGTTTACGTGTAGCTACAAGCGACTTCTCATTGAACATCACTGAACTTCTGAGCAAGACTTTACGTGTAGCTACAAGCGACTTCTCATTGGACATCACTGAACTTCTGAGCAAGACTGTTTACGTGTAGCAGCTACAAGCGACTTCTCATTGGACATCACTGAATTTATGAGTGACTTTCAAGCTCAAGGATGTTATTAACTCAGCTAGTGTATTAAAAATGTACTTATTTTCAAAAACGAAACCTGTTAGATTGCATGGTGCTCCCTCACATAGTGTTACATGTGAATGTTACTAACTCACATAGTGTTACATGTGACTGATGCTCGCTCACATGGTGTTACATGTGAATGATTCTGGCAATCGTTAAAGGTTGAGAACCCCTGCTTTACACTGTTGAATACTGGCAATGACGATGTTTAAAAAACCCATCACTGCACGTTTATTTCCGTATCTGGGGTCCACCGGGAAGATTGACAGGGTTTACGAATAAAGGCCACTTTCACCTGCAGTCGCCACAGAATGTGCATATTATTTTTTTAAATGTTATTTCCCAGATAAATAAAATAAAAACCTCAAGCCTTATTTTTTAAGCCTTTATTTATTAAACTGAGCACTACGTAATTTGAACCTGGCACTTTAGATTGTCAATCAAGCTCTCATCCCTTAGACCACACACACACACTCCATCGAGATGGTTATTGTTTGATTCCAGTATTTAGACCATATCAATATCTGATGTATTCTATATCTACTATGTATGCTTTCAGTACCAGAATGCCGGCTGATTCAATGCCGACAATATCAGAATGACACGATTATTAGATCCATATAAGCCAGATACATGACCAAACGGGAAACCGAACATACTGGTTACACCAAAAACGATGCCTATTACCAATTGAACAGAAGAGAGCAAGTCATTGTCTTCAGACTTCGCACTGGCCACAATAGACTGAGGTACCACCTATTCAACAAATTGAAGATAGGTGGTACCGACGAATGCCCGTGTGGTACCGGGAAAATGACCGCTGAACATCTGCTGCAAAACTGCCCGACATACGAGGATCAGAGAGAGCAGATGTGGCCATCACCAGTGGAACCACAAGACAAGCTCTATGGCAGTGTCGACAGCCTCAGGATGACCGCCGCTTTTTTCGAAAAAATAATGGTTACTGTCTGACTGCGTACGAAGAAGAAGAAGAAGAAGAAGAAGAAGAAGAAGAAGAAGAAGAAGAAGATCCATATAAACCGCTAACGACAGGAGATCTCCATGTCCCGTGTTCACTCAAACCATAACGATCATTTCTATACTTTCCCAAACAAGGATTGGAGCGAGAAACGCTGATCGTCATCGTCACAAACTAAATAAACTTGTCGAAAGACACTTATAGATTCAAACTGCATCCCCGTAACACAAAGTGACACAATCTCATCAGGAATGTAGGCCAGAGGTTAGCAATATGTGTGCAATACTAACAGATATCGGTGGCAAGTTGCCGCGTCACTGACGTAATAAAACGCGGATTGGACCAAAGTTCAAGCATCCTTGAATACTTTCTTGTCTACCCATTTCAACGTGGGCAGTTAGAACAGAAAGTACCAGCGACCATTTAATATACAGTAAAGCTGACAGTTACCCGGCTGTTAATGCATTATGACCAAGTCATGACAAAATTATGCTTTATAAAACGCATCGTGTATAATTTGGCATGAACTTTATATATTATGTAGTAGTTGATATATCTTGAGGTGCTGAATTTTTGTTATGCCTAATTTGTATTAATTCAGTGAGCGTTTATGAATGCTGCAGCATTTTCTTCTTCTTCTTCTTCTTCTTCTTCTTCTTCTTCTTCTTCTTCTTTTTCTTCTTCTTTTTGTTTTTCTTCTTCTTCTTTTTCTTCTTCTTCTTCTTCTTCTTCTTCTTCTTCTTCTTCTTCTTCTTCGGCATTAGTCCGGAAAACGGACGTTGTGATGTTGTTTCGTAGTTTACATCAGGGCAGCTATATATGTGCCTTTTGGCCCTAAACATCCGATTTCAGCACCATAATGTTTGGGACAGGGTTTGCCTTCTCTCTTCTACCCTTATACTCTTAGCAACGCTGGACGATTGCAGAGACACCATTTGGTATCAGAATATGGTTTTGACAAGCTGTGAATCATTGACTCTGATGCAAAGAGCCATACATAAGTGGCTGGCTGCTATCAACTAATTTACTGCTGCATCGTCAGCCCTAGTCTAGAAAATCCTACAGATATAGTACAAAAACTGTAAAACAGGGATTCAGAATGGTGGGCGTATTGGAAATGTCAGGGGCCTTTTTTGATTTTCCTAATTATTGGTGGGGGCGGCCGGGAGGCGTTTTTTGCCTATAGGGGGCGTTTTTCGTGATTCTCAATCACGTCAGTGACTATATTTGAGAAATATTAATAATCGCAGGCAAAGAAGTATTCTCTGACATTGGTGTGCAATTTATTCTCAATTTTAAACGCAGAATTAAGATGCGCCGTATCTGGGCACATTTAAAAAACATTAATTTGAGATTGGCCTTACAACTTTACAAAATCTGGAGATGTGCCAATCAAAGTAATCCCCAATATCGCTATTTCTACCCGAGTCAAACAAGTGAATTTATTGTTGTGGTGATTTAACTGCATTTATTCCATTAACAACCGTTATATATTTAAGATGTCACAAATAAAGAGAAAATGCCGACAATATTCAGTTGATTATTTGAAATTCGATTTTTTACCTTCCGCTACAAATGAACTATTGCCAATGTGCCTGTTGTGTCAACACGTGTTTTCTAACGAACCAATGAAGTCATCGAGACTTAATGAACACTTTATCAAGAAGCATGCTGATAAGGTTGGCAAGAACATTTCTTACTTCCAGGATTTGAAGCAAAATTTTGAAAGCCGTAACACATTTGTTGGTATGCTTAAAAAAGTTTATAGTCAGAAGGATAAAGGCCTCATCGTATCTTACAGGATATCAAAAATGTTTGCAAAATATGGTACGGCCCACAGTATTGGAGAAAATGTAATATTACCAGCTGTACAAGAGGTGATTAGTAAAAGTAAAATAAAGATCCCGTCACGTCATGCGGCGCATATGAAATAAGGTTTTTGTCCCACATTATTTTGTAACCCACGTCCCTTAGTGGTCAGCATCACGCTGGTAGCCATTACTTCCCGGACTGAACCGGTACCCATTTAAGGCTTAGTTGATCCGGGGGCCGTTGCGGTTTGAAAAAAACATTTTCGCCTCAACTGGAGAATGAACCCATGACAACTCAGATGCGAAGCCAGCACGCTAACCGCTGCGTTAGAGAGGTTATTAGTACCATGATGGAAAGAAATCTAAGTGAAATAGTTACCGCTATTCCACTGAGCAATAATAATGTATCTAGAAGAATTGATGAGATGGCAATTAATGTTGAAAATCATCTGTGCTAGGATTTACAATCCACCGAATCTTCGTTACAGCTTTTGATGAAAGCACAGTACGCAACAATGAAACCTTGCATGTTAGATTCATGAACAATGAAAAAGTTGTGGAAGAAATGTTATTCTCAAAATTACTGACAACAGATTCTAAGGGCTTGTCGATCTTTGAAATCATTTAAAAAAACATTTCATTACAAAACACATTTCTTTTTCTAATGTTGTTGCATTACACGTGGACGTTACGATATTTCGAGATTAGACGCCTTCCACATGCGCAACCAGCGGCGTATCATGTGCATCCGATGGCATGACTACATCCACAACGTGGAGGTCTCCGCCATAACAGGCCTCTTCCAAATCTCAAAAACACTTGAACGCCGCCGAGTTTCTTTGTTCGATCATGTTGTACGGCTGTACCAAAAAACCCTGGCACACAAATCGTTCCTTTCTCCGACCGGATGGAGGCACAGAAGAGGCTGTCCCCGAACTGTATGGCTCAAGGAGATATCAACCTCCACCTTCGCCCTGCACGAGTTCTGGAACCACGCAGAAGCGGCTGGTCATGGATGTGGCGTACCGACGCAACGGGCCTCAGACGCGAAAGCAAACACTATTATTATTATTATTATTATAACATGTAAGATGGCGCACTATCGCGGTTTTCTGGGGCACTTAAAAAAGGTGGCACCAAATGTCTTAACAATTCATTTTGTTAATCGCCATCAGCCTTTAGTAGCCAAACAACTTAGCAAACAAACTCAACAAATCAATGAGTATAGTTATCAGTTTTATTAATAAAATCAAGTCCAATTCTTTGAACGATAGATTATTTCGTAAATTGAGTAAAGACAATGATGATGAGTTTGAATGTCTTCTCCTAAATACGGAAGTAAGATAGATGTCCAAAAGGCAAATGTTGAAAAAGATTTTGGGCATTATTTGATACCATTATGGAGTTTCTTGATTCAATGGAAGAACAACTTAGCATTGAAACTGAAGTACTGCGTGAAGATGTGGCCTATCTTTCAGATATATCTGAAAAGTTAAAATGGTGTCCTTCTTAAACTACAGTCTTATCAAAGTGAAAGGAGTTATTGTGGGGTTCATCAGTCTTATCAAAGGGAAAGGAGTTATTATGGGGTTCATCAGTCTTATCAAAGGGAAAGGAGTTATTATGGGGTTCATCAGTCTTATCAAAGGGAAAGGAGTTATTATGGGGTTCATCAGTCTTATTAAAGGGAAAGGAGTTATTATGGGGTTCATCAGTCTTATCAAAGGGAAAGGAGTTATTATGGGGTCCTTCAGTCTTATCAAAGGGAAAGGAGTTATTGTGGGGTTCATCAGTCTTATCAAAGGGAAAGGAGTTATTATGGGGTTCATCAGTCTATCAAAGTGAAAGGAGTTATTATGGGGTTCATCAGTCTTATCAAAGTGAAAGGAGTTATTATGGGGTTCATCAGTCTTATCAAAGTGAAAGGAGTTATTGTGGGGCTCATCAGTCTTATCAAAGGGAAAGGAGTTATTATGGGGTTCATCAGTCTTATCAAAGGGAAAGGAGTTATTATGGGGTTCATCAGTCTTATCAAAGTGAAAGGAGTTATTGTGGGGTTCATCTGCAAATTGGGACTGTTTAAAAATAACCTCGGTCGTCGTGAACTATATCAGTTTCCATGTTTGCAGCAGTTAGACAAGGACGGCTTGAAAGATGCAGATTTGAAAATGTATTGCTGCCATTTGGAGGCTATTGCGAGTGATATGATGATCAGGTTTAAAGATTTGCAGGATCTCAAAGTACCAGAGTTGTTCATTGATCCGTTTGAAATAGACGCGGAACTTGTTAGTGAACATCTCCAAGAAAAGCTGATTGAGCTACAAAATTACTTGCAAAAGCATGGTTTAGTAACGTTCATTACGAACGATTTTGATCCAGATTAGGATGTCTTATCCTCTTCTTTGGAAACAGATTAAACTGCTTATTACAGCATTTCCAACATCAAATTTAGTAGAGAAATGGTTCAGTTCTGTAGTAATGCTGCTGCTAAAAATAACGATATTGCTTGAAAATATGGGACAGAGTAGACTTGAGACCTCTTGTAACAAATATAGAACCAGATATTGTTCAATACGCTGTGTCACGCGAAGCCCAGGGATCACACTCAATTGAATTTGTAAGTGATTTGTTATAACAAATCAGTCATTCAATGAATTATTGAAAACGAATGATTCAAAGTACTGTGAAAGTTGTGCGGAAAGGCGGGGGAAGGGGGGGGGGGGGGGGGGCGTTTACACACTTTTCTTTAGAAAAGGGAGTGCCAGCTCAGTTAGGGTTGAGAAACACTGCCTTAAACTAACACTTGAGTATAACAAAACCCGGTATATTGGCATTAACATGAAGAATTGAAGAACACTCTTAGCTCTTGACAAGCGTTGACATTCTATTGAAACAACTCTTTTCTACATTTGACATCGACGATCGATCCTGGTACTAAGTGTATGGTACTTGAACCTAGCAATGCTCCTGGTGATGTCGGAAAACGTGTACTGAAAGATGCTACCTCACCTTGCCAATATCGCTGTATTTTCAAACCAAAATCCTAAAATGTTGTCTTTGCTGCCGATAATGCGGACAGTGTAAATTACTTGGTTCAGAAACCCCCCAAAAAATATTTACAATCGTATCCTGTGTCACGCCTCACAGTAGATATCTTATCTGATCTCTTGTAAGTGGAATACGCACGAGTTTAACGAGATGATAGTAATTACCAGGCCATGTTTTAGTATAGAAGTAGAAGCATTTGGTAGATAGCCCTTGATCCCTCATACAAATGTACAACTGATGGAGTGTGAAGTCACTTAGTCTTATTGGCGTATTTCAAATTTACTATAGCTTCAGCGGATCTATTGATCTGCATCAACAGGCAATCTTTAAAGCGAACGATTCTTCAGTTTTGTTGGCGACTCTCATGATTACCATAGTGTACCAACGTTGTTATCTGAGAGTGCTGAAAAGCTGCTATACCTGGTCCACTTTGACTTTCAGTATTACATGTAGCTTTATTTGACTCTGTAAGCTGTAAACTGTAACTCGCATCCAAATAACATTTGTCAAAAGTTAAATGAACTCAAGTACGAGGGGTTTCCACTACAACTTTATTGGACACAGTCTCTTGTAGTTGTTTTTGTTGAATATCCAGGATGAGTATATTTACTCTATTGTGCGTCATGAAAAGGGCATTAGGTAGCAGGTTGCAGTAGCTTTCTTTACATCCCGAGCGTCCTGAGAATGTCCTTTGCATATTGATCCTTATAGATTTACCTTTATTTTTGTATGGTCCTTTCAACATCAGGAAAAGTCTTTTAGGTTATGTCAGGGCGCATCAGTGTTTGTGTGGACGTGTTTATTTGTAGTGCTTCTCTTGACGTTGGTATAATGTGGCAATTGCTCATCCCTCCGATGTCCAACCCGCAAGTCGCACAACTCGCCTTCCTAACTTATTAATTTTATAATTTTTTAAAGTGAAATGGGTTAAAGAATACAAAGTCAATCAGAGAGAATGAGACAGAGAGATAGACATATAGATATACAGAGAGAGAGAGAGAGAGAGAGAGAGAGAGAGAGAGAGAGAGAGAGAGAAAGAAAGACAGAAAAAGACTCCGTGGTAAAAAAACATTTGAATATATTTAAAAGGTAGAGAACTATTTGAAATTCTTGTGGTCTTTAATGGGGGATATTGGAGGATGAATGGAAACATAACAGAGATTCACATAGGAAAGAGGCATTTCTACTTATAGAACATAAATGGAGTATCACTAATATACACAGACGCGGAAAGCCGCGTAGCGCAGTGGTTAGCACGCTGGCTTCGCATCTGAGTGGTCCTGAAATGTTTTTTTCAGACAGCAACGGTTCCCGGGTCGACCCAGCCTTAAATGTGAGACCGCTAACACCCCAAGCCCCTACGGCAGCTCTGATGTGCAGCAATTAACAGCTATGCAGTTAAGACATGTTATCGTTTTGTTTATGATAACTTGAAAGTCAGCTGGTTTTTGTGTGAGGGTGGATGAGCGGATGAACACAAAATTGGAAGTCAACTGGTTATAAGACAAACAAATGTAATAGCAATAATACACATAGGCAAAGACCTTCAAAATGCAAAATGATTATATTGTTTATGGCCATTATAAACTTGTGCATTAAAAAAAATTATGTTGTAGCCTTTGTAATGGTTATTTTTTTTAGTGGCGTCAGTATCTCTTTTGGTGCGTACTGATTACTGAATTATGTATCACAAGTTGGACTTTTTTTTAAATATCCTCCATTTATCAAATAAATTTGCATCGGTAAATGTGCGGCAAAATGTTTTATGTGCGTATAATACTAGTGTATACCTCGTGATAATACTTCATTGATAAACGTTAGGTCAAGAGACTTTCACGTGACATCAGCCATTTCTTACTTGGCTATGTAAGAGTTCGTGAAAATGTTAGAAGTATTCTTCCCGTATTTATAGCTCAAAGCATAGCAGATACTGATTGCATTTCTGCACTGTCATGACAGATAACAACACTGACAGCCATGATAACGACTAGAAGTGGTATGATAACACTATCTGGGTAAAGGAGCTATGTGGGAGGTGCAGGGAGCACATTGCACCGGGGCCACAAAAGGGCCTAGGGGCCTACATTTCGCGTCATAGCAGCAGTTCATGGTTTATCTAATATAACTTGTGTTACTTAGTGGTGAAAACTTTGATCGCCAGCTTGCCTAAGCCTAGTCAAAAGATCAAGTATCGCATAGTGTAAGTTCCCGAAAAGTCAATGAGTATTCGTTAAAAATAAACTTAAGTAGGTATGCAATTTGTACGTGAATCCAAAAAAAGTAGTGCATATTAATACACTATATTAGTTTACAGTTCTGAAATGGTCTCAGCTACGATGGACGAGGCATGTTCGTTTGCCAGATAAGCGCATCTTCAAGCAGCTGTTATATGGTGAGCTCCAAACATGCAGACGCTCACAGGGAGGGCAGAAGAAACGCTACAGAGACTCATTAAAAGTGTCTCTGAAATGCTTTCATATTGATGTAACCTTCTGGGAGATGCTTGCACAAGACCGAACAACCTGACGAGCTTGTATCACCGAAGGTGTTCAGTTCGTAGAGAGTACAGTTTTAGCGGTGGCTCAGCGAAAGCGTGCTGCCCGAAAAAAAAACAATACTCACAACGATTTCACAGCCGGTTCCTCGAATGTGTGCACTGAATGTGGCAGGTTGTGCCATTCCAGGATTGGTTTTTACAGCCGGTTCCTCGAATGTGTGCACTGAATGTGGCAGGTTGTGCCATTCCAGGATTGGTTTTTACAGCCGGTTCCTCGAATGTGTGCACTGAATGTGGCAGGTTGTGCCATTCCAGGATTGGTTTTTACAGCCGGTTCCTCGAATGTGTGCACTGAATGTGGCAGGTTGTGCCATTCCAGGATTGGTTTTTACAGCCGGTTCCTCGAATGTGTGCACTGAATGTGGCAGGTTGTGCCATTCCAGGATTGGTTTTTACAGCCGGTTCCTCGAATGTGTGCACTGAATGTGGCAGGTTGTGCCATTCCAGGATTGGTTTTTACAGCCGGTTCCTCGAATGTGTGCACTGAATGTGGCAGGTTGTGCCATTCCAGGATTGGTTTTTACAGCCGGTTCCTCGAATGTGTGCACTGAATGTGGCAGGTTGTGCCATTCCAGGATTGGTTTTTACAGCCGGTTCCTCGAATGTGTGCACTGAATGTGGCAGGTTGTGCCATTCCAGGATTGGTTTTTACAGCCGGTTCCTCGAATGTGTGCACTGAATGTGGCAGGTTGTGCCATTCCAGGATTGGTTTTTACAGCCGGTTCCTCGAATGTGTGCACTGAATGTGGCAGGTTGTGCCATTCCAGGATTGGTTTTTACAGCCATCACAGAACACATTTCATAGCAATAGTCTGATGAGGTCGATATCTTTGCTTGCGATGGACAACTCAAATTATTTTACAATATAACAAATTGGAATGGCTTTTATCGTTGACCGGTGGATGTAGACATTTATTGAGCTTAGATGTTGAATGACACTGTACGTGACATTGCAAGTATAGCACTACTGCTACAACCAATACTACTATCACTACTAATACTACTACTACTACTACTACTACTACTACTACCACTACTACTACTACTACTACTACTACTACTACTATCACTACTACTACTACTACTACTATCCCTACTACTATCACTACTACTACTACTACTACTACTACTACTACTACTGCTGCTACTACTACTACTACTACTACTACTACTACTATCACTACTACTACTACTACTACTACTATCACTACTACTATCACTACTACTACTACTACTACTACTACTACAACTACTACTACTATCACTACTACTACTACTACTACTACTACCACTACAACTGCTACTGGTACTACTACTACTACTGCGGCTACTACCACTACAACTAATAGTGAGCAGGAAATTACAAAGATTATAGTAACAGGTGAAAAACTGAGGATTGATTGTCTGAAGTATAAACTCGAAGCAGACGGAAAGATAAGGCCAATGAGAATGAAACAGCAAATACATTTATTGAGAGGAATACGAGCTCAGAAAAGAGGAGGAAGACCGGAGAGAAGAAGGCATTAGAAGTTGAACAGTGAGAATTTATCCAACAGGCTTTCTGAATTTGTAATCGTCTCTCTGAAATATATTCTTGTAAATCAGGAGTCAGGAACAGAAAATACAGGACAGAGCGAGAAGAAAATGAAAAGTAGAGGTCCACAAACGTTTTTTACAATTTGATTGAAGTGTTTGCTAAAACATTTACATTGAACTCACTTATGGAATTAGAGCAGCTAGAAGAAACTGTTAGAAACCTCATTCCCAAACAAGGAACAGTTTATTTGGGTAATCATGCACAGCGTTTTGATAAAAGGACAGATGCAGACAAATGAAAATGTAAAACAGTAAGAAAGAGTCAAATTAGCGCATGTGGAAGTGGATCTTCAATATAAGATGTCTAAATATAATGCAGGCCTTGCCATTCCGCGTACCACAACCGAGTTTCTACCTCAAAAGGAAATAGAGGATTATGGGTATGTTCCTTATGTTCACATTTCTCTGCCCAAACATTACCTAAAGTTACATGCATTCAAGTTTTTTTCACAAAGAATATAGGAATGTCAAAGTACCAATATCGAGCTACAAGTAAAAGAATGAATTGCCTGGAAACAAGAGAAACACGCATTATATTGCTTTCTAAGTCGATGATTTGGGGCACAAGGCAATCAATAATCCCACGATTAGTACTCCTGCGTCTAAACCTTCACCGGTATCTAATGAAGGCTGTGTATCTAATGACGGCTGTGTATATAATGAAGGCTGTGTATCTAATTAATTAAGGCTGTATATCTAATGAAGGATGTGTATCTAATGAAGGCTGTGTATCTAATGAAGGTTGTGTATCTAATGAAGGCTGTGTATCTAGTGAAGGCTGTGTATCTAGTGAAGGATGTGTATCTAATGAAAGCTGTGTATCTAATGAAGGCTGTGTATCTAGTGAAGGATGTGTATCTAATGAAAGCTGTGTATCTAATGAAGGCTGTGTATCAAGTGAAGGATGTGTATCTAATGAAGGCTGTGTATCTAATGAAGGCTGTGTATCCAATGGAAAGTCACGGAAACGTTTCTTGAACACCCCAAAATATGAAAAGGATTCATTTACAGTGAATGTTACCTGAGATGGCAAAAACTAGGAAGGTGCCTAATGTCTGTGACAAGAGTTAAACCCCATATTGGGATCAAGATGCTAAGCAGCGCATGAGCTGCAGCGGACAGCGACACATAATTGACTGCTAGTGTTAGGGCCAGCGAACCAAAGCTGCCAAGACCCTTCTACACCTTCACGCGGTGATCCTGGATAACAGGCTGCAGCAGGGCAGACTGGCTAAGGAGAAGGGATCGAAGAGGGAATGCTAACCCGGTACTCAAAAAATGCTTGCTGAAGTCGGATGTGTTGATCGAAATGTGCAAATATCGCAGTCAAGCTGTGAACTTCGACACAACGCATTCCGTTCATTGGACTATATTCTGCTAATTAAGCCCTTCAGTGTTTGGTAGGGGGAGATTGAGAATGAACGAAGCCAAGCAAAGCAAAACCCCATATTAAATACGTCAATAAAAACAAACTCGGAAATGTCAAATCTTTTAAAGAGAATCATCGATGTTGGACTGCTCTTGGGAAAACTCGGTCTGGCATTTACTGGTTCATCCAATTAAATAGGAGATCTAAACAATGGGTCCTTTGTAGGATGCACTGAACTTCTCTCCACATCCTTCAGGAACATGTGTTAAATGTAGAGGAGTCACAGAAAAATAGTAAGCCACTTCGTTCATTATCTGTATTCTGATTCGCAAAAGGAATTTAAAGACAAATATTCGAATCTTGAGAAATAACATATTTTGCTGGAAAGTAATTCTGCAAAATTGTTGCAGTAATAGTAGATGCCCCAGCAGATTCATCCCGTGTCGAACAAACAATATTTCTTTGGCGATTCGTACTTTCTACAGAAAAGCATAATGAGAGTATGTCAAGATTTCTTGAGTTCGCAGATTGTGGCAACAAAATAAATTATCCAATTGATAACTTATACATTGAAAGAACATGTTATTCACTCTCAGTTATTGTAGGGCTCAAACTTACGAAATATGGTTTGAAAATACAGTAACACACAAGTAACAAAACAAGGAGAATGCCCGACAACGTTTGTTGCACTTTGGAGTTGCCACACACAAGACGTTCGTGAATATTATGTTGCTGAGTGCGTACCTGAAGCAATAAATCTGTTCCAAACAATGCAAAGTGTGCACCACATATTCAGTTACATTTCGTCTAAAAATGTTAAGGGTGTCTTTCAGCAGACTTCTCCGCTGGTCGGAAATGAAGTGTTAGAGAGTTCAGTATACTAAGCCACATCTTGTGCGATATGGCGTGGGCACATCCTTTCCTTTAGCCGTGGGAATTACTACAAAATCGGTTTGGTTCTTCTGTTCATGGTTTATCTAAAACAAGATGGTCAGATCGTGTTGAATACGTAAAACATTTTGCCGCTCACTTGCCTGGAATTAAATTAGTACCTTGTGACGTCGTTAAACTAATTTCGACGAGGAAAAAAATAGAAAAGAAGTCCATAGAGCTTTATTATATTTGCTATTGTGTGCATGTGAGTAAATGTCAACTGTGTGTTACCCAATATTAGCTGTATTGATGAATTTCATCAAAGCTAGACATGCCGCGCTAGATGTTGAATTAGCAAACATAGAAACTATTCCCACAAATCTGACGTTTCCAAGCAACTGCAAATGTAAAGCTAATGTTCACGACAAAAAGGCAAGGCAAGCTCTTTATGTAAAATAAGTGCTACGTCCATGTCCTCTTTATTTCTTTTTACTAAAAATTATATCCTTTGATGATCTTTATCTGCATTAAAACATAAAAAGGGGATCAAGATGCTGAGCAGAACATGAGCTGCAGTGGTCAGCGACCCATAGCTGACTGCTAGCGTCAGGTCCAGCGAACTAGAGCTGCCAAGACCCTTCTACACCTCCACGCGGTGACCCTGGATAACAGACTGCAGCAGGGCAGACTGGCTAAGGAGAAGGGATCGAAGAGGGAATGCTAACCCGGTACTTAAAAAATGCTTGCTGGTCGGATGTGTTGGACCGAAAGGTGCAAATATCGCAGCCAAGCTGTAAACTACAACACAACGCATTCCGTTCTCTGGACTACATTCTGCATTGAGAACGAACGAAGAAGAAGAAGAAGAAGAAGAAACATAAAAGGAGGTTTTGGTGTGAACTCTTTCTCCTTATCCTTATTGCAGCTTAAACAAAAGATATTCAAATCGGATGTGCTTTTCACTCTCTGGTCATCTTATCTATTTAAATGTATCATGAGAGAAGAGTATAGAAACATAAGACCTCAAATGCAGTAAATAAACAGCGCACTCCATTCCACCACCCTCTCATCTTCAATACACTTGTTAGTCTTACAATCTACAGCTCGTGCACCCATGGCATGACACAGTGGTAGGTAAAAACACGATGAAAAAACTTTGTACTCTCTGATCAAATTGCTATCAGAGCCTTGGCTAGACGAAGTGGTGTGCTGCAGTCGACAGGAGCGAGTAAAATTACAAATAATACGGGGCCTAAGATGCGATGCACGAGATGACAGCAGTCAGCGAACCACTCATGGCTGACTGCTGGCGTTGAGCTCTGCAGGTCATGGCTCGGCGAACCAGAGCTGTCCATGGCTCTATTCCTCTTGAAGTGCAGCACGGCTGACAGAATAGCGACCAAAGAGGGAAGGACAGTCCACTCCCAAAAAGCGTGCCGTACTGAAACGAGACGTGTCGGATTAAAAATCGTAAACATCATAGCCTCGTTGTGAACTACGACCGAACGTGACAAAACGTTCTTTTCGGGACGACTGACGAATAGGCAGAAGAAAGTGAATACTAGCGATGTTTGTTACTGCTTCCATCTGTCTTCTAGATATTATCCAAACATTCACAATATGTGATGCAAGTCGAGTTAGGGAAATACGAAAGTTCATGCCAGTTGAATACCAGCTGGTGGTGTTAAAACCGTGCCTACGTAAATCTTGTTTCACATAGTCTACACGTGTACCATGTGTCGAACGTTGTATAAGCAATGTTACGTTTGGACTTGCAGTAGATAGATGGGTATATTTATATCCATACAAGTGGTAACATGAGAATTTTAGGAATGAAATAATGTGCCAAATATACATTAGCAAACAGTAGATTAAAAAAATAATCTCCAAATGCGAATGAATATTTGAAGAAAGAAAAACTGAAGTAAAAAATATATCTAATGAGTGATCATTATGGTGCATTTAGTTATCAACTGTGAGACACATACGACTACACGTGTTTTGGAACAACGTACAACTTGCGTGTTATATAGTGCTGCTTTGGATGAATATATTGAAGAAAGTAACAACAAACAACTACCACTTAATCCTTTTGTAACGATGCACACGCACACTATCTTTTCAACCATAGTCCGCAGTTATTTGTTACGATTATCCTGACCATATTAAGGTATACTAGCCATCAAATACTAACTGGCATGTGGACTGGAGAGCTACACTGTTGTTTGTATTATTGAAATAGTTATGTTTTAAACAAGAAATCCAGTCGAAAGTGGGTAGCTCCTTCATAAACATAAGTTATTTCTGGTTAAATCAGAGCGTAATATTCTGTTCAAATAATGAAGAAAAAGATCGATAAGCTTTGCGTTATATTATTTCAGCAAGTACGCGTTCTCTTGACAACATTGATGTGTTCATAGACACTGTGCCCTCCCACCCCCCCCCCCCCCCCGCCCCCCCCCCCCAATCCACCCCAAGTAAACACACGACAAAAACTAGAAGCCTACATTATTGTAAGGCCACATTCTTCAACAGCTTATATACGTACATCAAAGTGGACTCAGAACGTTGAGTCATGGTAGGGTTTTATAAATGCTAACACCACCTATCCCTGTGATATCACTGCAGTATAAAAAGCCATAGTACGATCTTCATGACTTCCCGAGCAAGCTCTCCAGTTTTCACCTTATTTGATTTATAGAGAGCTTCTTGGAGTCTTTAAAATATTGTGATTTATTTTTCCATCTGGTGCTAATTTGGAACATTGTGACAATAATAATTGCAATTTTCTACGGTAAGTCATATCTAGATTGGAGTAGTGTGTTGAGTCCTTATACATAGAGGGAATATAAACTTGCTGGAAAAGATACAAAGAAGAGAGACAAAAATTAAAATGGAATTCCATAACTATAGTTATGAGGAAAGACTCAGAAAACCCGACTAGAAAAGAGAAGAATTCGAGTTGTATTAATACAGGTTTACAAGATAATCAACGGAACGGATACATTTGACTATAACAAGTTGTTTTTTGTCTCTTCAAAATACAGCCGCCTAAAAGAACACTTAATTACAGAAAGGTTCAGATAAAATACCAGAAAATATTTTTTAGTCAGAGAGTGGGGAATGTTTGTAATGGTTTGCAACGGAAAATAGTGGAGACAGGGTCAATAAATGCATTCAAGAATAGATTGGATGCGCATAGGTATTTTTAGATCAAGTGAATGTAAAAGAAACTGATTGTTTACAGAATCTGCAGTCTTCTAAATCAATATAATGACGTTAAATTAAGTTAAGATGGATGAGTAAGTATTGTGTACACAATTTTAAAAAGCTCGTGGCTTTTGGGTCAAGTGTTGAATGGGCATGCATTGTTTTTTTTCCTGGTATAACCGCTTCTCCAAGAAGACACAGCTGTAAACGGGTACCTGGCGAAATCATGGTTAATGTTTGAACGAGCAGCCTCTGAAGTTCATGCTCTGTCTGCAGCACTTTTAGCAATAGAAGCGGTTGAGCGCATCTGGGGATGTCCAGGTGCAATTAGGTCGGTTCTGTGAGTCATTATACCTTTTATGGTTATGTAAAAACACACTCTTATTATTGTCGGTGAAACACTTAACGGCTGTAGGGTGTTATACCTGTCATATTAATAATAATATCTGCCCATCGCAAGTGATGATGGCAACAGCAGTCAGACATGTCGTCTTGCACCTCACCGGATGTGGCTTTACGTATTATGTTTGATCTCTTCGCAACATACGTTTTCTCTGCTCCTCGGAGGCTCAGCGTTCCTCAGCAATGGAGGCGCCCCTGATGGTGGTTTTACACCATGTTTGGCGGTCCTGTGCCAGGCATTCTCATGAATTTACTTCGAAGTTTCAAGCGTGTCAGAGATATGTTGAGGGAGTCTTTGACGCGCTTCTTTTGTTCACCGACCAAAGACTGGTTTTCTTTCAGTTCACCATACATTAGTTGTTTATACCTGTCAGTAGATAATACGATGTACTTCAAGAATCTGGAATACAATCATGAATTATATCTGTTGTGCTTTTCTTGTTTGATAAAGTTATGGTCTGACTCAAGTGTTTGAGTTCGGCGAATAATGTAGAGTATCTTCAAAACAAACAACACATGACGTAACATTGTAGGAATCTATTTATTTTGGCACTCTTTCTCCGTGATTTAAATTGGAGTATGGAATGTTATTGTTAGGTAAAGAAGAAGGGGGAAGAAAGGCGGGGGAGGGGGGGACGGGGGGAGAAAGAGGGTGGGGGAGAAACGGGAGGATTATCTGTTTATGTGGTGCAAAAAAAAATGTCAAGCCGATTACATAAAATGTAAAATAAACAGCGACCACTACCTAATGAAAATAAAAATAATAATCGAAAAAGCTACCCCATCACGGCAACATCCAATATCATGCAAGAAACAGAACAAGAGACGAAAAGATAATTAAGGCTTACAGGTTAAGATAACCAGATGATAAAATACCAGGGACTTTTAGCGACAGCAATATGAAGTTTAGAGAAATTTGAAGAGGGTATTGAAACCCTTTGGTGAAAATTAAAACTTACTTACTTAGTCGCTCCTCTTTTTCCGTGAGGTGTAGAGGTTTGCCAGAGAGAACTCCATACTGCTCTATCCTCCGTCTTTTTCCTCGCCTCTTTTCAATCCAGCCCTCTATCACTTAGGGACTATATGTTGTTTTCCCATCGTACTTTGGGACTTCCTGGGGGTCTGTTTCCTTGACTTTTTATCTCACATGACCGCTTTGGTATCCGATCTTCTTCCATTCCACAGACATGGCCAAACCACTGTAGTTGGGACTGCTCCACTCGTGTCTGTAGGGGTTGAACTTCAAGATTGCTACGTATTGTCTGGTTACGGATCTTGTCCCTTTTCGTCACCTGAACCGCCTTTCTTAGGTACCTCATTTCTGAAGTTTGCAATTGCCTTTCTTGGGCTGAAGTCATTGCCCATGACTCATATCCATATATCAGGACAGGCACATAGGTCGAGCGGTATACATCCATCTTTGTTTTCATGCTTATTTCTCTTTTACTGAGGAATCCTCTGTTTATTACATGGAAAAGTCTACCTGCTGCTGTCCTTCATGCAGTTAACTCCTCTTTGATTCCTCCCCTGCTGTCTATTACCACTCCTAGATATTTAAAGTTGCTGACCTGCTACAGGGTTATCTGATGTCTCTGCTCATCTCTGGCGATCACCATGGTTTTTTGTTTTGGAGTTGCTGATGTGCATTCCTCTCTTCTTCAACTCTTCATCCCAGACCTGCAAGTTGATCTGGATATGTGATTCGGATTTCGTGATCAGGGCCACATCATCTGCAAATACTAGTTCCAATATGTAACTTGGTCTCATCTTCCAGTACCCTACTTCATACTTTTTTGTCCGTTCCTTGCAGGCTTTGATGACTTCATCCATAAAGAGTATGAAAAGGTACAGGGATAGAATGTCCCCCTGTCTTACTCCGCTAGTGGTCTTGAACTCTCCTGACTTTTGATTTGATGTCCGCACATAATTTCTGCATGTTTTATAGAAACTGTATGGCAGAGATCAGGGGTCCTGTGATGTTCTTCCTTGTCAGGCACTCCCAGAGTTTGTCCCAAGGAACTTTATCAAATGCTTTCTCCAAATCCAAAAAGCAGAGATGCATCTCTTTATCATATCCAAGAGCCTTTTCACTTAGCTGTCTGAGTGTAAAGATAAGGTCTTTAGTACTTCTGTTTGCCCTAAACACACATTGAGTTTCATTCATATTTGGCTCTGCTAGACCTCTTAATCGCCGTTCTAGAATCCTAGAGTAGACTTTCCCAGGGACACTGAGAAGGGAAATACCTCTGTGATTTTCACATTGTCAATTGTCACCCTTTTTAAATATTGGTATTATTATTGCAACCTCCCAATCTCTTGGTATCTTCTTGTTGCGCCAAGCTGCCTTGAGAATCTTCATGAATAGTATCTTTCCTGCCGTGCCCCTGTATTTAACCATTTCTGGTGGTATACCATCATATCCTGCTGCTTTACCAATCTTAATTTTCTCCAATGCTACCTTTAGTTCTTCCATTGTGATATTATCGTTCCCCTACATGGCTCCCTCTTCTTGAATTGGGACTGTTACTTCCAGAGCTTGATTTTCCTCTATTCCAAGAAGATCTGAGAAATATTCTGTCCATCTGTTCATTATCTCTTCTGGGGCGGTCAACAGCGCACCTTGTTTATCTTTAACAAATTTCAGGAGGCATTCCTTTTCCTTCCTCATGTTCTTTAAGGTCCTGTAGAACAGTTTCTGGTTTTCTCCAGCATTATTTTCTAGTTTTTCTCCAAATTCTTCCCAAGATTTCTGTTTGGCATTGAGCACAGTCTTCTTTGCTTCTGTTCTAAAATTTACATATTCTTTATATTTCTTTGTTTGTTCTTCTGTATTCCTAGCCCCTAGGTATTGCTTGCATGCCTTTTTCTTTTTTCGTATTATTCTTTTCACTTCTTCTGTCCACCATGGTGTAGTCTTTCTCTTCCACCCTTCTTTGGTTTGACTTGCATGCCTCTACTGCAGTCTCTTTGAGGATGTATTGAATTTTACCTAGAGCATTTCAATATCTTCTTCAGATTCCTCTATCCTTTCTATTGCTGTTGTTATGAGCCCTTTGTATCTCCTCTTAACATCTGGTTGTCGTAGTTTGTAAGCCTTAATTTTATTTTCTCTCTGGGTGTTATGTTTCATGCTTGCTGATGGGTGTTGCCTGGCTGGATAGTGTTTTTCAATTTCTCTTTTGATTTTAACTAGGTAGTGGTCACTTCCTCTCTCTGGTCCTCTGAACGCGCTAGCATCCTTTACCTACTTGAAATCAGTTTTCCTCACTATTGCATAGTCAATTATGGATCTTTAATTTCTTGCCGGCTCTCTTCTTGTGTAGGCATGGATACGCTTGTGTGGAAACCTTGTATTTGTAATGACAAAGTTTTGTTCTCTGCAGAATCTCAGCAGTCGTTTTCCATTGTCATTTAGGACATCTTCTATATACCTACCGATCACTCCATCCCATCTAGAATAGTCGTTTCCAACTCTTGCGTTGAAGTGGCCAAGGAGAAGTATTTCATTATGGCAATCGTCAATGGTCCTTTGAAGGAGCTCATAAAATTAATCTTTTATGCCAGTGCTCTCATCTTTTGTTTGGTGCATTCACAGTGACGATATCTATTTGACTATCCTCCTCTTGTAGACTTAGAACCACTTCCATCCTTTAATGTTTGACTTTTTGTTACTATTCACTATACAGCCAACCCCTGCCCTGGCTCGTTCACTCATGTGAGCTCCGCTGTAGTATAACATGTTGCCGTCATGCTCTAGAACGTCATGTCCAAAAAAGAAGACAGTACTCAAATAAACATCTAGGGAGGAATTTGGAGGTAAACTAAAATAATGCTGAAGTAAATCAGAAGCTATTCTGCAGGAACGCAAACAACATGAGGGAGAAAAAGGAATGTACTCTGAGATTTGTATAAGATAGGCAAGGTACATGTTTTTGACGGTCCCTGAGTAAATAATGGACAGATGGATGGAATATTTCTCAGATTCCCTTGAACGGAGGAAAATCAAAGTCCAGAAGTGACAATGCCAAGTTCAGTGGAAATAGATAAGGAGGGAAAATCTACTTTCAAATGGAAGATCTTAATACAGCATTTGAAAAAGTTAAAATCGGTAAAGGAGCGGGACATGATAGTATAACACCACAAATGGTCAAGTACATGGAAACCTCTCGGGAGCTACTGTTCGTGACAATTCCCAAGGCAGTCTATACCAAGAGATTTGGAGATCTCCATAATAATACCAATATTTTAAAAGGGTGACAACCGGCAATATGAAAATTTTAGAGCTATTTCCCCTCCTTAGTTTTCCGGTAAAAGGTTGTTGCTCAAGAATTCTAGAACACATATTAAGAGACACAGCGAGCTAAATATGTACGAGACCCTAGTTAGATTTTCTTGGCGAACAGAAGTACTCAAGACCATACCTTCACACTCAGAAAACTGTGGGAGAAGACTCTTGAGTGGGATGATGAGATGCACCTTTGTGTATTTTATCTCGAGAAGGCATTTGATAGAGTTCCTTCGGTGCAGGCTCTGGTACTGCTGGCGACAAAATATATTCCAGGTCACCTGACCTGTTCCATACGTGTGTTTCTACAAAACTTGCTGAAATTATATACAGACATCAAATCAAAAGTCAGAGAACTTCTGGACCACTAGCAGAGATATAAATGATGACAACATTTGACCAAACTTGCTTCATACTTTTCATGGGTGATGTCATCAAAGCCTGCAAGAAAAGGACAGGGAAGACTGAAAGACGAGACATAATTACAGAATATATCGGCATTTGTAGATAATGTGGCACTGATCATCAAGTCTGGAACGCATCTCCAGACCTTCTTGCAGGTCTAACAAAAACAGAGAGGAGAAGAAAATCGATCAACAGCTACAAAACAAGAATCATCACCGTCGTGATAGAGGAAAAGAAACATAAGATAACCCTGGAAAAAAAGCCACTGAAACAGGTCAGCCAATTAAAATATCTTGGTGCGGTAATAGACATGTGGAAGGTATAAAAAAAGAGTTAACCGCAAGAAAGATAGCAGCTGGTGGACTTGTCCAGGCAAGACACAGAGGATACCTTAGCTAAGAGAAATAAGCAAGAAAAATATAAATTGATGTATACCGGTCCATTCATGCACCTGTACTGACATACGGATGTGAATCACGGCTTTGACCATAGCCACAAAAAGCCAGTTACAATTCTCAGAAATGAGGCACTGAAAGTTGGTCCGGGTAACAAAAAAGGACAGGATCCGAAATTAGAAAATACGTCAAGATCTCCAAGTTCATGCAGATCCCAGCTAGGCAGTCTCGACTGCGGTGGTTTGACCATGTACGCAGGAGAGAAGATCAGATACCACGGTAATCATTGAAGGAATACAGTCAGATATCCAGACCCTCAGAATGTCACAAAGTACGATCAGAAGACACTATACAACAGTCCCTGAGAGACCTAGCACTAAGCTTTCTGTCTTGGCAGACCTCTACATCTCAGGGTATTAAAGAAGTGACCAAGTAAATTGAAAGGAAGTATAATCGGAAAGGAAGATGAGCACATGGAAGAAATGCAGAAATACAAATTGGACATCCTAGATTTTACAAAAACCAAGAACAAAAAAAAAAGGACAAGGCGTCGTGGATCTTGATTGCAGCATGCTTCTCTAAACCGGAGTTCCCTCTATCGAAAGAGTAAAACAGGTAGTGTGCTGTATTATGGTTAGGAAGCAAAAGGACAACATCGAAGGATGACAATTGATATCTGAACGTATTATGGTGTTGGACCTCAAACAAGAAGGCAAGATATTGTTTATGCACCAGGTGGATATAACAGATACTAAATGATAATTCTTTGAGCTGCTTGAAAAGACAGTGAATGATTATCGTGATGAAATTAACCCTGTTGGAGATGTCAATGACAGAGTTGGAAATGATCATTCTAGATGGCAAGGAGTGATTAAGAGAAACGGTGAAGATGTTCTGAATAGCAAGGGAAGATGAATCCGGATATTCTGCAGCAAGCAAAACTCCGTTTTAACACTTACCAGTAAACGCAAGAAATGCAGTAATAATTCCAAACTCCGTTTCCTTGTTTCCTTTGCTCCTGGAGAAGAATTTAGACACATCTGTAGCTAACCAGCTTGCAGGAAACCTACACCAGTTTATTTCAGATATAATTTTTTTGGGAGTATCTATAACAGTTCGATTGACGTGACGAGGGCGCAAAACATAACCAGAACTCCACTTAGCGGCACAATATAATATGATTGGTAGGATGCTTTACTTGGCAATCTAACACATCCCTTTCAAATAGTTTCTAAGATTATATTCTTATTAAGATAATGTTCTCATTAACTGCATTGACTGCACGCGTTACTAGTTTAATTTAATTATATATATATATATATATATATATATATATATATATATATATATATATATATATATATATATATATATATATATAAGGTATTCTTATCTGGTACCTTCATTCCTTCCTCTTGACAGTTCCCTATTTTCCATACACTTAACGCCGACATTGTGTCTCAATCAGCTAGTGCTGACCAAGTGCACATTTGAAGCATACTTTACTGTACAAGAGGGGTCTCGGTAGTAGAATGGTGAATGCTCGTTTCTCATCGCACAGATACCAGGTTTAAATCCACGTTAATCGAATCTCAGTCGAACAGAAACAAAATGTTAAGATAGTAATTGACACGTGATTAAACACATGGCTTCATTCTGCCAACGTTTTGTAACATCAGCAAGAGCAATGCTGATCAGTTGACTTCAGAAGCGCGTGTGTTTAATCATTGCAGCACTAGAAATTTGTTAGTGGACATTTTGGTCATAATTTATCCAAAATGATATTGGTAAAGTTGATAGAGATTTACTTTGATGGTCATCATTATACAATTCTCAGTGAAAAGTTGTAGCTACTCATTTTGTGGTCAGTTTGCCAGCAGAGCACCAGAGTGCTACCATGGTTCCAAACGGCATACAGTCGTATTTGTTGAAGACTAGTGGTCGATAAGGAGCTAAAATATGTTTATTGATTGATTGATTGAAGTCAAGTTTTAGTGGGTTATATGTGTTTATTGTTGATTGATTGAGGTCATGTTTTAGTATGTTATATGTGTTTATTGATTGATTGATTGAAGTCATGTTTTAGTATGTAAAATGTGTTTATTGGTGATTGACGTCATGTTTTAGTATTTTCTATGGGTTTATTGATTGATTGAAGTAATGTTTTAGTGTGTTATATGTGTGTATTTATTGATTTGGTTGATTGATTGACATCATGTTTCAGTATGTTATACGTGTTGATTGATTGATTGACTGAAGTCATTTTATTATATGTGTTTATTGATTAATTGATTGATTGAAATCATGTTTCAGTATGTTATATGTGTTCATTGATTGATTGACTGAAGTCATTTTATTATGTTATATGTGTTTATTGATTAAAGTCATTATTAGTATGATATATGTATTTATTAATTGAAATCATTTTTCAGATTGTTTACATTTTTGTATTTTCAAGTCAAGATATGCAATAATGACACTAGATAACACTCCTAAAATATATCAATTATATTGTCACAGACCTATTTCTAATTGTTTATATGTAAGACACATTATTGTCTTTTGTCATTCATTAAAGGGACGCGTATTGCGAATTAATTTGTTTTTGTTCAGAACCTGTTTAGATAGCACATTCGCCATGCGTGTTAGTTGTATCAACACTTATGTCGTCATTCTGTGAACAAATTAAATTATGTTATAAAGTGACGTCATTCAGTACTACATGACATAATGTTAACACAACTATTTTTGAAGTGGATGTTAAGTTATATTATTTCATTTTTCAGATAAATTCGGGATACGTTCTCAGCCCTAGTGTCAGATCGCAATGTCGCTGGTGCATTTTCTGACCCTCCTGGTCATCTATAGGGCAGATATTGTAGCCAGCTTTAGTAATGGTGCCCAAGAAAACATGTGTCCATCCATGACTCCAAGACACGGGTCTTCTACCGCGACCGGAGTGGCCCCCTATAATCTCTCGCTATCGGCTAGCACATACAATCCTGACGATGTCATTCAAGGTATTTTTTTTAATCGATTAACACTGACCATACCAACACACAAACATATATATATATATTAGTAACCATTTTCAGGTATGATGTAGTATAGGATGATAAGATCGTGGAGGGTTAAATAAAAAGCTGAACGGCCCTGAGTTTTGGTATGGAAATAAATGCTGATAAAACAAAAGCTCATGACCAATAACGTTGCAGGGTTTCAATCTGTCATAGAGGCAAATGGGCAGGTACTTGAGGCGGTGAAACGTTTCAAATATCTTGGATCGTTGATCAGCGAAGAGGGTTCGAAGCCAGAGGTAATTGCAAGAATAGCACAAACAACAGCGGCGCTGACTAGGCTGCAACCTATTTGGCCCTCGGCATAAAAGTTATACTACTGCGCTCTTTGGTGCTGTCAATATTTCTGTATGCCTGCGAGACCTGGACCATTACAGCAGATATCCAGGGCAGAATACGTGCAATGGAAATGCGGTGCTATAGAAAACTCCTAAATGTTACATATAAGGATCGTGTCACGACATCATATGAGGAGGCTCACCCTGAGGGCCACTCTTCCCCTTCTCTCTTCTCTTACCTCACTCTGTTTCATTTGACTCTATCCCACAGTCACACCCTTGCACAACTTTCACACGCACCCTAGTGGTAAAGCCCTTCCATTGCACTTTGGTTGGGCTAGCTTCTGAGGGCGCACAAAACTAGCATAGGTACATACAGATGCACACATGCATCCAAGCACTGGTTTATGCGTCCTGATATCGCCTAATTGACTACGGTCTGGGGTGGAAAATGGCGTGCCTCCGCCAGTAGAAACTAGTGAGGCAAACATTTAAGCAAAAAAAAAAAAAAAAACGTAGACATCCGTCAGAGAGTTGAAAACGCAATTGGTCCTTTTGAAGATCTGTTCACAACTATCAAAAGACGAAAGATTGCCTGGTGCGGGCACGTCGCGAGGTCCAACGGAATTCTCAACTCGATACTCTTTGGATCCGTACCGGGACAGAGAGGGCGAGGACGTCCAAGGAAGAGATGGGTGGACAACATCACTGAGTGGTCAGGCCTTCGTCCCGGTGAGATACAGACGACAGACAGAGAGAGCTGGCGTGGGATTTTCATGTCTTCATGTGTGCCCCAACGACCTGATGGGTTACGGGATGAACTGAACTGAACTGATAGCTTTTTTGATCATTTTCTCCTTGCGATATGTTCGTTTTGTTATAACATCTTTTCATCTATTGTGAGGTGGACCTTTAGGGTACATTTCCTCTTGGATCAATCTATAGCTTTGTCTTTCCAGGACGCCAGATTAATATCCAGAGCCTTCATAAGCCGGTTACATACATCTTTGAACCTCAGCTGTGGTCTGGCGAATGTTCTCGTGTCATCCGCAATACGTCATAGAGAAAATCATATGGAATGCGACCATCTTCCATGACTAAGCCATCGTAGTATTCATTCTCCATATTTGATAAATATCTTGCCGCTGGACAAGGGTAGCTCTGGACTAGAGAGTGAGGTTGACAAAAGGCGCAGTTTCTTCTTCACTTTAATCCAAATCACCGCGCAAGTCACCCATTTCAGCGGATAGAGCAAGAGAAAAGACTGCCCACGTGGCTGAACAAAGAGAATGGTGTTCATAACTTGTAAAGGACCAATATCATGTCTATGTACGTGCTTTGGAGACCGATGCCAAAGTGTACATCTGCATTTGTCACTCTGTACTTTCATGTAATTCCAAGAATGGATGACAGGCGCCTAGATGGACGGTGTTAGCTTGTGCTCCTGTTTGGCAAAGGTTTCCCAAGTTTCGCTATCATATAGTAGCGTGCTAAGGACACATGCATTGTTCACCATAGCCTTAGATTTAATTGTGAGTTTCTGGTTTTTCAAACAAGCTTTGTGAGGTGAACACATGTAGAAGCAACTTTGCCAATGCGACTGTCTTTTTCTGTACCAGATAGCTCGTCGTTGATCAGTGACTCCAGGTATGTGAATTAATGCACAGCTGCCAGATCATAATTATCGATGCTACATGTTGATGTGGCATTTGCTTCATGTCACAGGAACATTTCTTTTGTTGAAACTATTTGTGAGACGAAAATCCTTGCAAGCCTGAAATAAGCGATATATCAAGCTCTGCAGCTCCTGTCATGTGATTGCTACCATCAAATTGTACTGTTCCTGTCATGCCTTCCTGAAATGACATTATTAGTGGCTGCAGTTTGCTTGAGCAGCCTATTTTAGAGAGAATTTTGAAAAGTACATCCCTACTAAATAACTCAAATGCTTTTGTTATGTCAATGAAGGCAATATGAAAGGACTGATTCTGCTGACGTGACTTTTCCTGAAGCTGCTGAATAGAACAAAAATCATGTCGATCGTTGATCTTCCAGACCTGAGTCCAGACGAGCCCAGATATTCACGTTCATCTAATTAGTGTAGCCGTAGTAAGATTATTCTGGCGAACACTTTGCCCACAAAACTTAGCAGAGAGCCATCTCGATAGTTTTGATAGTAACTTCTATCATTTTTGTTTTTGTAAAATTTAACAATCCGTGCATCTCTCATATCTTGAGGTATAATGGCCTCTTTTCAGCACTGGCATAACATCATATACAGCGGTTGCAAGTGTGCACCCTTACAGGTGGGATCCCATCACTGCCTGGTCTCTGTCCGGGACAAGCTGTCAAGAGATGGTTTGTCCAGCTCGCCCATATTTGGAAAGCTTTAAGAGTCACGGGCTGTGGCACAGGTGGAACTCAGAATAGTTCACAACCCATAGATCCATCAACTGAATTCATCTGCCAGCATTAGTAGGCCGCCCTGGTGTGGGTGATGGAATAGATGAATTGACATAAAATGCGATGAGACCAGGAAATGGAAAGCAGGAAAAAGCAGACATGTAGTGATCTCGAACCTGGTGCCAAAAAGAAGGGTGGAATATCTGTATTTGCTCAGGGACGGAAAGGCAAACAAATTTAACTATATGTACAAGTGTGTGTGTTTATTTGCGTGTGTATGTGTGTACCTGTGTTCGCGATTGTTTTTGTGTTTGTGTGTTGTGCTTTTGTGTGTGATTGTGTTTGTGTGCATATTTTCACAATGAGGTTGGAGAGTAGGAGGATGTCAGACAAGGCCTAACGATTAGAGGTTACTAGGGTGAAAGATAAAAATGAGTTGCACCCAGTTGGACGGAGGTACGTGTTAGTGATTGAGGCCATCCGTGCAGAAGATTGACATAATAGGCTACTGAATGGAGATTAGACTTACTTAGGATAAAGATACTTGCAGGACAAGTCAAAAAGGCATGTTCTTTTCCGGGAAAATCGTTGAGTGCTTGACTTATTCGACAAGATATTGGTAATTGGGAAAGGTGTAGAGAATTATGGACTTGTCTAAGAGTTAGAAAGTTCGTAAAGAGACTATGAGCACTAATGTATGGGCCGCTGTAGACAGACCAGACTATGATAATACTGTCAAAGAAGTTTAAGGAATATATAATGATACAAAGACCACAATTAAAGTCAACGTCAGGGGAAATGGGTTGACCAACACACACACACATACACACACATACACACACACAAACAAAAACAAATACACACACACCTTTGCACTTGTTAAAAGACGACAAATTCTAGGATTTAACCAGATAAGATCAAGCCGTCATCTTCAGACTGAGAACTGGGCATAACAGACTCAAGGATCATCTTTACAATAAAATCAGGCTGGGCAGATGACAGGTGTCTATGTGGAGAGCATACCATGACAATGGAACACACTCTACAAAACTTAACACTCATAAAAGAAGAGAGAGAGAACAATACTGCTCGCGAGACAGATGACAGACAAAAGCTGTAGGGAGATAGATCCGGCTTGCAAACAACGGTATTCTTTGCAAGAGAACGCGAAACCTTGATCTGATGATGAGCAAAGAAAAAGCAGAAGAAGAAAATAAGATGAAGATAAAGAAGAAGAAACAGAAAAAAACAAGAAGAGGAAGAAAGAGAAGAAGAAGAAGTAGAAGAAGAAGAAGAAAGAGAAGAAGAAGAAGTAGATGAAGAAGAAAGAGAAGAAGAAGTAGAAGAAGAAGAAAGAGAAGAAGAACCTACAGAGGTCATCCGCCGTTTTGTTCATGAGGTGACTATAGTCATTTATGTCTCTGTGATGCGTCTGAGGCAAAGGAGCAAGAAACGTAACGCATTTAATGTGCTCCAAGCGGTTCTGAAAGATACAAACTCAAGTGGGGTCATGCCCTTCCCCTTAACGCAATCTACACATGCTGAACGGTTGTTAAGGATGTCTCTTGACAAATAGGACACCGGTTAAAAACACTCGTCTGGCTTAAGTTTTTCTATCGGAGATCAACATAGAAACCTAGCTCGTATACTCCATCAGGATTGCAGGAACACCCGGCTTGTATTCTTCCTGCTATAGATCATAATGGCAGACCTCAACAATGGGAACAAACAACACAATAATAGTGTGTGTATGTGTGTGTGCGTGCGTGTGTGTGTGTGTGTGTGTGTGGGAGTGAGTGAGTGTGTGTGTGAGTGAGTGAGTGAGAAAGTATGTGTGTGTATGTGTGAGTGAGTGAATGAGTGTGTGTGTGTGTGTGTGTGTGTGTGTGCCTGTGCGCGTGAGCAATTGTAGTTGTGTGACCACCAGAAACACCCGGCTTCTATTCTTCATGCTATAGATCATAATGGCAGACCTCAACAATGGGAACAAACAACACAATAATAGTGTGTGTATGTGTGTGTGCGTGCGTGCGTGTGTGTGTGTGTGTGTGTGTGGGAGTGAGTGAGTGTGTGTGTGAGTGAGTGAGAAAGTATGTGTGTGTATGTGTGAGTGAGTGAATGAGTGTGTGTGTGTGTGTGTGTGTGTGTGTGTGTGTGCCTGTGCGCGTGAGCAATTGTAGTTGTGTGACCACCAGAAACACCCGGCTTCTATTCTTCCTGCTATAGATTCCGTTGGCAGACCTCAACAATGGGAACAAACAACACAATAATACAGACCACTCACACAGACAACGTGTCTGGCCCATGTGTACTTTCGCATTGGCGACGACATTCTGGAATTCTATTTGGTCGCTGATGTCGGTTTTTCGGATGTGGTATCTTGTAGAAATATATAGGTTTCTTCGCTCCATTGCTCTTTCAGTTTTAAATAAAAGCTTTTCAGCGTCTGATATGCGAAAATTTCGAATTTCATTGCTGTGATAACCATACTACTGAAGGTGTGATCCCTGGCCTTGGCCTCTGTGATCATCAGGAATTTCTGTTTAATGCGGTTGAAGCTGAACCAACCCACCGCTTTTCTGTGCAAGATCTCCTTATCAATGTTGTGGTTTTTGTTGATTTCCTGTCCTAGATAGACATGCGCATTGACATTTTTGATGGGCTCATTTTCCCATCACAGTTCCCTCAGCTCAAATGGTAGAAAGTTTTCAGTAGAAATTGAGTGTTCTTTCTATTTATGTTCAAGTCAACTGCCGTGCCTGCTTCATTCAGCTGGCTTATGCTTTCATCTGCTTCTGCAATGCTGTGACTGATGATCACAAGGTCGTCAAAACGTAGATGTGAGAGCATCTCTCCATCTATGTTGACACCTCAATCCTGCCAGTTTAGTGATTCAAAAACTTCTTCAAGGGGCAGCTGAAAATAGTCCTTGTCGTACTCCGCGGTGTACAGGTATGGAAAGTAGCTTGTGGAAAATAGGGATCTCAGTTGAGCAGCCATAGTTTATCTTTTCTATAGGCTTTTCGTACTTTTCATCGATACCTTGGTTCCTCAAGGCATTTCTCACTGCAATTAGTTCCACATAGTCTACAAACACAATGCGTAGGGACATAGGGACTTCCCCCGCTCTCTCCATTAACTGGTTGAGTGTGTGATGTATTTGTTGGTATGTGTGTGGTTATGTGCCTCTACGTACGTGTTTCTTTCTGTGTGTGTATTAGTATTAACATCAATACAATCACACTTGAATGTTGTCAGTCACACTGTCCGGATTGAGCGGAAGTCAGTTCAAGGGATTCTTAATCGTGGCCAGGCGCTCCAATGGACAGACCGACAACATTGGTAATTTCACTGCTGTAACAGGCAGTAAGATCGTATGTTCTAATACAGTAAGTTCTTATCGTATCACCTTCACACTTATTTTTAATATCCATTGCATCGTCGCTAGCATCGTCATCTCTGCTAGAATATAAGCACTAACTGTATTAAGAAATATGAAATATTACGTGAACTAGTAAGGAACAGTGTCACCAACAGTACTCTATCGCTTAACAAAGGTACGACGCGTACTTAGTATCAAAATTAAAACTAGTAGTTTGATAAAGAAGGAGCATCTATTGACTTGATGTTTCAAGTGTTTGAGAATTGAAAATTTATGATTGAGAAATTATAACATTAAAATTAGTACGGTATTTCAACGGAAGTGTTCAAATAAGTGACAAAAGCACTACGTTCTTTCTCCGAACACATAACGAAACACAATATTGGGATATTTATTTTTACCTGACAGGCAGTGAGGAATAACGGAGCTGGTAACCCCATCTGAGAAATCACAGATACCAAGTACAATGACATCTCTAATTCTTGATTCTCTTCGGCAATGGCTGCTTTGGGACATCCATTATCTTGAACCTTAACTTGATAAATACATTGTGAAGATAATAGTTTGTACCCTGTCTACGACTGGCAGTGCGGTTATTCAAAAAAGTACAACGTGTATTCACGCAACAATCTAAGCAGAACTATCTGAAGGACGTACATTCATTTCAAGTGCCGTCTCCGCATATAAAATCGAAAGTGCAATATGAGAGGCTTTCTCCAGTCCATCTCCTGATATTATCCGCCCACTTAAAACGTTGTCTGCCTTGAACTACTGCCTTCCACCTTACCCTCCAGTATGGTCTTCAACAAGGAGATATGTCTTGTTAAATGACCAAAATAACGTAACTGTCTAACCCTGATTTCGGCCATTAATTCTATTTTCACCCCCAACTTTTTTCAAAACCTCAAATTTTTTTTCTCTCCTATATTTGTGACTCAATCTTCTAAATACCCACATTTTGAAGACTTCAATTCTCTTTTCCAACTTGTTATTCATTGATCATGTTTCTGTGTCATAAAGTAGTGATGAGTATACATAGCACCTGACAATTTTCATTTGATCTTGTCAGTATATGTCGCAAGTTGTCGAATGTCATCTTGGCCGTACCTATTTTCCTTCTGATGTCTTTTTCACAGCTGCCTTCTTCCGTTATTCTATGACTATGACCTAGATAGGAGAAACTCTGTACTTGCTCAAGTAGGTTTGAGCTTTTATTTTTATCTGCACACATGGTTTCTTGTCACTTTTCCTCAATTATCATAATCTTTGTTTTCTTTATGTTTACGTCTAATCCAAACGTTTTACTTATTTTGTATATTGTTGTCACAAGCTCCTGTAATTCTTGCTCACTTTTTTATTATTAATTTCCAATCGCAAGCGATGCTGTCCACATCAACAGACGGTTTTGTTTTGATGATGTAGCTTGCCCTGTATTACAGTGATGGTGTCACTGCGCTTGTCATCGACCTCACTCTGTGGTCCAAAGCTACATTGAACCAGTGGCAAGACATTAGTTAAGTCGATTTGAGAAAACTCAGAATGCAGGCATTCTGGTCTGACCTCCCATGAGACCAGGAGTCACTTCAAAATTTGTGAGATTCGATAGTCCAATGTTTCTGTTCATCGCTTTGAGAGGCGAGTGCCTGACCTTTCTCGATCATGTCGACCCCAGAATACATCGTCTTTAGAAAACCAGTGTTACATTTCAGTCATCTAGTTTCATCACAAAGTAGCCAGCAGACGATTTTGATGTTCATACCCACAGAAGTCACCCCACGCAGTCATGCTACCGCTGTAGGAATCTGGGCTTATGGATCTGGTGTTGTCATTGGCCAGCTCTGTCCTGATCAGAGGGCCAGTACTGATCAGGGTTTCACTAGTTCCGCCCGGCTGCATACAATTCCGCCTGCCTCCACACTATGTTGTTTACTTGGAAATTCGCTGCCTCTTGTGATGTTTTTTATTGAGGATGCTGGGTGATTTTTGTCATAGATTTCATAGAATTTCCTGATGATATCTCAATGAGAACGGGTTGTGTAGAGAAAATGCTTTTACTATTGACGATAGTACAAAACGATAGCTGACTAGGTCTCGGTGGCCTACACCAGTCAATGATACAGACGACACTTTACATGCTCACTGTACAAGTGCATTAGATACTAAAAAAATAGGTACGAGATCTACACAGATATCGATGATGTCACTTAGGCGATCAAGGCCCGTCACGTCGAATGAACGTGTCCATAACCACGTCTGCTGGCCGCGTCCTGGAAGCCCTCAAGAAGCTGCCGGTACTGCTGTAGTAGTGTCCAGGTGGAAGCCCTCAAGACGCTGCCGGTCTTGCTGTAGTAGTGTCCAGGTGGAAGCCCTCAAGACGCTGCCGGTACTGCTGTAGTAGTGTCCAGGTGGAAGGCATCAAGACGCTGCCGGTCCTGCTGTAGTAGTGTCCAGGTGGAAGCCCTCAAGACGCTGCCGGTCCTGCTGTAGTAGTGTCTATGTGGAAGTCCTCAAGACGCTGCCGGCCCTGCTGTAGTAGTGTCCAGGTGGAAGCCCTCAAGACGCTGCCGGTCCTGCTGTAGTAGTGTCCAGGTGGAAGCCCTCAAGACGCTGCCGGTCCTGCTGTAGTAGTGTCCAGGTGGAAGCCCTCAAGACGCTGCCGGTCCTGCTGTAGTAGTGTCCAGGTGGAAGCCCTCAAGACGCTGCCGGTCCTGCTGTAGTAGTGTCCAGGTGGAAGGCCTCAAGACGCTGCCGGTCCTGCTGTAGTAGTGTCCAGGTGGAAGCCCTCAAGACGCTGCCGGTCCTGCTGTAGTAGTGTCCAGGTGGAAGCCCTCAAGACGCTACCGGTCCTGCTGTAGTGTCCAGGTGGAAGGCCTCAAGACGCTGCCGGTCCTGCTGTAGTGTTCAGGTGGAAGGCCTCAAGACGCTGCCGGTCCTGCTGTAGTAGTGTCCAGGTGGAAGGCCTCAAGACGCTGCCGGTCCTGCTGTAGTAGTGTCCAGGTGGAAGCCCTCAAGACGCTGCTGGTCCTGCTGTAGTAGTGTCCAGGTGGAAGGCATCAAGACGCTACCGGTCCTGCTGTAGTGTCCAGGTGGAAGGCCTCAAAACGCTGCCGGTCCTGCTGTAGTGTTCAGGTGGAAGGCCTCAAGACTCTGCCGGTCCTGCTGTAGTAGTGTCCAGGTGGAAGGCCTCAAGACGCTGCCGGTCCTGCTGTAGTAGTGTCCAGGTGGAAGCCCTCAAGACGCTACCGGTGCTGCTGTAGTAGTGTCCAGGTGGAAGGCATCAAGACGCTGCCGGTCCTGCTGTAGTAGTGTCCAGGTGGAAGCCCTCAAGACGCTGCCGGTCCTGCTGTAGTAGTGTCCAGGTGGAAGCCCTCAAGACGCTGCCGGTCCTGCTGTAGTAGTGTCCAGGTGGAAGCCCTAAAGACGCTGCCGGTCCTGCTGTAGGAGTGTCCAGGACTTGGAGCAATACAGGAGAATCGGGACAATGCAGGGGGAGTAAATACGAAACCTGGTCTCCAGGGCGAGCCCTCGCTGGGACCAGACTCTGCGGAGCGAGTGCATGGATGAAGCCGCTGAGTCCATCATACGGATGATGTCGTGGTTGTTGCGTGCGTCAAATGTTGGAGGACAGCCTGCTGCTGAGGTAGACGACGTCCTCGGTGGCTGCAACAGGGTTGTCGTTCGCGATGATGCTCAGCGCAGAGGGGCCCCTGCTGAAGTTTCGGATTTTCGTCTTCGTCCAGGAGATGTGCAAGCCTAGGTGGGTAGCCGATCGAACCAGTGCCTCTATGGGGACTACCAGGGCCTGAGAATCGTAGCCCAGTAGATGACATCGGTTACCCGGGAGTCGCCGACAAGGTCCCCTGGGTTGTGTGTAGAGGACTGTGTGAGGATCCAGTCCAGACATCGCGAAAGCTAAAACACAATTTTCTTAACATTTTATTATATAGATTACAGATTTCAAATACGCATAATTGACCATTTGCTTTCAAATGCACTTGTAGTTGATGTTGTTCGGAACGGCTAGTGTTAAATTGAGTCAAATATTGTGAATAATTGATTGGTGTTGGGTTATAATGGCTCTTCTTACACCCCGAGACGAACCTGAGAAGGCGAACCGAGGTCGTCCTGCCTTAGTTTAATTCGAGACTTGTCAGTAAGCTCTCCACAAAGAAGATTTGCTAACTTATTAAATAGAAGATTGTTTCACATTGAGCGACCTAAACAGCTATTAACGACATATCTGCAAAAATGGCGTCACTCTTTCATTGGGACAGGTTGAGTCGATGAGTAAGTTCTTTGATTCGTTAAATTCGAATTAAAAAAGATTTGTGATCAAAGCGTCATCGGGAGTAGCGCGAGAGCGAATAGCGCTAGAAGGCACAGTACGTCTATTCCTCTCGTGGTGAATCGTTGCTCGAAATAGTTGTAACTAAATACCTCAAAGTAGGGTCTACTGTAATGTCAAATACGAACATAATCGGCATTTTTTTTTAAATATGCTGTTTTTCATTAAAACTCCTGGCTGATCCAATGATTCATTATCATTGTTATAGTTGTTATCATTATTATCAGTCATTATTATCATCATCATTAGTATGATCAGTCTCATCATTGTCATCATAGTCCTCTCATTATACCAGCAGTCACTTTTATTTTCTCGTCGTCTTCTCTTTAAGCGGGGCTTAGATTGGTTCTTTCATACAAATGAATATCTACCATAATGGCTCAAATTTTCTCTAGCGTGCATCAGTAACATCATCATCAAGTGCCGTCAGGTGCTAGTAATAAGGCTTCTCTTGTCCTTATGGTGCAATGTATTCATTTAGGTGGATTTGCTTCCACGTCATGTAACTATATTAGACGTAACACATGATGTTTGATGAAAATATTATATGTCATGAATTCAATATTTTGTATCAATCATTATTAGTCGAGTAACGGAGTGACGCACACTGACGCCACTGTCAAGTCGTCTGTGACCTTTAACTGGACCGCTCCATCTGCATCAGCTGGTGATCTTGTGTTTCAGTGAGTGATAATTGTGTCAGTTGGTGATGTGATACTTTTACAGGTAATATCATGTAATAACTTAGTCCTTCGTCAATGAATTATGGTTAGTTTTCTTACCACGGCTGACGTAAATATTTATGTTGATATTCGGGTGTGATATTTTTTTAGATATGTGGTTTTCAAAAATCTGGCAAAGATGGCGCCATAACTGGCTGCGAGTCTACATTTCTCTACTGTTTTGGATCATTATGGATGCCGCCAGACCACGGATTTGTCTGGAATTCACACTAGTCGACGACTTACACTTGTTTTCACGGAAACGTGGTGTTGTTTTCCGTCGGGACTTGTTATTTCGTTCTTTTTTTGTGATTTCTTCCATCCGTTTATTCTGGTCTGGACGCCGGCTGAATGGCACTACGCTTATACCTGTGTCGTATTTCACGGGTTAGTTCTGCCGGTTCACCTTCACGAATTTGGCGTGTGGGAATTTTAGATGCTACTATGATGAGCTGAATACATCTGGGGAGAGATGCCAGACTCACTCACACGCTGAGCGTTGTCCATACGACCTCTTGTGGTTATCGAAAAGGCACGACAAACTGCGTTAGATGTCATCCCACCTTTCTACCCTGCGGGTTACATGTTTACGGAAAGGCTTCGGTGGTAACCCTGAGACAAAATCTGCATCCTATGCTATCTCCAGTTGTCTCAATGAATGTCTTGCCACTGGCAAAAGGTAGCTTAGGCTCTGTGAGTGAGGTTGACAAAAGGCGCAGTTTTTTCCTCACTTTAATCCAATTCACCGCGCAAGTCACCCATTTCAGCGGACACAGCAAGAGATACGACTGTCCACACGGCTGAACAAAGAGAGTGGTCTTCATCACTTGTGATGGATGAACATCATGGACACAGCAAGAGATACGACTGTCCACACGGCTGAACAAAGAGAGTGGTCTTCATCACTTGTGATGGATGAACATCATGGACACATCAAGAGATTCGACTGTCCACACGGCTGAACAAACAGAGTGGTCTTTATCACTTGTGATGGATGAACATCATGGACACAGCAAGAGATACGACTGTCCACACGGCTGAACAAAAAGAGTGGTCTTCATCACTTGTGATGGATGAACATCATGGACACAGCAAGAGATACGACTGTCCACACGGCTGAACAAAGAGAGTGGTCTTCATTACTTGTGATGGACAACTATTATTTAGCGGTAATGATAATTGTGGTTATGCCATCCAGGTAACTCCATTTGTGAAATGAGGCGTGTTAACGATGTACATAGATGGGAACGTCGATGTGAAATATGGCGGTGTTGATGGTGTAATGTGTAATGGTGTTAGAGTTGTATTGTCTTATTTTTCATAACTGGTTAATGATAACAAAACCAATTATTTAATAATCATGTTATATGATGATGATGATAATGATAACATTGAGGATGATGATATAATCTCTTTAGCTGTGATCTAGTAGCTCTTGGAAGCCCAGTGCCTTTCGGATAAAGTCACGTGTCTCTCTTTGTTGTAATCTGGAGGATGTATAGTGCTTGTTTCGGTTGTCCTAAATACATCTTGATCTCAAAAGGGGGAGGCGTGGTTTGGGGGGGGGGGGTGCTGGCTTGGGATGAGGGTAGGGACACAGGCTTCAGGAATCCCTGATGTGAGGCAGTCTAGTGGGTCGGTATCCCAGGATCGCAACGTCATGTTAGGGACGTTGCATTTACATCTGAGTCGGCTATCTCATTCCTTTGTCAGTTTTGTAGTGAGGGCGCATCTGATACATAGAGAACATTTCAAAACGGCAGAGGTGCAATTCTTCGTTATTCATGGGAATAATTTATATAGGACGAACTGTAAAAAACGACAAGAATGCGTTTGGCACATGAGGTGGTAGTGAATTGGTACAGTCCAGAGCGGATATCATACGCTGGTGGGTTCTGTAGCTTCATCTAGAAGGCACCACCTGCTCCTCAGCCTTATATTCTGGCCCGTCTATTAGGACCTGTCCGACTTGGATGACCCTGCTAGGAGAATAGCTCCCGCCGGCATAGCTCCCACTATCATTAGGGCGCGCAAGCTCTTCAACCTTGGTACGGTAGGATTTCATGTGGAGAGGTTTTACGGTGTAGGGATCGATATATATGATGATGATGTGTCGATGTTAGATAACATAATTTATGTGAAGATCATGATTATTGGCCAAGATAATTTTGACAAATTGATTTAATATTTCAATCTTTATGTAAAATAGATACACTTAATGTATGTATAAAGTAATTCGATGTGGATATTAGTGGTAGGGAGCTTTAAGATTGTTCTGGTTAAATAAAACAAAAGGTCATAGACTTCATAATTTGTTCAAACAGAATGATTATTAGTAGGAGTACGGTACTATCTTTTTAGTACGTTGTGCTAAAATGTGCACTTTGAGCACAACTCAGGATTCGAGGAACAGGAGCAAACTACCCAAATGGGGTAACAATGCATATTTTAGGGGTTATGAAGGCTTGGGTAACAACAATTCTAATCAAATATATCCGATTTGGTTTACGTCAATTGAGTTGTGAATATTTTATAAAATGACAGTTATAGTTATTTTTTTTTTAACCTACAGCAATAATATGATGTACTGGTAGATGCTTAAGCAATAATTGATGTCAAACATTATATTACAGGCCTTTTCTTCTTTTTCTTCTTCTTCTTCTTCATCGTCTTCTGCTTCGTAGTTTTCGTCCTAAAAAGGACATTTGTGACATCGTGTCGTAGTTTACTGCGAGGCTACGATATGAATGTATTTTAACCCAACATACCTGATTCCATCATGCCATTTGTTATATTGGGCTTACCTTCCCTCTTCAGTCGCTAATTTCTAAGACAGGCTGTATGATTCCAGTCTTCCAAGGCCACCAATTGGAGATCTAATTATGTATTGGTCAGTTATGGGCAACTGACCCTGATGCGCATTCACTGTTGCATCTTCAGTCACGTAAAGGCTTTTAAAACTGCACACGTATCATTCAGTAAAGATCGATTTTGGGTGAAACCTCTGAACGTTTTCCGACCTCTGACATAAGATAACACATACACACACACTATCTCTCTCTCTCTCTCTCTCTCTCTCTCTCTTACACACACACGCACACACACATTCACGCACACACACATTCACACACACACACACACTTACACACACACTCACACATACACACACACGTTCACAGCGGTATGCCCATCTGCTGAGAAGGATAGCAATAAATGAAATCCTTAAAAGGGATCAAGATCCTGAGCAGCGCATAGGCTGCAACGGTCAGCGACGCATAGCTGACGGCTATCGTCAGAGCCAGCGAACCAGAGCTGTCAATCCCCTTCTACATTTCCACGCGGTGATCCTGGATAACAGGCTGCAACCGAGCAGACTGACTGAGGTAAAGGGGTCGAAGAAGTAAGGCTAACCCGGTATTCAAATATGCCTGCTTAAGGCGGATGTGTGGGTACAAATATCGCCTTCAAGCTGTAAACCACGACACATCGTATTCCGTTCTCCAGACTACATCCTGCTACTTGCAAAGCCCTTTTCAAGACTTGGTAGGGGGAGATTGAGAATGAACGAAGAAGAAGAAATCCTTAAAGACATATGTTGTTTTTCTTTTGGAGCGAAACACACAAATATAGCCAGCACACGACCTGCTAACAACAATGGCGAAGCCGCCTGTAGTCCTCAGTCAAAAAACCCCTAGAGTACCCCAGCAATGGAAATAAAGTCGTAGGGACAGTTGTTAACCGTTAGTGATAGGATTTATCCTGATGTTGGCAGTGTTTGTTTTGAGAATGGAGACGTATTAAAGCATATCAGTGATATTGTTTATTCAAAAATTGTTATGATTGGTAACACTCATATCAGTGATATTGTTTATTCAAAAATTTTTATGATTGGTAACACTCATATCAGTGATATTGTTTATTCAAAAATTGTTATGATTGGTAACACTCATGTCAGTCCATAATACTATTGCACTAACCATAATAATTGCAGCTACACGGTTGTCAGAGGCGGCGCACCCAGCACGGCGTCAAACAGATCCGATTATTTTGCAGACCAGACATCGGGCACGTTAAAAGCAGATCTGGTACGTGATACTTAATACGTAATCTTTATTTGGTTCAGCCAGACTTAGCAGTACTGTGCAGATAGTCAAAATTACACACGAAAACAATTAACTCAAGTTTACCCACGAACAGTATTGGTAAGATAATTGAAGAAGTGCATATTCATTTATATTTGGAAAGCAACAAAATATGGGGAATCAAACAAAAATGTTAAAATCTAGATTAGCAAAGACAAATTGGATTTGTTTAACGCTTATCGACCAATATGAATCTCAACATCACTCTCTTGGAAGAATAAAACTAAACAATGCAACACAAATGGGAAAGCAGTATTATTATACGGTTGGTGAACGTGGCATATTACGAAAACAGAGAAGAGCCTTTGTGCAATCGAGTCAATCATCCTAATAACAACAAGGAGCAACGTAATATGTGCATATGGTGTATACAGCACATGCCAATCGTCAAGTTTGCAAAATGTCAATATCATCCGACTCATAGTTGCCTCAACAGACCGTTAAAAACATGGCTAGTGTGATACGGAATCCGTCCAGAGTTGATCAACGAGCGCTGATTCGGTTGAAGGATGTCGACCAGTTGACATTCGTCGCAGAATACAGGCAGGATATGGTGAAAAGGTGTGTCGAAGACAGCAGTGAAAAATAAAACAACAATGTTTAAAGAAGTACGTTCGTAAACAAAAGATCTTCCGAGATCAGTCAATCGCATATTATTGCGTCAGAAGATGTCATGGCCAAAACTGATGCAGCTCTTCGGGTGGACCGTCGTCGGAGCGTTCGTTCGCTAGCAGAGGAATTTGCTGTGTCGCTAGGGACAGTTAAAATGGTGGTTAGCAAGAAACTGAAGTATCGGAATGTGTGCTCACAATAGGTACCTCGGTTGCTGACCAACCTCCATAAGGAAGATCGCATGGGATGCAGTTTGAACCATTTGCTGCGATACAAAGAGGAGGGTGGTTCGTTTCTTTTGCACATAGTAGCAGATGAACACGCTTGGTCAACATCCTTCAGCTGCTAGAAACCGAATCACTGCTCGCTGATCAACTCTGGACTGATTCCGTATCACACTCGCCATATTTTCAACCGTCTGCTGACGAAACTATGAGTGGGAGTATATTGAAATCTTGCAAACTTGACTGTTGGTATGTGTTGTATATACCAGAAGTGACGTCCCCATGCGCATCGTACGTATGTTCACTTGGTGTAGTTAGGTCCGGTTTCATTTGAACATGCCTCGTAAATACATATATATATGACTGTGACCAGAAAACGAGGGATAGCGAGCATTCAAATTATGTCTTTGTTGCAATACAACGCGACCTCACATAAAGCAAGGCTTTTGCTGCAAACAGCCAACGATTTGAATCTTGAAATGCTTCCACACCCACAATATTCTCCGGATTTAGCTCAGACTTTATTCTTTTCCCAAAACTTAAAAAACAACTGAAAGGAAATCATTTTGACAGTGACGGTCAGATGTGACAGCATATGACTGTACGGTCCGATCTAACTGAGACAAACTCTACCGCACGTGAACAGCATTTGTAGTTGGGCAGTCCTGCATTCTTTCCTATCTTGCAGTTCGTTTTGTCTGCGCCTCCGTGATGTTCTTCTGCTCAGCAGTGCAAGCCTCACGTGTGAGCGGTTCGGAGCAACCAGCTCTCATGCAGCAACATCAATGGATAAACTATTCAAATAAACTTTCATGGTGTCTTTGTATCGTTTCATTTGTCCTCCCAAGCGAGCGATGTCCTTTCATAAGCTCACCGTACAAAATTTATTAAGGGAGGCGCTCATCTGACATGCAAACAACATGTCCTGTCCATCTGATCTGGGCTCTCTGCATCAGCGTAGAAATACCAGATAGCCTAGCATTGCTGAGGACAACAGAGTTCAGCACTTTATCCTGCCAACCGTTTCTGAGATGTCTGCGGAGACAGTTTACATGGAAATGATTAAGTTTCCTTACATGCATGCTATAGACTGTCCATGTTTCGTATGAGTACAGAAGGGTTGTTAGCACAACAGCACGATACACACCTATCTTGGTGGAAAAAACTGATTTCTTGCCGGTCCAAAACATTTTCTCGAAGTCTTCCGAAAGCAACACTGCCTTGGAAATCCTGTTGTGGACCTCAGAGTCAATATGTTTTGCTCTGGTGAGGGTACTTCCACGGTAGGTAAAGCTATCAACTGCTTTTAGGCGATGTCCCTGTACAGTAACGTTTGGTTAGTGTTAGGGCTCCCCGGGCGCAGGTACAAACATTACCTCCATTTTCTTGGTGTTTACAGTAAGGCCAAAATGAGTGCATGCTCGGAGTTATCATATGGCCCTTGTGCTTGTTCATGTAGGCAATTGTGGTATCTTTCAGTTCCTGCGGCATATGACCTGTGTCCCAAATTTAGCAAAACAGGCATCACATGGCCTCCTGCTTTGTAGAACTCAGCAAGAACAGCATCTGACCCGTAGGCTTTGTCACTGGACATTAATGCTGATTGCTTTTCGGACTTCATCTGTACTGGGCGGGATACAAAGTCTGTCACCGGCTGCAACTTGCAGCATTCGTGTTATGGCTAGTTCACTGACGGAGATTGGACAGTTTAGAATAGCACTGAAGTGCTCTGACCATCGCTCCAGAATGTCGACTTGTCGGTCATTGTTGCCATGCAATCAGTGTTAAGGACAGGAGATGAATGATAAGACATGGGAACATAGACCTTATTCAGGGCACCGTAAAACCGGTATGAGTCATTCGAGCATGCGTACCGCTGGATTTCATCTACTCTGTTGTTGAGCCAGGCATCCTGCATAGTTCTGATGTGGTTCTGAAAACCCTCATACGAACACACACACAGTATATATGTGCATATATGTGTGTATGTGTGTGTGTGTGTGTGTGTGTGTGCGTTCGTGTATATGTTTGTATGTATGTGTGTGTTTATGTATGTATATATGTGTGTATGTGTGCGTGTGTATGTGTGTATGTATGCATGTGTGTATGTATGTATTTGTGTATATGTGCATGAACGTATGTATAAATGCGTGTTTCTGTGTGTGTGTGTGTGAGTGTGTGTGTGTGTGTGTGTGTGTGAGTGTGTGTATTTAGCTATAGTCACTACAATAATGCATTTAATAAATGATTTAATAATGAAATTAAAAAATTGTTTATGTACAATTATTAAAAACCGAGAAACTGTAATATTGTTAAAAACTATTTTCACACTAGATTAGACATTTCTAGTATCACAGCATTTCTACTGCGTAAAATGCAGTAATAAATTAAATGGCAGTGACATAGCAGACGTCTCTGTTGGGTACGGAATTGTTTGAGCTTCCACTGCATTAGACCTTACGTTTTGTGAGAGGTGTCCAGTTCTCCACACATCCTTCTTTCCTACAGTAATCCAGCAGATACCCATTTATATATGGGTATACTTGAGCCTGTCGATAACAAGGATTAGACTGTTCCTTTGTCGTGAAAATCCAGTGATCTACCAAACTGTTTCTAAGTTTCATTTACGTTTTTTTGTTGAAGGTTTGCATCTCTGTATTCTACTGGCGGAGACACACCCTTTCCAACCCGGACCGCAGTCCTTTAGGACGGTATCAGGACGTATTAACCAGTGCTTGGATGCGTGTGTGCATCTGTATGTGTTTATGATAGTTGGAGAGAGTTGAGTGGTCAACCTCAACCAAAATACAATGGAAAGGCCTCACCCTGAGAGCGTGTTTAGAGTTGTGTAAGAGTGCGTGTGTGTGATATCTTGGTCTTCGCAAGTGAACAAGTTTATGATCTCCCATAATCTTAGAGATGAAACCATTGTAAGACATTCACTCAAAAGGAAACTTTTGGATATACACAAAAATGAAACATATGGATACACACAAAAGTCTACTTGACCCTCCTGCACAGCTACTAATTGCTATTTGCTGATTTGCCGCCTAACATCACAAGAGCCAATAATTATAGATCATTTAACTGTGCAGGACAGACTTACTTTTCAAACATTCTTCGGTTATGCTATTATTTTCCTTTGTAAGAGCTGCCATTATGCTGATTTTGTTCGTTGTCTTTTAACGTTGACGTTAGTTTGGTTTTTTTCTAACATGAAGAGTTCATTTACAAAAAATCCGGAGTGTGGAAAGACAAGAGGCTGTTTCAGCAGTTGTCTCAACAACACATGTGACTGGGAACTTTCCTGGAAGGAAGCTGGGACTGACTATGAGATTACCATAAAGTCTGTTGCAAATACTGACAATACGTACTTTGCTCTAGGCTTCACTAACACACCCGGCATGGTAGGTCTGACAGAATCTGCAAATTTAAATTATTTTTCTTTTAAGTTTGATTTGTGTTTTGTTATTGTTTTTTTTCTTTTAGAAGCAAAAATATAAACATGTTAAAACACAGCCTACATAGTTATCTGAATTTACTGTAATTCAAAACAATATGCGAGTAATTCTTGCTTGATTTTTGCACATTATACAGGAGAAATAAACCATGTCTGTGCTTGATTGTCTATGATGGTTTTGTAACAAACATTAAATGTTCATTACAATAAGGTTATGTAATAAGGTTATACATTTCATGTTATTACTTGGTTATATTCAACCAATTGTTATTATTCTGAGTTTAATGATGTTGTTCTAAATAGGCGGTTGTCACTGTCAGACTAGATACGAATAGAGTACTTTAACTATTTGAAAGAAAACGTATAGAGAGCTTTAATTATTTGTACAGATACGTATAGAGAGCTTTAACTATTTGGACATATACCAATAGAACGATTTAACTATTTCGACGGATGCGAATAAGTGCTTTAACTATTTGTACGGATACAATTATGAGTGGTGAGTGAACGTTTGGTATAAATAAATTCATCGAAGCTGCAGCGGTACTGAAATAAAAAAATCGATAAAACATACATCGGTGAACCCATACGGAGAAAAACAAACGACACATTCGATACGATCACAAGACCTTCGTCGTTGATAAATAACGAACGAAAACAGTAAACCAATCACAACAAAGCAAGGCATGTTGTAAAATGAGCGTGCATCACACTTTCCTGGCACATCCTGATAAAGCGGCAAACTTCAACCGCTCATTTTACATCAACTCTTAATTTTATTTTGTGTGTGTGATTTGTTAGATGTGTTAGCTAGTTCTTTGTCTCTGTCGAAGGTCTTGTGGCCGGAGCGTAGATGTTGTTTTGTTTTTGTTCTATATGTATTTGGTATTAAAAAAAATAAAGTTAAATACGTCTGCCGATACTTTTTATAATTAAAAACTAATCAGCCGCTAATACTTCCGCCCAGCCTTTAATTTTGTGTGATTCGGTTAAAAAGTTCAATATAAACCGGCAGAAGCAACAAGAAATGCATGCTCATACAGATCACACAGCCTGGGTTTCAAATCTGATATATCTTATGTACGTTTTGTTTTTAGTTTAATCATCACATATATCCTTCTGCAGATACAGCAAGATGGTTTGAATGCTAGCATCACCATTGATAAACGTTCGCGTGCACTCATCTTATCTGCCCTGTAACCTAGGTGGTCGTTGGGCATCACATCACAGTCTTCATGAACCGTTCGCGCCATCGTACTTTATACATTGCGCGCGTTTCTTTTTCAATCAATGTCATGTCCGTCTACTTGAGAATAGCATCTGGCCAGCGTATCTAAGGGTGAGAACTCCTTCATCTTGCCAGTAACTGCCTATCGGAGTATCATATTGTGTAGACCACGAGAACGTATTACATGGCCGTGCTAGTAGCGCTTTCGTGATTTAATAATAGAAAGGAGTTCCGATAGACTGTCGGACGATACTGCGGAGACTGCCATTCGTCAAGTGATCTTGATATTATATTCTAAGAATTTATCTGAAATACTTCATTTCAATGGCGTGTATTTTCAGCTCCAATTCAACATTTAACGTTCGTTTTCCCCAAAATATACCGGTAAACGGAGTTACACTGCTGTATCACACACACAAACACGCACACACATACACACGCTCGCACGCACGCGCGCGCAGTACACACAATATTCTGTTTACACGCATGTGTGGCAAATTGATAATATGGTGTTAGGTGCACATTAGCTGTACCATACACTGCTGTAAGGAACTAAAACTGAAAAACTGTTTGGTCTAAACTGATCACTCCGCTCGTCGACGTATTTATATTTGAGTCCATGGTATTATTCGGCCAATGTGAAGTGTTCACTGAATATATATATCGGTCAATGTAAAAAGTTCTCCGAATATACTATTCTGCCAATATGAAGAAATCACTGAATGTACGTACTATTCAACAAATATAAAGATTAATAGAATTCACTGAATGTATTATTCGGCTAATATGAAAAGTTAATTTAATGCACTATTCATCCGATACGAAGTGATCACATAATGCACTATTCCGCACTGAATCGAAAAGAAATGGAATATTCGGCGTTTGATCAAGAGGCTAGAATATTCATATCTTAGTCTAGAAGCACAGGTTTGAATCCGTTTAATTTAAATCACTTTGTCCTAAACTGCGAAAGGTCTTGTTTTTATATTAAAAACGTCACCATTTCCGTTAAAGATCAAACATAACATATGCTTGTTCATTGGTTGAGAATTGACTTTGCTAATGTTAAAGTCTTTGATGTTACTATGAACAAACAAACGTTACAAGTAGTTTATGAACAAACTAGTATTTAAACATCACAAGGACAGATAATCTGTCGCAGCATCTTATCCATGCAGAGAATCTGACATATTCACGCAAAGGAAAGGAATTCAATTAATAACAGATGTCGGAGATGTAGCACAATGAACGACTTTACCACATCCAGCGACTCGCAGTTTTTTTTTGCATCAGGGTGATCCAACAACAGCAGACCAAGACCCCATTCCGCATCCAAGCTGCGGCCCTGAAAACAGGCTGCGCTAGTGTAGTCTGGTTAAGAGAATAGGAATCACAGTGGGAAGTCAAACATGGTAGCAAAAGAAAAAAGCTGCCGTAACCGAATGAGTCGGATCGAAGCCGTATGATGTAGATATGGCAGTCCTTTCCTTGTAAAGCCACAACGTCGATTTATTTTAAAATTTGCTCTTGATCTTTAAGTCCTGGTATTCAATCAGGCAAATGACTGATGCCAGGTAGCAAAATGTTAAGTAAACTCATTTAACTCTTTTGTCTTAGTGGACCGTGTTTGATCCAGGCAATCCTTGAAGCCATCTCTCCAATATATAAATCTCAAGCAAGGATATATATATATATATGTATATATATATATATATATATATATATATATATATATATATATATATATATATATATATATATATATATATATATATTTCATTTGAACCGGACCAAACTACAACAAGTGACCATACGTACGATGCGCATGATGATGTCAACTCTGGTGTAAACAGCACATACCAACTGTCAAGTTTGCAAAATTTCATTATCCTCCGACTCATAGTTTCCTCAACAGACTGTTGAAAACATGACGGGTCTTATACGGAATTCGTCCAGAGTTGATCAGCGAGCGGAGATTTGGTTTCTAGCAGCTGAAGGATGTCGACCAGTTGACATTCATCGTATAATGCAGGCAGGGTATGGTGACAAAAGTGTGTCGAAGACAACAGTGAAGAACTGGTCAATTGTGTTTAAAGAAGGACGGAAGTTAACGAAAGATCTTCCCAGAGCAGGTCAAACGCAAATTGTTGCATTAACTCACGCTGTTAAATATGTACAGCAAATACTTTTAAAATATGAATAATAATATTTAAAATGCAACTGTATGGTAGCCAGATAAGAAATGTTCATCATCATTATGTAGCATGTGCTTTGTAGAACGTCGCTCCCATCACAGTCTATCTGAAAGAAATTCGTTCTCTTGCCAAAACTCCAGCCTCCGACACAGTCATACTCAGGCATTCCTTGATATCTTGGTGCCATCGTCTTCTTGGTCTACCCCTTCCTCTTTTGCCTGGCACCATACCTTCCATCACCGTTTCCTCAAGACCGTTGTGTCTCTTAATGTGACCAAAGTATTTGCATTTTCTAGCCAAAATAGAATTGATAAAACAGTTCTCCTCTATGATCAACTCTTGCCGAATGTCTACATTTGTATTTTTTCTTTGTCCATGGTATTCTGAGGATCTTTCTGTAACATTTTGACTCGAAGGATTCGATTCTTTGTCTAGTAAATTTGGTAATCGTCCATGATTCACAGCCATAAGCTGCCACAGGAAAAACACAGGCTCTCAACCTTTTACTTTTATCATTTTGTTGGTGCTCTGCCATAATTTCTTCAGACTGTTCAGTATCTGCATTGCCATAGCTAGTCTTCTTCTGATTTCTTTAAAGCAGTCGCCATTTTTGTCAATTCTGGAGCCCAGATATTCAAATTGTGTGACCTGATCTATTTCCTCGCCACCCACTGTAAATGTGTGCTGACATTGTGTTTTGTCGGTGGTCATTATCTTTGTTTTATTTATGTTTATGAACAGGTTTTGATCTTTACTATGTCCATTAACGGCTGAAAGTAGCTGCTCTAGCCCTTCTGCACTTCTTGATAGTATCACTGATAAGAAATGTTCACTAGACGAAATATATATATCTAGACAAGTGCAGGTTCTGTCAGTTAATCTGTTGTTTCTGGTCTGGTGAAAACACAATACCACACAATCAGCTGACATAAGGTCAAAAACCTGTAGGTAACGCAAATTTGGTAGCGGAAAGTGAAAACCTGCTACAGCAACTTGTTCGTCTAGTGGTGGCAGAAATTATGAATCACAAAAATTAACCCTAAATAGTTGCAAAAGGGCTAAATTAATTAATTAGCAGGAACAAATCATTGGAATAAATGGGACACATCAAAATAAGGTCGCATGCGAGTATTTATATATACCTCCTGGCATAAATCATGTCAGACAGAAGTTGTGGTTCATATTTTAGGTAATGGAATGGCCCTTACAAAATTATCCCTCGGGAGAGTGCTCACTCACTCTCTCTCTCTCTCTCTCTCTCTCTCTCTCTCTCTCTCTCTCTCTCTCTCTCTCTCTGCCACACACATAAGCATACGCATAGACGGTATGAAAACAACAATAACAAAATCTTTCAGACCAGAGCAGTGTATGTAAGATAGGAATCTAACTGTATCTGAAACTAAAAATATACTGTCTATGTCTCCATGCTGTTGTCGAGTCGAACATTTGTACATATAAACTTGTTATGTTTTCATTTTTTTTAATGTAGGTAAGTCCATTTTCTAAGTGCCATTTCATGAGATCAGTAGAAAATGTAATGGAAATAATAATTTCCAACTACTTTACTTGTTCCCAGTACAGATTGATCAGGTTGCGTTCAAGAGATTTATAATCCTGATTTGTTTGTTTCATGTCTGTCATCTTCAGTCTCCAGCAAGCGTAGTGGCCTGTACTATACATAATGGGCAGCTGTCAGTGAATGCATCTTTCAATTCAGGTTACTCCAACCGACTTCTTGGAGACGTAAGTTGCGAAGATGACTATAAATTATATGTTTATTGCTTTCATGTAAATTAGGTTCCAACTTAATCTTGCCAGACTACTAAACTGTATAGTAGTTAAAAATGAATGAAATTTCATATTATTGAAGAACCGTTGTGTTGTAGGCAAATGTTGGGCTATACTCTTTATATCTTTATATGAATTAACAAATGTAATAATTATTTTGTTAATATTAAGTTTAACTTTAAAGTATAAACAATAAAAATACAAGAAGGAAGCTAGCTATTCAACAAACAAACAAAAATAAATAAATAAAAAAACAGTAAAAGTTTTGAGAAAAAGAAAGTTATGGGTTACCAAATAGTTTCAGTACAACACATCATAACATCAGCTAATAAACTTTTAGACATTTATAGACAGATATCATGTCATTCATCATTCAGCATGGCACTTGATAGTGACAGGGATTTTGACAATGATGATCCAAAACTTTACTTAAGTACAACATTTGTATTACTCAGTTGCCAAGTTTAATCAAAATAAATTATAATTCATATACACAGTAATAAATGTAACTGGGTAACATTCCCAAAACATAGACAACGCCTGGGAGTTGTAATAAAAGAAAACTTGCAAATTAATTACGATGGAACGAAAAAAAAAATGTTTTATAACTTACTTAAATTTAGGTTAGCTTGGCACACTAATAACATGGAAGTGTTTTATGGAAACAAGATTCAGAATCAAACAACCTAAAACAGATGTTAACAAATTCTTTAAAATACTAATAAATATTTATCCAAAAATGGATGTGAGGAAAGCAGTATTGCCATGTTCTATAAAGACAATACTGTTGTATAGATGTGCGCCTTTGACAATGAGTAAACAAACATCAAAAGTATAAACAGAGATATGGTTCTTCATGAGAATGTTCACATGCTATGTACCACTAAATAATTACATTATACAATTGTGTGTGGGAATCATATTATAAGATCACTTGACAAAGACATAAAAGATATGTTGACACAACCACCAGCGACAGGTAAATTTGTAATTGCAAATTGTAGCAACAAATTCAAAATGTATCATGCTAAACAACTAAACAATAAATCAATCTAACATTTTAAATACGTTTTTTCATCATTAAATTATCATAAATGGCAAGTCAACAACGAAAACATAGAACAGACTTGGCTGATGGCAGAAGGCTTTGAGTGACAATACTTAAATTTTGAAAGAGAATAATGTACCGTATATACATATATATTAAATTTTAAAATATGTTATATCTCTGTGTGTGTGTGTGTATGTGTGTGTGCGTGCGTGCGTGATTTTTTAAAATTTTAGCACATATGGCAAATGAACATGTTAATGCTAGCAAGCTACAAGATCTTCAAGAAAGAATTACAGATGGCATATATTTGTTGATGACCTATCCTCTACAGGGAGTTTGAAGGTTTTGATTGATGATGGGTTGATTAAATTGTTGATGCTACAGAAAATGTAATATTATGTTTTGTACAACACAAGATCTCATATTCTTGCACAATAATTGTTCGAGGGGGACTTCAAATGAAAACCTTAAATATATTTTTGTTTGTAAATTTGCTCTTAGAAAGTGAAACAAAACAATCATTTGTTGACGTAATCGCCATTGCGTTCGATACGTCCTTCAGTGCCAATAAACAGTATGGAATTCTGTAGAAAAACATTTTCTTGATCGTGTGTATAACCACACCACCACCTGCTGGTCAACCTGCTGGATCACTTCATCGGACCTGAAAGTCTTTCATCCTAATGCTTCTTTTAGTCATCCAGAGACGTAGAAATCACTTGGGGCTAGGTCTGGAGAGTATAGCAGATGTTGTAAGCCCCGAAAGTGGAGGCCCTCGATGGCTGAAGCTGTTGCACGAATATGGGGTCGAGCATTGTCATGTTGCAAAACGACACCATTACTTAGAAGTTCTCCTCGTTTGGATCTGATTGCTGGTCGAAGACGATTCCTGAGAAGATCTGTATACGTGGCACTGGTGACAGTGTTCTATCTGGGCATGTAGTGCTCTACAATAACACCTCGCTCATCCCCAAAAGAGATTCAGCATAATAACCTCCCGTGCAGATTGCTGAGTGCGAAACTTCTTCGGTTTCGGTGAGGAGGGATGGCACCATTCCTCGCTCGCTTTCTTCGTTTTGAGCTCGTAGTAGTGAGCCCAGGTTTCATCTCCATGTACAATTCTTGCAAGGAAACCATCACGTTATTCATCAATGCGCTGCAAATCTTCCTGGAGTATTGTTCTTTCAATTTTGGAGTAAGCTGTCGTGGCACCCACCTTGCAGACACTTTGTGGCACTGTAGCATATAATGGATGATGTGGTGTGCTGAATCTTAACTGATGTCTAGAAGATGTGCGGCAATTTCATTCATCGTCAATTGGTGATTTACCTTTACGAGGCGGTTAATGGCTGCAATCGTCTCTGCGGTCTCTATTCGGTGTGCCTGACCGGATTGTGAACAGTCTATCACAGAACTCACGCCATTTTGGAACTTCCTTCTCCCCTCGTACACTTGTTGAGGTGAAATGCATGTATCATCGTACTGGACCTTCATTTGCAGATGAATTTCGTTGGGTATCAACGCTTTGCTGCTAAAATAACAGATAACAGAACACTACTTCTCTTTGGTGCATGTCAATAGTGGGCCAGTCAAATTATTATTGCTATAATGACGTTATATTGATTTTCTGCAACGTGATGGTGCATACAGGACACTATTGACATCCTTAGCAACCATTTTAACAAGTTACAATACAAAAGCATGGTTTTTAAAAATGTCTATCCCACTTTTAAGGTTTTCATTTGAAGCCCCTTCGTATATTGTTTAATTCACTGACTCAGCTGAACCGCATCCACTCACTTAGTTTACAAATTCTTCAAATGTTCCAGCCAAAAGAGGGAATCAGCAATGAAACAAACTCGTACGCTAATGGATTACTTGAGTGTTCATTTTCTCGAGTCACCATCAGCAGTAATCCTGAAATATTCAACCTCACAGAACCATCGTATCTCATTGCTGCATATGGACCTTTGAGAGACGGTCAGTTGTAACTTCATGAACACCTTCACTTATTAATTAATTGTCTAGCTACGTATTTGTCTGTTTGTTCATGAAGTCAATTCTCCTTACAATCTTCTTCTTCTTCTTCTTCTTCTTCTTCTTCTTCTTCTTCTTCCTCGTTCATCTTCAGACCTCAACTTCAATGACTCTAACGAAGGCAGCAGTCGACTCAAGGCTTTGTACGCTTCCGTACAGCTTCTCGTGGAAGGATACTGGCTGTTGCCAAATGCGACTTCTTTTGTCGGTATAAGGTTTACAGGATTGCAAAATATGTTCTGCCTTTATGGGGGCTGTGCCGAAGGCACAAATGTCTGTAGTGCCAATCTTAAACTTGTACAGATAGCATCTAAGTCTGTTGTGACCTGTGCATAGCCGGAGAATTATCACCTGGTCTCGCCTGGAGAGTTGAAGGTAGGCATCATTTTCTATGTGACCAGTGTTCTTTTTTCCATTTTGCACTGTACGTTGCCCTGATTAATGCTGTTGTCTCATTGTATGTGATTTCTGTATCTATCACTCTGCTGCAGCATTCCTCCCTCTCTGACGAGTCTGTCTGCCTTCTCGTTGCCTGGAATGTTGCAGTAGACTGGTATCCACTGAACTGTGCTTTTTTTTAAGCACTGGGACAGGCGTTCGACCGAGTCTGTCAGAGCACCGAGTTCATTTTTATGCTGGTTCTTGAGCGCCATTAACAATGCGAGGGCGTCTGTGAAAATGACCACTTGCTTTTCTGCCTGCTCCTTATGGTCTATAAGGGTTTCAACTGCTTGTCTCAGGGGACTGGCTTCGGCACTAAAGTTGCTGCAGCGTCTCCCAGTGGAACATGCTACTGAGTATACTTTGTTTTTTAGGTTTATGGTGATGCCTCCTCCCCCGTTTCCAATGGCATCTTTGGCTGAGCCATCCGTATAGGCGTGCGTCTAGGCTGTTGGTGGAAATTTTTGGTTGATGTAGTTTGTAACTATGTGTTTTTTGTTTGTTCCTCTGTTTGTGTCTTTTTGTCTTCGATGTTGGGGATATTGCATATACGATCAGGGAAGGATCTTCCCTTCCCGAGGCAGCGGATGGAGCACGCTGGTATTGGTTTTATTTTTTCGTTTAGGAGTGCAGCATTGTTTTTAATCTTTTCTTTTGCCTGGTCTGTAAAACTTTTCCTTTTTAGCCTGCCGCGTCCCAACCCATTTAGTTTGAGATCCATGATTCTTTAGAATTTTCCCCTTGCTGTAGGATTCTGCAGTCTCTGCGGTCTTCCATTGGCTGTAGCCCAGTCATGGCTTCTAGGTCTTTTATTTGGGTGGACTTTATGGCCCCTGTTATGATACGGGCTTCTTGGTTCTGGGTGCGCCCTATTTCGTCAAATTGTGTCCTTACAATCTAACATAGTATGTCTCATTTAGTTTCATTTCGGGCATATACACATATGTTCCATATTTACTTTTTGTGCAAGTCTTTATCAGCAATTTCCCAGTATATAAACAGTCCTGCTATCGTCATACCTTTTCATCCTAATCTTAACCAAAATTATGTTTGTCATATCTTCTGTGTCTCCCTTTTTTTAACCTTTGACCCTGGAGATTCAACATTGTAGAACTGTTTTCATATGGTAACCTATGACTACTATATCACTATAAATTAAATTCACAACTATTGCTTTGTTTCCTTCTAAGTTTGTAAAAGATATAATTAAGTGGCTAAATGCACAACCTTTCAAAGGTATCAGTCATAGTTTGGTTGTATGATGATTTAATACTTTTCTTTTCTCACCAGAACCATTCTATTGTCAGCTGCCTTGCTTAATTATATACAGCAACAACAGATATTAATTTTGTACACAGTAAATATTGATCAATATATTGAAATCTATGTCAAAGACGGACTGTATTGTAAGAGATTGTTTCATTGTAGCAGATTATTCTTCAGTTTAATAAATGATAAAGGCATCTTTGTCTGTCTATGAAAATGTGACATTTTTGTCATGAACAACAAATGTTATTATTAGCCAAGGATACTGGAGAAGCAGATTCATCTTGAAATAGCTAAGCTTCGGGATTTAAGGTTGTAGACCTTGGTTGTCTAAAGGTAATGTGTGACTAGTACAAGTAATGATTTTCTTTGAATATAAAACTTTGTAATATGGATACATTTAGTTCCATATGTGAATCTTCAAACAATAAGAAGAAACATTTCCTTGCAGAGACATGAAACCATCTTTATTAAAACACCAGGCACAACAATAAATGATGGGGTTTCAACATTCTATACTTGCAAATTAAAACTACATATTTCCGAAACAGATGGTACTCTAAGGAACCATGGACATTCAAATCGATTCAGAACAAGCACACAGATCAGTTTGTCAAATGTTACAACGGACTACTCTATTCCAGTTATAATTACAACACCTGCTTCTTCATCTGGCTCCACTGCTCCACCTACACCGGTATTGTATATGTGTATGTCTCTCTGTCCCTTATGGGGCCTCAATTTCTTTGAAATATCCAAGTACTATATAATACACACACACACACACAGGCACAGACGCACAAACACACACACACACACACGCGCGCGTGATGGACAGTCACAACATCAGTTTTATTAATAACATTTTAACAAGAGTATACTTTATTCTGGTGGGATGGGAAACACTGACAAGCGAGCTGGCGAAACTGTTCAATAAAGGTATAAATAAAGGTAAAATCCACAACCAATGGAAAACGTTTAAAACAAAACTTATTCATAAAAAAATGTGACACAAAAGACCGTGATAACTACCATCCAATATGTTCGCTATCATCCCTGTACAAGCTTTTCACTAGAGTAATTATGAGCAGATTAGAAAAGCAACTTAATGAGAATCAGCCACGAGAGCAGGCGGGATTTAGGAAGGGCAACTCTACCATTGACCACCTCCACATTCTCCACCAGCTAATTAAGAGGGAAAGGGAAGTGCATTTGCCTCTATGCGTATTGTTCCTAGACTATGAAAAAGCTTTCGAATACATTGAAGTGACTGCAGTTACAAATGCCCTAGGAAATCAAGTCTTCTGCACACTAAATTGGTATGAGATGGGTATTACCATAGACGCAGAGATGTTCATTCATCTCCAGTTTGCGGATGACATAGTCATCATCAGCCACATTATAAATGAAGCTGAGCAATGCTTAATTGAGTCTAAACATAAATAGACTAAAGACTCAATGTATGCTGAACAGTTTCTGTCCCTGCTAGGAAATGCGAATTGGAACTGATTCCGGCTAAAACGTGAATTCGTACGTCTCCTTGGGCCAAGACATTACGAACTCCTACGGCATACATAAAGAAATCTCACGAAGGATAGCAGAAGGGTGGTTCAGCTTCAACCGCATCAAGACCGTACGTCAACAGATGAAATGCAACAAAGCAAGAGCTCACACCTTCAACAGCCTGATCATTCCAGACATGGTATATCGGTGCGAGGTGTGGAACGTACGAATAAATGACATGACGTGGCTACAACATACTCAACGACCTATGGAGATTACAACACTTTCACTTCGAGATCATATCGACAACACAGCCATCAGGAGTCAAGCCTGCTTCAATGACGTCATAGATACGACGTGCTAAGAAAGTACAGGTGGGCAGGCCAAGTGGTACGCATGCCAAGCAATACCTGGACCTGTAAAGTGACGTCATGATGGCCATACACCTTTAATCGTTGCCCTGGACGTCCACCAATGAGATTGAGAGATGGCCTGCGATAAAACCTTGGTCCGGCTTGGTACTTGGAGGCATATGACAGAGATGAGTTTAAACGACATGATGCTACCTGGCATAAGGCCCATAGCATGCCTAAATGAACACCAGGATTACAGTATTACAGTATTTACAAGAGTGCGAGCTAGAAATGTGTTGTGTCTTATTCTTTGAGATGGTCCTCGTTCCTGGCAACACATTTTGCCCACTTGCTTGTAAATGCCCTCTACAAAAAAAACTATTTTGGTATGACCTTTATCAAATTTTGCACCGCCATCATTGCCTCGTTCTCAGCTGCCTTGGTACCCATCTTCTACACACTTTTCTCTAACCGAGGTCATCATGAACAATTTTGTGCGCAGCCCCATGGCTCATGTTGAAGATTATGGTTGTTTTAACAAAAATACGCCTGGTGCCACGGACTAGCTGGTCGATATGCTGTTTCGCTGTGTCAGTTGCCAAACCTGCTGGTTTCTGATGCCTTTGTTCGTTAATGACGATTTATCTTCCATTTTGAAAACGTTTTACCAATTAATACTGTTTTACGGGAAAACCCAGATATAGATACGATTATAGACGCTTTTAATATATAGCAATAATATACATAAATAATAGACACAGCAAGAGAGATCCTACGAAAGCAACAAACTAAAAATAAGCCATGAATTACAAAGGAAATACTTGATCTGTGCGATAAGAGAAGGAAATTACAGATATAAAGAACAATCCAGAAGGGTCCACAAAGTATAGGTTTGTAAATGGAGAAATAAGGTTCAAGATGAAAGAGGCAATAGAAGCGTAAATCGTTGAACAGTGTAAAGATATGGAGAACAAACTGGGCAGACATGATGCTAAATGAGCATATAAGAATGTCAAAGATCTAATAATTCCTATTCAAGATCCCAGTATGACAATAGATGACAGGAATGGAAAATCCGTTACAGAAGACCAAGCGATAATGACACGCTGGACGGAGTACTGTTCGGAACTAAACAAACACGAGTGCCGGGTGAGCCATATAAAGCAATCGCCCCTTACTTTCTGGAATTGACGAAAAACAATGATAAAAATAGAAGAGGTGGCTCCAGCGGTGAAAAGTGCTGAAGAAGGGGAAAACTGTAGGAGTTGATAATATCCCCCCAAAGTTCATACAGGCAGGTGGTGATGCAATAATTGACATCCTGATATCCACCTGAAATAGAATATGGTAGACAGGAAAATAGCAGGCCATCTGGTCAAAGTCAATGGTTCTGCCAATATCTAAGGCAGAAAAGCTAAAGCTTATTCAAAGCTATAGAACAATCAGCCAAATTAGCCACCCTAGCAAAGTCTTGCTCAGAATAATCCTCGACAGACTGAAACCTCAAGCCGAGAACATCATAACCGAAGAACAGCTACGTTTTCGAACCGGTAGAAGCACCACCGAACCGATCTTCAATCTACGAGTACTAAACGAGAAGTATTGGAAACACTAACAACACCTATACCAAGTGTTTATTGACTTTAAAAAGACTTTTAATGGAGTCTGACATGTTGCTCAATGGGCAACAGTGAAGATATATAACATCAACAGTAACATTCTGAGAGTTATCGGCAATCTGCATTATTAAGCAAGAAGCGCAGTCTTTGTGAATGGAAAAATGGGTGAATGGTTCCTCACATCCGTCAGCGTAAGACAAAGATGTACACTATCCCCGACACGCTTCAATATATTCCTAGATAGAATTATGAGCGATGTCTTTCAAGTCCATGTTGGCACCGTAAGGATAGGGGATAGAACGATTACGAACTTACACTTTGCGGATGATATTGACGGGCTAGTGGAGACTGATACAGCACTTCGGGAATTGATCTAAAGACTTGATGTAACAGCACAGGGTTATGGCATGGAGACAAACGCAGAAAAAACAAAGTTGATGACAAATAACACTGAAGGAATCAACATTGTGATCAAAGCAAATGGACAGGAGCTTGGAACAGTGAACCGCTTCAAGTATCTGGGATCAACAATCAGGAATGAGGGATCAAAGTCAGAGATCCTGGCCAGAATAATACAAACAACAGCAGCGCTTACACGATTGGAACATATCTGGAAAGCAAAACGTGTCCCTCGCCACAAAGGTCATACTAATTCGCTCACTGGTTACATCGATAATCCGCAACGCCTGCGAAACATGGACCATTACAGCCGACCTCCAGAGAAGGATCCAGGCCATGGAGATAAGATGTTTTAGAAAACTCCTAAATATCACATACACAGACCGTATAACTAATAATAAAGTACCACGAAGAATCGAGAAGGCAAGTGGACTGTTTGACGATCTCCTCAGAACAATCAAAAGGCGAAAGCTGACTTGGTTTGGCAAACTGCATGGCACAATTCAGGGAAAGCGAAGGCGGGGTCGTCTGAGAAAACGATGGGAAGACCACATCCATGAATGGACGAATCTATGACTCGAGAAGACAAAAAGCAATCGCAGACAGAGAGGGATGACGTAGAATTGTGGAGGTGTCAGCAGGCGTGCCCCAACAATCGTAAAAGCCACGGGATGAACTGAGCTATAAAATGTTGAGTAAACTTTGCCTTGATTACAGTCTTATGGATTATAATGCAAAAAAGAGGCGTCTCTCTGATCACAGGACCACTTTTTTCTTTCGACTTCTGAAATAATACATGTGCTGATTTCTGGTGGTGGGATACCAGCGATTGCATACTCTTTTCTCTTTGCTGTTATATTAATGACTGTTTCTTGTGTGTGTGTGTGTGTGTGTGTATATATATATATATATATATATATACATATTTATATATGTGTGTGTGTGTGTGTGTCTGCGTATGTGTGCGTGCGTGCGTATGTGTGCGTGCTTGTGCATGTGTGTGCGCGCGCACATAAAAACTGTTTTTGCATATATCTAGTGTAAATTAATTGACTAAATATATTTAAATAATTCTTGCAAAGTTATTTTTTTTCAAGTTAGAATATGTCCCTTTTTTTAAAAATGAAAAAACGATGTGGCTGCATTATGTTAGATGTTTATATTCCCTTTGTGGCTATAATATATTTATATTCCCCTCTGTGGTAGTATTATGTTAAATGTTTGTATTTCCCTCTGTGGACACATTATGATAAATGTTTGTATTTCCCTCTGTGGGCGCATTATGATAAATGTTTGTATTTCCCTATGTGGGCGCATTATGATAAATGTTTGTATTTCCCTCTGTGGCTGCTTAATGTTTGTAATTCCTCCTGTAAGTGTTATAGCTTAATCATATTTTATTTCTTGTACGTAATATTTTTGTATTTTTTTAATCCCTTTCAAACTTTTCTGAAGAACTCATTCACAAAGAACCCAGATTGTGGAAAGACAAGAGGTTGTTTCAGCGACTGTTTCAACAATGTTTGCGACTGGGAACTTTCATGGAAGAATGCAGGAGCTCACTATGAGATTACCATAAAGTCCTTTGTAGCTAATAGCACATATGTCGCACTAGGCTTCAGTAGCGCAAGTGCCATGGTAAGTTTTTATATCAAGGAAATGTAAATGAAACTGGTTGTATACAGACTCTGCAGAGTCTTCTAAACCAGTATAAAGATATTAAGTTTACTTAATAATCCCGACAGAACCCTGTTATATAAATGACGTATTTAGCACTCTATTTCACAAGTGGCATACCATGTCTCACACTCTCTTGGCAGATTCATCCAGGTATGGCGGCGAACTTAAACAGCTCATTTTACATCACGTCTTTTTCTTGTTGTGATTGACTTGTTGTTTTCATTCTTTATCTCTCATGAAGGCCTTGTAGGTGTTGTTTTGTTTGTGTTCTCGTGCAGTAACTGAAACCATTACATATATATGTTGTTGCCTGCTAATTTTTCAAAAGGTGTATGTCAAGTATATGTGTTTATTTCTTTTTCATTTAATAACAGGACTTGGTCGTTTGACTATGTTACCAGAATATAGAACTTTATGTAGAGATGTGTTCTGATCTCTCGGAAAACGAGATATGCACCCTTGTATTCATGAATGGGATATCGCTTCTAGAGAGATCTATGAAATCCTGAAAACAGCTCCACACTCAGTAGGATTTTCACTTGTGTAAATTGTTGGGTATGAAATGGTGTTAGTTGGAAAGTCTTGAATGGATTAAGCTGCTCTATGTCACCACACATGGCATGCTTTCAGTTTGTCAGTGACCCTATTCTCATCTCTGTCACACAGAGCCATCCTGGAAACTAGGAAGGCAAAATGTAGATATAAACAAACTTATTGGTTAGATATTTGCGAAACAAATGCTGGAAATAAAAAAGTGTCATATGCATCCTTCAAATGTGCAAAGAAATCACACTATTAGCCAAAAAAGTATTTGTGAGACGAGTGGTTTTTCCGAAAATATTCAGTTGATACCTTGAAAGGTGATCAGAACGAGCAATTGGTGCCTCTCAGAAGAGTAATGATGAGCAACAGTTTGTCTGTATCATCTACATGCAATTTACAAGACCAACATAAACAAGGATCAATGATTCCATATTGTTGTTCAAAGCTATTCATGATGACTTAAGGTGCCTCTTTATTACATTTCTTTGGTAGCTGGTGACAGTGTCTTTCTTTACAGCCCAAAGTGTACTTTGTAGACTGGGTTTCTTCTGACTGTAGCACAATGCAAGGCCCCTCAACTAGCTCATCATCACGCAGATTACATGGGTGTTGATCCCACCTCATTTACTAGACTGCTGTGACACAGCCTATGTCCTGAGCACAAACAAGGACGTCAAGTAGGGTCTTGATCAGTATGTTTCACTCAATTCTGATTACTCTTTGCTTCCTAGTGGTTCCATTAAATAGTTAGAAAGTTTATTGTTACTAATGATAGTTTACTTATTTCCAGTAGTATCTTCTGAAGTAATTTTGCACATATATATAATCAAGAATTTGTTCTTTATTCTACAGTCTCCAGCAAGCGTTGTGGCCTGTACTATAGTTAATGGTCAGTCTATAGCAAGTGCATCTTACAACACAGGTTATTCCAATTCACTTCTCGTAAATGTAAGTCGCGAAAGTGACAGTCAGTGCGTCGTATGTTTCTAGCTTATGAGTGGATTAGGTTTAAATTTAGCCTAGACAGACTAATGATTCTAACTCAGTACGGTAATAATACTTTAGTGTTGCTAAAGTAGTATAATGTTAGTCACTACTATAAAAGAATGTATGGTAGGACTTGGTTCTACAATAATATTTGTGGTGGGACTTGGTTCTATGATAGGATGTATGATAGAACTTGTTTCTATGATAGGATGTATGATAGAACTTGTTTCTATGATAGGAAGTATGATAGAACTTGTTTCTATATCAGGATGTATGGTAGAAGTTGATTTTATAATTTGAACAGGAGTGAAGAAACAGTGATGAATCTGACAAAAAAGAATTTAATTATCAACAAAATGTTTTATCGAACATTAGCAATAGATCAAAAGTTAATAACTTCTACAATCAGAAGTGGTGCCCCAATGACCTCCTAGGTCAAGAGGATATCAAAATAATGCAAGCTTCCGTTTCCAAATTATAAGGGATAGAGTAAACATATAAACATAAAATGGTTTGATGGTGACATAAAATTCAAACATATCAATGAATGCTTTAGTTATCTCTAAATAATTTTAAAAAGATAATTGTACTAAGTAATAAGATGTGTTGTTCAATGCAATTAAATATTTTGTTTGTTGCTAGATAAACTGGCATTTCATTTTAAATATTAATTTTATTTCTCACTGTAAAAGTTGAACAGCATCCACTCACTTGTTTTACAAATTCTTCACATGTTCCAGCCGAAAGAAGGAATCATCAATGAAACAAACTCGTACGTTAATGGATTACTTGAGTGTTCATTTTCTCGAGTCACCACCAGCAGTAATCCTCAGATATTCAACCTCACAGAACCATGGTATCTCATCACTGCAAAAGGATCTGTCATTTCAAGTCAGTTAGCACTTCATGATAATATCCTCTATTTCAACTATTTGTCTAGCTGCCTATTCATGTGTTTGTCCATGACGTAAATTCTCTTTAGAATGTATTGAATGGATTGTATCACATAGTGTTTCTTGTTTAGTTTGTATCTTAATTTCTTTCTTAGCCCTCCCTGGGCTTTCCAAATTGATAGTTGCTTTGTGATGATAGGTGATAACGTCTTCAGTGGCCATGTAATTCGATACCAATATATCACTGTAATCCAAATTTGTAAAAGGTGCAGTAAAGGACCACATGTCCACTTTCCGTACGCTTCCTATATGGATTCTGTATGTTGATTGAGTTCTATTCTTACAAGAGTCCATGCTTGAGTCAAACCAGCATCCATTTTGCCTATTATTAGGGTAAGTCAGTAAGTAGGTTACAAACTGATATTCAATAGCTGAAAAATGTTGTTAGGTTGTAAAAGTGTGATTAGGTGGCAGCAACATACATCAAACATGGTTAGCAGAATTGTTACTGGGGATGAATCATGGGTGCATCACTATCAACATCAATCAATGTGGGCTTCAATGCAACGGAAACATGCTTCTTCATTGCCAAGAAATTCAAGGTTATGTCATCAGCAGGCTAGGTTATGCTAACGGTGTTTTTAAGGATTTTCACAGAGTGCTGTTAACTAAATACCTATAGAAAGGTGATAATGTAAATGCTGTATCTTACTGTGAAGTTCTTTTGATGCTTCAGGATGCAGTTAGAAGACAATGTTCAGGTCTGCTGACTAGAGGAGTATTGCTTCATCATGATAATGCCAGACCACATTTTACTCAATTAACCCAGGAGAAAATTAACCATCCAGAGTGACAAGTTTTTGAATAACCACCTTACACCACCAATTTCACCCTTAGTGATTTTCACCTTTTTGGTGTCCTAAAAATTTACCTTGGCGGGAAACATTTTGCGATTGACAAATAGATTGAATGTGAAGTGAAAATGTGGCTGAGACAGCAGACCAAAGGCTTCTTTGCTACAGGTTTTAGTTTACTGACAAAGCAATTAGATAAGTGTATCAATGTTTGTGGAAATAATTTTGTGAAATAAGGGACAATGTAAGTGCAATAATAATGATTTGCAAGTTCGTATCTCATTGAGTTTTATTTCTTAATAGCAATTTGAAACTATTTATTGTCTTGTCCTGATTTAAGTCTGTAAACATAGAAACAAAATTATTACATTTGAACGTGGTCATTATAGTTCAAGATAATCTAATCTGTTCAGAGTTGAAATTTGAAATATATTTATTACCATAATTCAATATTTTTTAAGATGTTGAAGATTAATATATTGCAAGCTGCAGAAGATGGATGTGTCGGACTGAAATATGCAAGAATCGCAGTCAAGATGTAAACTAGTGACACAAACATTTCGTTCCCTGGACTAAATTTTGCTACTTGCAAAGCCCTGTTCAGAACTTGGTAGCTGAAGATTGAGAACGAACGCAGAAGGAGAAGAAGAACACATTGCAATACTGAAGAGAGAGATTTGTCAGGTCTTTCTACAAATGTGGCAAATGTTTCTTCAATGTAAATAAGTGAAACAGAAGGATACATGTGAACATTAAAGTAAGCATACATTAACAGAAAACTAGAATCGTTACTTTTCAGTATACATAAAATTATTGTCTTTAGCATTGATTTCCAAAAAGTGGGCTTACAAAAGCAGAATTATTTTGACATAGTTGTAATTGCAAATATATTTATTTCCATATCTGAAACTTACATCAAAAGAAGTAATTTTTTCTGCTGCTGAATTTTGTCTTTACTTCCAACAATAAATTACACTGGACAACAGCCAAGATGTATCTGAGACAAAAGTAGCTTTTTGAATACTAATTTGGACATTTGGTCATTGCTACCTTGATAGGGTTACAGCAGGCTTACACAAAGCTTTGCTGTTTCTTCTGTATCTGGGACAGCCATGCCAAGACTTCCCATGAGAAAAATTATTAGCCTCCACAGAAATCAATTGTACAGTGGAAAATGAATGATTTAATGAACCATTTATAGAATCCAGCAAGATCTTAGCCCCTTCACTAAAAACATTCTTGGACTATTGAAGAATTTTGTAACGATGAAGGATCGATATGGAGCAGAAAATTTGTACCTTCATGAGAAATTTCCAAGATTGGTAATACCAAATTAAGGAAGGTGTATTTGTCAGTCTACAGACATGACAGCTTTTCAAGGATAAACATTTTGATGATATCCTCACAGATGATAAAAAGTTAGCTTTTAATTCTTTCTAGCATGTGACCAAAAGCTTTTTATGAAACAATAAGCCTGGGAATTACCAGGAGCACCTAGAAACCGTCTTTCAGTGCTATGGAAGACTTGGGTACAAAATATCATTGAAATTACACTTTCTGCATTCACATTTTCTAGGATTTGTTCCTGGATAACTACTGTGCTATTGGTGACGAGCATGAAAAATTGTTTCATCAGGACATTACTGCCCTAAAAAAATGGAATGCAGCAATGCAGAGATGCTCCATAAATCATGGTTAAAAGCGACAGGCAAAGCAGCGTAGTTTGGATAATTTTATATATTAGTATATGCAAATGTGTGTGGAGGAGTACCTCTACAAACATAATTGAGCATCACATATAATGAGACCAAGACCATAATTAAAGTCAACTTAAGGAGAAAATGGGCTGATCAACACCCTTACTTCCGAAAAAAAGAGAGCTACTTTAACTTAACTAGAGAGGAGCAGGTCATCATCTTCAGACTAAGAACTAGGCATAACATACTCAAAGTTCATCTTTGCAACAAAATGAGGATTGGGACAGAGATGACAAGTGTCCATGTGGGGAGCATACCATGACCGTTGAACACATCCTACAAAGCTGCACGCTCACGCAGGAAAAGAGAACAATGCTGACCTCGAGAGACAGGTATGAGACAAAGCTGTATGGAGATAAAGCAGCCTTACAAACAACTGTGTCCTTTGTAAGAGAAACCGGGACCTTGATCTGAGGATGAACGAACAAGAAGAAAATATACAACGTTTATAAATGTTTATGAACAAAATTTATAAACGTTTTTATAAATGTTTAAAAAAAACTATAGATCTTCTGGTATTTTAGCGACCATGTTCACATTCAGCAGTCGAAACAACATATAAATAACTTGGTTTAATTTCAGAAACACGCATGCAGTCAAAATTTGTTGTCCAGTGTTATTTTACCATTTATTCTTGCAACGATAAATAATTTTTTCCACATCTTATGCTTAGAAATGCAAAATATGTATTTCTATAACAGATAATCTTCAATACCATGGACCCTCTAATCGCTACCTCACACCAACACTGATCGATTTGTCAGACGCTACTACAGACTACTCTTTTTCTAGCAAAATAACAACGCCAGTTTCGTCTGCCTCCACAGCTCCACCTTCACCGGTATTTAATATTTTGGTGTCTTATGTTGTGTGTGTGTGTGTGTGTGTGTTCGTGCAAATATGGGTAAAAATGTGAAATATATAAATCAAATCAAGTCTTTAGAAAACTAAATTGGGAAGATATAGAGGCATCAACATAGACAGAGAAATGCATTTCACACAACTTAGGTTTGCTGGTGATAGTCATCTTCATGCACAGCCCCAGAGGGGATGAGCAATATATAAATGAACTCAATGAAGCAAGCAAGGGTGCAGGCCTTATTTATTAGAAAGAAATTCCAATATATGCTGAACACTTTTTGCTCACAATGGGAACTGCGCTATGGAAATTGTCCTGTTGGAAATGTTAATTCCTACATTTACCTTTGCTAAGAAATTACAAACTCTCCAAAAATAAATTGTGAGATTTCACAAAGGATAACAGCAAACTATACTTCAACAAGGATGTAACAACAAGGCAAAAGCTCACACGTTCAGTAACATGGTTATTCCAGCCATAGTATACAGCTGCTAGTTATCGAACCTACGAAAATTGGATGTATAGAAGCTTTGAGTTCTTCAAAGGACAATGAAACGAAAAACACTGGTAGTCTCTCTATGGGACTGAATTCACAACACATAAATTAGATGCCGGACCACCTTCAATGAGATGCTGCATTGTTAAGGAAATGACGATGGGTCTGACATATGGTGTATATGTCTTGGTTTGGCTTTGTTCATTCTCAATCTCCCACTACCAAAACCTGAAAGTGCTTAAGTAGCAGAATGTAGTCCAGAGAACGGAATGCGTTGTGTCGTAGTTTACAGCTTGACTGCGATATTTGCCCCTGTCGGTCCAACACATCCAACTTCAGCAAGCGTTTTTTGTGCACCGGGTTAGCATTCCCTCTTCGATCCCTTCTCCTTAGCCAATCTGCCCTGCTGCAGTCTGTTATCCAGGATCACCGTGTGGAGGTGTACAATGGTCTTGGCAGCTCTGGTTCGCTGGCCCTGACGCTAGCAGTGAGCTATGGGTCGCTGACCACTGCAGCTCATGCGCTGCTCATCATCTTGATCCCTTGCATATGTCTGATAACAGGGACACATGAAAGGTGACATCCTAGTGATTTTCAACTTTTAGCACACCCACTGACAATTACCAAGGAAATAGAGAAATGACCTGAGTAAAGTCTTTGGTGCAACATGACAAAAGACAGAAATGAGTACTACCAGCATTTGGCTATCTGGCATCAGACACTAGATATGATTGATTGAAAACCAAGATTAAAGGATTATACATACACACATATACAGAAGGGTGCCTCAAAGGAGCACATTACATTTTTATTTCTGCAAAATTTAAGAAAATCTAACAATGAAACATAGTTATTTTGTCTTAGTCTCTAATGCATTCGACAGAAGCACCCAGCACCTAGAAAATACATGGATTCCTCTAGAAATAAGTCTTTTAGTCAAGCCACTCATGCACCACTTGCTGGACTTCTTTATCAGACCTGAAAGCCTTTCCCCTTTGAGGGGTTCTACCACTTAGGGCCTGGTCTGATGAGCTTGGCAGATGTGTACAACATAAAAAGTACAGGTTCTAAATTTGTGCAATCATTGCACGGGTAGTTTGAAATAGAACATTGTCATTTTGCAACATGCCGTCTATACTCAGAAGTCTACATTGTTTGTATTTTATTGTCGGTCAAAGATGATTCATGAGAATATCTGCATATGCGTCACTAGTGACAATGTTTTCCTTTTGCATGTGGTGCTCTAGAATAATGATTTATAAATTTCAATAGAGAATCAGCATGACCTTACCTGTAGATGGCTTGGTGCTGAACTTCTTTGGTTTTGATGAGGGGGAAATGCACTATTCCTTGCTTGCTATATTGGGTTCCGTTTGCTGACAGTGAACACAGGTTTCATCTCTATTAACAATTATCATTATGAAATTGTTTTCTGCTTCAAAGCAAAGCAGATGTTTTTGACGGGCATCAGCAGGTGTTTCAATTCTAGAGTGAGCTACCATGGCACCCATCACCCAGACACTTTGTGGAACTGGAGCACATCAAAGATGATACTGTTGAACCTTGACTGATGTCTAAAAGATAGGCTGTTTCATTCAGTCAATCTACGATGTTTCATTACGTTGCTTTCAACTGCTGCAATCTACTCTGGTGTCACTACTGCAATACTCAATTTGTCTGACAAAGACAAGAATAGCCTGTCACAGAACTCACGATTTTTCAGAACTTCCTACTCCACTTGTACACTTTCTGGAGTGACTAGTAGTGCGACCATCTTTAATTTCTACTATGACAACATGTAGCTTATCTACTCTGTGATGCCTAATGTGACAACATTTAAATGGAAAATTCTCGACTGTGTGTACCGTGTGAACTTTCTGATAGTACTGTGTTTCATTCGCTCCATTATCATCAACATATTGGCGAAAGCGTAGCCCAGTCCGTAGTACGATCGCAGCACTGTAGAGATGTCAGGTTTAGTGAGTTCGAGCGCTAGAAGTGGGTTAGATTTCACCTTTAATAATTTTGGTCACTAACTGTTGATGTGTAGTGCGTCCCCAGTAACAAAATTGCTTCTAACTCTGTCCTTGGTTCGCGTACATCACAATTTGGTTGAAATGCTCCAGCAGTCTCCTGTTGGCATCAGGCATACCGACCTTTGTATGTATGTTACCATTGAGTGAAGGTCAGTGACCTCGATGGCACCAAGTCTGACCCCACTGTCTTGTGCGATGCCTGATTGTTAGAAAGACTTTGGGAGAAAACCCTAAGAAAATCTGCATCCTCTTCTGCCCTCAAACATCTTGAACATGTCTTGCCACTGAATAAAGGTAGCTGAGGAAAAAAGAGTGAGGCTGATGTGCGCAACTCTCCTTCACTATAATAAAATTCACGCGCAAGTCACTTTGTCCCAAACTTTTTCACGAATTTAAATGTCTAGGATGAAAAAAACAGAAAGATTTTCACTTGATATTTGGTGCATAGAATATTCGTACCCTCATGAATCGGGCAGAAGCTAAAAGACATGAGAGAAGATCAGCTCTGATTACCAAAGAGCTTGCCAGATACAGAATTGATATAGCAGGTCTAAATGAGACTCACTGGACAGAAGAGGGCTAACTTACAGAAATTGTATCCGGCTATACTTTTTTCTAGAAAGGACATGAAGTCGAAGACAGGCGTGAGTCGGGTGTTGGCTTTGCTATAAAATCAAGCTTGGTTAGTGATCTCCCCAGTGTCCAAATGGGATTAATGACCTTCTAATGGTGCTGAGGATTACCTTGACCGGAAACAGAAAAGCCCTCATCATCAGTGCATATGATCCAATTATGAGTAACTCGGAAGACACCAAGGAAAAGTTATACCATGATTTGGAGACACTAAACCAAAGAAATATAAGTTGATTATTCTGGGTGACTCCAATGCTCGAGTGGGAGCTGACTTTGTTTCATGGGACGGGGGGGGGGGGGGGGGGGATTGGCAGGAATGGCATCGGTAGCTGCAATAGTAACGAACATCTACTCTTGAAGACCTGTGCGGGGAACGAACTTCTGATTACCAATACAGTGTTTCGTCTACCTAACCAAAATAAAACCACTTGGATGCACCCATAGTCAAAGCACTGGCAACTGATTGATTATGTCATTGTCCGCAGATGGGATCGCTAGGATGTACATATGACAAAGGCTATGTACAGAGCAGAATGTTCAACGGACCACAGACTGGTGATTTCTAAAATGAACTTGTGTATTCAAGCTCCTAGATGCCCACAAAACACCATAACCTCATAACGTCTCAACATCTCCGATCTCAGAGATAACTGCATACAAAAATCTTTTGCTCAAACTCTGACAGCTAAATAAAATGGGCAATGATATGACTGACAAAGAATCCAGTTGGGCCACTTTTATCAAAACGGTTCACTCTACTGCCATTGATGCTCTCGGTACCTCTAGCCGCAACCATCAAGATTAGTTTGGTGAGAACAGTGAATTGATCAAGCCCCTGCTAGACGAGAAGCACTGCACCCACCGTGCATACACTAATGATACTCAATCTGCGGCGAAAAAGAATGACTTCACAAGAGCTCGAGCGACTGTTCAGCGACAGTTCCGTGATATGCAAGATATGTGGCTCAGCCAGACGGCTGATGGGATTCAGACTTTTGCTAGCAGACCAGCAATCTCACCTTGTAAAAACCAATGCTGCTGAAATCACTGCAAACAATTGGATTCAGGAATCCCTCAAATCTGGTTAGGGTCAACTATGTGTTAGACCTTTACTCCATCATCTGGAGTGGCAGGTAAATAGTGATGATACTTAATGTTATATGATGGTTTTATAAATCTGGCAGGCAGAGAGGAGACTAAAGTCTGATCATGCAAAACATACTGATCAAACATGTTAGTCAGTGTCAGATAAAGCATACTGGCCAAGATACACACCTCATATCTACGCAAATCTCCCTGGAAATGGACTGTTTTTTGGCAGCCTGCCTAATGAGGTGGAGGATCGACGTGATCCCCATAGTAGTGAGTGATGCACAGACTAAGCCAAGCAAAACACAACTGTCAAAGGGCCCAGACCCACACTCATCAGCATGCTCAGGATGTGAGGAATGCTCCTGCAACCCACCACTTAACTCCCTTTTCAGGGCACATAAAATAGTAAACTTACTCGTGTGGGTATTCACAGCAGCAAAAAACATATATCTGGTATTGGCAATTACCTCATCCCATTAACTGTATGCATGCCATGTTATTTATCAATTATGTTTTGAGATTGTGCTTCACTACCTCCTTTCAAGAAATGTTTGATGTTGCACATTGTGTTTTATCCTTTATATTCTTATTATATGTCTAATGGGGCGCGTTAGCTCAGTTCATGGCAATTCACTATTTTCTGTGGTAAGTGTGCCTCGGGTTGGAATTGCGTCCGGAGACTAAAAAAAATCCAGACCGTTATTTTAATAGGTGACCGCATCTCCAGTCAACCCAGCTGTAAATGGGTACCTGACGCATGAGTTAGAGAAAGTAAAAACAGCAAGGAATGGCACTGATCACCTCACCTCTCACAGGCTGCGGCTTAGTACAAAGGAATCTTCAAAAACTACATTTCCAACCAGCGGTTAATTCTGCTGAATTTCCATTTTACTTTTTTTACTTTTACATGTCTAATAAGTTGGACAGTTTTTTTGTAATGTAGAAGAAGCAGGGATATGTGAGCAATGTACAATCACCGGTAACTGGTAACACCAAGACAAGGCAAGAACTTTATGATCCAGGATAAAAGCGGCAAGTGCCTTATTGAGGACAATGATGTACTGGAACGATGGAGAGTGTACTGTTCCGAGGGATGGAACGAATCTGAGAAAACAATCCCATCAACATCAATATCTATAGAGGATAACCAACTGATAATGAAGGAAGAGGTAGCTGCAGCGGTAAAGACATTGAGAAGAGGGAAGGCAGCCGACATGGACAATATACCAGCAGAGCCCTTACAGGCAGATGGGGAGGTAGTGGGGGAAGGCCTGACACACATCTGCAACAAAGTATGGGTGACAGGAAAGTGGCCTGACTTATGGAAAAAATCAATGGTTATACCGTTACATAAGTCTGGAAACCTAATGATGTGCCAAAATTACAGAACAATTAGCCTTATCAGCCACCTAAAGCAAGGTCATGCTTAGATTAATCCTCGACCGATTGAAACCCAAAGCAGAGAACATCATTGCTGAGGAGCAAGCAGGTTTCAGACAGGGAACAGATATTTAATTTAAGGCTGCTAAGAGAGAAATATCTAGAACAGCAGCTAAAACTGTATCATGTATTTGATGATTTTAAGAAGGCATTTGATAGGGTATGGCATAAAGCGCTATGGACAACCATGAGCATGTATAAAATCAACGAAAATATTATAAAGGTCCTTGAACACCTGTATGACAAGGCGTCCAGCACAGCTCTTGTGAATGGGAGGCGAGGGGACTGGTTTTGCACATCAATTGGTGTCAGACAGGGTTGTACACTCTCCTAAATTCTTTTCAATATATTCCTTGAGGGAATTATGAGTGAGGCACTTGGAGGTCACATTGGTACTGTCAAGTTCGGGGGGCGAACGATTAACAACCTTTGTTTTGCAGATGACATTGACGGGTTGGTGGGTTCAGAAGCAGAACTCCAGGAATGGGCCAGTAGGCTCGATGAAACAGCTATGGTATGGAGATAAACGATGGAAAGACAAAATAAAATGACTAACAACACGGAGAGCTTGAACAATAAGATAAAAGCTAATAGCCAGGAACTCGAAGTGATTGACCATTTTAAATATCTGGGTTCGATTGTCAGTGATGAAGGATCAAAATGTGAGGTTTTGGCCAGAATAGCCCAGACAAAAGTGGCGCTTGCACGACTTTACAAAATATGGAAAGATAAACAGTTAGCACTATGCATGAAAATCAGATTAATGCGTACATTGGTGCTGTCAATATTCCTCTATGCTTGTGAGACATGGACATTTACAGCTGATCTTCAGCAAAGGATACAGGCTTTGAAGATGAGATATTTCCAAAGACTTTTAAATGTCACGTACAAAGATTGAGTTATAAATGAGGAAATACGAGATATAATTACAACAGCAATAGGGCTTTTGAAGCCCTCTTGGCAACTATCAGAAGAAGGAAACTTGCTTGGTACGGTCACATATCGAGATCAAATGATCTTGTAAATACGATCCTGCACGGAAAGGTGCAAGGCAGACGACGAAGAGGCCGTTCCAAAAAGAGGTGGGAGGACAACATAAAAGAATGGACCAATCTCCGACTAGAAGAGGCACAGTGAGCGGCGCTGACAGAGAAGGGTGGCGTGGAGTTGTGAGGATGTCTTCATGTGTGCCCCAACGACCTCTCTGGTTACGAGATGACCTGACCTGAGTACAGCTTATCTTTGCAAATTATGTTTTTAAAGGACATACTCATTTGTATTTCAACTATCCATAGTATTTATACCATTCTTACAATCATTCTGACAATCAGCTAAATATGAAGAAAACAAAGCTTCTTAAATTAACCAACAAAGAACAAATCATGCTGGAGGGAGAGCTGTTGGAAGAGGTAGATGCCTATACCTATTTTGGCAGCACAATTGATACAGTAGGGGTACAGATAGAGATGTAAGACCAGAATTTAAAAGGCAAGACACTAAACAATAAATGCAAATCCAGAGAAATCAAGATTTGCACCAAAATTAGAACATTCAATGACAATGTCAAGTTGATACTGTTGTATGGAGGGTAAACATGGAGAACGGTCGTGACAGTACAACAATGACTTTGATCCTTGCAAATAGAGGATAATGGCTATAAAGGGGCTGAACAAGGCGAAGAATGAAGGATCCAACAACAGCCAGTGAAACAACAAATAAATTAAGAGAAGAAATATGGGGCTAAATAGGATATAAGCTGAGGAAGACACTATCCAACATGGCTAGGCAGGCTCTCACATGGAATCCACAAGGGAAGAAAACGATATTTACGCCTGGAGAGAAACAGAAAGAAGAGCTCAGGACCGTGACTGCTGGCAAGATGTTGTCAATGGTCTATGCACTGAGAGGAACAATAGTATCTTCTATGGTTGGTTGGTTGGTTGGTCATTGATCCAGCGGCTTATGGGCTCCTGCTCTTTGGCCCAATGCCATATAGTGGTATCTGCAAGTGTTTGTAAGCGGTTGTTTAGTTCCATACAAAGTGTTTATTTTATCTGGATTCAGAGGAAGAAACTCTTTCCTAACAATGACAAGCGCTGACATTCAAAAAGATGATGTTAAACAATTTCATAGAGATGTATGCACATCTGGCACTCTGGAGTATGTTCTGATTGGATTCTGTTCAAGTGGCTGTTAAGTTGTATGTGTTGAGTGCGAAGTTGGAAAATGGTGCTTTGGTCTCCTTTTCAGGAGGTTGATATTGTCTTTGGGATTGGGATGTCCATATGTTTGTAAATTTTTCTCCCAGTATTTCCCATTGCACATCTATTCAGTCAGTCCTCTTTGTTCGCAGTCTTCAGTAGTTGTTTGACTGTCTGTAGGGTTGTTGGTGTGTATTGTTGTTCTTGACTTGCTCACTTCCTAGCGAGTCTGTCTGCCTTGTCATTGCCAGGTGTATTTGAGTGACCAGGGATCCATTTTATAACTATTCTGACTTTATGGGATGTGAGAAGATGGTTGGCATCAAGGGATATGTGGGTAAGTTTTAGCCTACAGTGGCTACCATCTTCCAGAGCTTGAAGGGCAGATAATGAGTCTGTAAAGATAAGATGCTTTTGGCTTTTAATGGGAAAGCATCAAATACAGTCCTCAAGTAGTGCAGAGCTACTTCCAATGCTGTTATTTCTGCCTCATAATTTGAATATATCTCACCACACACATCAAACCGCTCATCAGATGTTCTGTCTAGATAATCTATGTAGACCATATCCTGCTTTAATGGTGGCCTAAAAAGCAGATCCATCAGTATAGACATGTATCCATTTTTCTGAGTAGGTGTCAATCGTCCTCGTTTATGCTCTCATAAGACTGAATCAGCACTTCTTGTTGTATTTTCTGTTAGTTTTGTTTGAATTTCTGGCATTTTTAAACATGTATGTGGTAGACAATTTCTTGTTGCTCTCTGTGTTTCTTGTCTTTTGTCTAGGACGTGATATCTGTCTTTAATCTTACTGACGTGGTGGAAGACTGACTTTTGTTTTATTCTCTGCTTTTGTTGCCATTTTTCTACAAGCCTTCTATTAGGGTGGTCTTTGCTTATCCTTTTACTCCTCTCATAAACTTCCATAGCAGCCACACCTCTTCGCATCTCAAGGTCTTCAACATTGACATGAATTTCACATGCGTTGTGGGCGTTGACCTCATTGCTTCACTAATAAGGGCATTGTTCTGCACTCTGTCCAGTAACTCTACATTAGTCTGTGAGCATGTTGTCAGGAGTGCACTGCTATACTCTAAAGCAGAGCGTACATCTCCAAGATACAAGCCTCTCAGAGTGTGCTTTTCTGATCCACATGCTGTACCAGTGAGTCAATAACTGTAGCTGCCTCAACGCTTTATTTTTAACATTTTGGACATGTTTCTTGAGACTGAACTGTCAATTGAGAGTGACTCCAAGATATGTAGACTCTTCCTCTCTGGGCAATTTCTGTTTGCCGAATTTCAAACTGTAATTTTTCTTGGCTATTGGTAAAGATAGTGTAAACAGCCTTTTCACAGTTTATCTTCAGTTTCCACATTTAACAATATTCATGCAGTCTTCTCAGGTCTCCATTTAATCTTTGTGCTGCACTTTCTACATCTTCATTGCTCTCCCATATTGCCAGATCATCGGCATACATGGCTTTTTCAGCTTTGATGTGCTTCGCCAGGTCATTGATGTAGATGATGAAAAGGGTGCAGCTCAAAGCAGAGCCCTGTGGTAAGGCTTCTCTAAGACTTCTTTAGAGGAGATTGCATTGTTCATCTTTGTCTGGATTGTTCGGTCAATGAGGAAATATTTTATCTAGTTGTACAGCTTTCCGCTAATCCCCACGTCAGTGATCTTCGTCAAGAGACCTTTTCTCCATACTCGATCATAGGTCTGTTGTAAGTTGAAGAAGATTGCTACTGTATGTTTCTTATTTTGGAACCCATCTTGAATTTTCTGTGTTGGCCTAAAAAGCTGGTCTGTGCAACTACCTTTTCTGAATCCTGCCTGTTCATGGCAAAGGATTTCTGAACTCTCAAGGCACCAGTAAAGACATGCATTTACCATTCTTTCAGCTAATTTTCCAAGGCATGATGTTAATGAGATGGGGCGGTAGCTTTTTGGTTCATCTGGAGGTTTGTTTCCTTTCAGGATGGGGATAACATGTTCATTCTTCCAGTCTTTGGGTGGTTGTCCATTTCTCCAAGTCATGTTGATTAACTTGAGGACTTTCTTTCCCTTTCCCCAATAAGCCCAGGGAGTTATCATTTCATTATAGATCCGGTCTGGCACAGGAGACTTTCTAGGTTTTAATTTCTTCAGACCTTGTTGAAATTCTTGCATACTGAAGTCATCTTCAAATATGGAGGCCCTAGCGGTTGGGGCTTTTTCTTGACGTTTCAAGTGTTCTAGAGGTTCTTTGTTTAACTCAGAAAACTTTCCTGCTCTGTTTACAGAGGCAAAGTACTGGTTGAAGTGCTCTGCTTTTTTCTGGTCTTCAGTTATTATTTTTCAACTGTCTATCACTGGCCAGATTTGTTCTCCTCCTGTTTCCATACATATTGTCCATCTCTTCCCATTGTGCTTTAGGTCAAGTTTCGCCTATGTTGATGACTATTTTTCATGTTTTGCATTCTTAACTATGAGTTTGACCTTTACACATAATTTGTTGTAGAGGATCTTTGATTCTTGTGGTGGTGCTTTCTTGAGAGCTGTTCTTGCTTCATTTCTATCAGATATGACAGCTTGCATTTCTTTGGTATAGAATGGTTTGTATGACTTCCTACTGCCCCTTGGGATGCTTTGTGATGAGCATTCAGAATAGCTCTTGTCACCCCATTTTACAGTCTTTCTACACTGCTGCTGCCAATATAACCAAGCAGGTAGTCAGATGATTTTTTGAATATTCTCCAGTCAGCTTTACCAAATTTCCAGCGAGTTTTCTGTTTGTAGCTTTACTGGTAATGGTTATTGTGGTGAGGATTGGTCTGTGATCACTTCCAATGTCATCAAGAACTTGCAGGTTGCAAGAGTTAATCAAATCGGAGGAACAGATCGTCAGATCAGATCGACTGAGAAAGAGGTGGGCCCTGTGCAGCAGCGTTGGGGTAGAGTCTGCATTTTGCAATTCAGGCAAGTTGGTTGCATCGCAGAGCTATTCGATGAATTTTCTTGTACTGTTATGGTCAGTGTAGCTCCAACAAGGCAAGTGTCCATTGAAGTCACCTGCAATGAGTGCTTTGTGATATTGTGTTTATTGTGATATGTGGCAGGTTGCAGGTCATCTGTGGGGGGGGGGGGGGGGGGGGCTGTAAATGTTGTATATAGTGTACTTTGATCCAGTGTGCCAGATATTGATTTTCTGTATGTCTGTGGAATGGCCTGTTATATGTGTAACATATCCCTGAATGTGTTTAATGAGAAATGTTCGAGAAGACGAGAACATTGAAAGTTTCGACCCATTTACGATTGGGGGGTACGAGATTCCAGAGTTACGTTATGCAGATAATACAGTGATACTATCAAGAGGTGCAGAGTAGCTAGAGCAGCTATTTTCAGCCGTTAATGAACTTAGTAAAGATCAAAACCTGTTCATAAACATAAATAAAACAAAGATAATGACCACCGACAAAACACAATGTCAGCATACATTTACAGTGGGTGGTGAGGAAATAGATCAGGTCACATAATTTGAATATCTGGCTCCAGAATTGACAAAAATGGCGACTGTTTGAAAGAAATCAGAAGAAGACTAGCTATGGCAATGCAGAGACTGAACAGCTTGAAGAAATTATGGCAGAGCACCAACAAAATGATAAAAGTAAAAGTCTTGAGAGCCTGTGTTTTTCCTGTGGCAGCTTATGGCTGTGAATCATGGACGATTACCAAAACTTCTAGACAAAGAATCGAATCCTTCGAGTCAAAATGTTACAGAAAGATCCTTAAAATACCTTGGACAGAGAAAAAAACATATGTAGACATTCGGCAAGAGTTGAGCATAGAGGAGAACTGGTTTATCAATTCCATTTTGGCTAGAAAATGCAAATACTTTGATCACATCAAGAGACACAACGGTCTTGAGAGAACGGTGATGGAAGGTATGGTGCCAGGCAAAAGAGGAAGGGGTAGACCAAGAAGACAATGGCACCAAGATATCCAGTAAGGCCTGAGTATGACAGTGGCGGAGGCTGGAGTTTTGGCAAGAGAACGAGTTTCTTTCAGACAGACTGTGATAGGAGCGACTTTCTACAAAGGACATGCTACATGATGATGATGATCCCTGAATATCATTTCGGATATAGGTAACTATGTCACGGCAGTTAGTGCACTCACAGGCATAGCTAGTGTATCCTGTCAAGTTCAGGTCAATGTCCTTGTGTAGAGTTTCTTGTAGGAGAGCCACATGAACCCTATGGTTGTCCAAAATCTTGGCAAGCTCAAGCTTCTTATTTTTGAGGCCACAAATATTTAACTGTAGAACGTTAAATGAAAGCTAGTTATCTTGTTTTTTCATGTGCTTCCTCCTAGGTTTTCTCATGTTAATATGTTTATGTTTGTTTCCAGTAGTTCATTTTTCACCCCTTATAGCCTGGCCACCCACTGCCAAGTGCGGACCTTGATGATCGAGGTGTCGTCCGAGCTCGTTTGTAAAACTTTTAAATTTTGTACTTCCCATATTTTGGCATTGTCAGGCTGATGAGTCTGTGGATTTTCTTCCCACCCCAGGCAGAAGCCAGATATGTACTGTCCTGACATTAAGTAATTGAGGGGGTGCATTAGCAACGTTCCCAAGTTACCGAGGCACAGTAGGGTTCACTGCGCTCATTCTCCGCCACCAATTGTCTGCTGGTTAGGCCGCATTGTCCTAGCCTCTAGACCTGTAATTAGTAAGTTCCAGACAATTGAATCATTACTTCATGGGCCACTGTGCCTTTACGATTGGCATAGATTGTCATGGTGCGGCAAATGCAGGTTCTCTTTTCCCATGCCTGTTCAGCACGGTGGTGGTTCCTTCCTAACCACAGAGCATGCATGCGTATTGTCCAATAGGAGATCCATTTCTACAGATGGGTTACTGGCAAGGGTTTAAGAATAAAACCCTCATTATATAGTACCTCATCTACTAAGTTATACTGAAGCATAGTGTTAGTTCTGATAGGTCATGGGAGAGGCCATAAGAGCTGACTCATGCTGAGTATCTTCTATAAAACCACATACTTTGTCTTCTAAGGATTATTGTGTTTAATTGTACATGACAATTCACAGCTCCAATATTGAACATTGAGGGTAAAATTACTGTTGAGTTACCAGAAATATAATTTTTCACATATTTTCTGTTTTTTTGGTGTAATTTTTAAAATGTTGTTAATTTTTGTACATTTCTGTGGCATGGAACAAAGAACTCAGATTTATTGTGCAATCATCCACTCTACTTTCAGGCAAGCACGTTCACCAAGGATAATGCCTGTGGCCATACTCGAGGCTGTTATAGCAATTGTAAAAACAATGTGTGTGACCTTCTTTTGTCCTGGGCAAATGTGAGAGGCAACTTTAGTATAACTCTTAAATCTGGATTTTCTGCAACAGGCAACCATTACATTGCATTTGGTCTCAGTGAGGACTCCAAAATGGTGAGAATAAATAGTAACTTGACAAGGAATACACATAGCATTTGATGTGAGTTTCTGACATTTCAGAATAGGTAACAAAATTGTATCTGGGTACTTATACATTTAAACTCAATACAATATATGGTAGTTTTAACATATTGAGGCTGTGAGATCTTAGAAAGCCTGAAGCCAGTAGTCATGCTAACAACTTTAAAATATGGGACTTCACAGAGATACATGTGAAATACTTTTTAACAAGAGTTCACAATATTTCATATATCCAAGAATGTGTTTAAAGTTTCATTTTGATATCATAAGAATTACAACCATTTCAGTTCAAGGCAAGTGTAGTGGCTTGCACAGTCTATCAGTCAACAACAGGAGCTTACACTTCCTTCAACCCAGATCTTTACAATGTGCCACTGAATGTAAGTTACTATGTCCATAGAGGTCCACATATTTTTTCATCATATGCATAGAAGAAAATAGTTCATTTTGTTTTGCTTTTTTCTGAAGCTATTCTTGTCAACAAAAATTACTACCACAGCTCTTCACAAATCACAATTGTTATTCAAAATTATGTAATCATTTGGACACCAAAATGTTATTTACACTTTGAAGCACACTTTTGCGTATGCTCTGTATTTACTTTTCGTATTTTAAACTGCTAATGGTATGTACTTTCATTCTCTTTATTATTGCTGTCATTAGGTAGTGCAGTACAACACTGAAATCCTGTCTTTGGTCATTGCTGCTGTTGTTGAATGCTCGCAATGAGTATGTTTACTCTTTTGTGTACCATGAAAAAGGTGTAAGATGGCAGGTTGCAGTAGCTTTCCTTACATCCCAAGCCTGTTGATAAAGGTGGACTTAGGTCCTCAAGTCGGTAGTGCTATGCTTTGCTTCGTCTGCTTGTCATTCACTACTATCATCATGTCGATCCCCAATTTTGTTAGCCTAACTGTCTAGAAAACAGCCTGCTTCCAGAGAGAACTGTGTGGAAGTGAAGTAGAGTGCTTGGTCGGTATATTTTGCCTGATCCTGAATAACATTGTCCAATCAGTATTAGTCCCCTCTCCCCATCCTTGGACCTAATGAGAATATTAGATCAAGTGCTACTCCCACTGATGCTGCCACATCACACGTTGGCTGCAGGGTATCTCCACTACATTAATGGTTGCTTCCATTTACATTGATTGATGTCATAGAGTTACCTGTCTGCTTTCAGACTCTTCTACTGCTATGTGTTTTTTTAGAGTGTAATAATTCCAAAGGTTTTTATTTTATTGTCTTGAAAATTCACTAATTATTGTCTGATCTGAAATTTATCATCACATTTTCACATTATCCTCTGCGTCAGTCCGGCAGATGTGCCGTATGCTAGGAAGCTAACAATATACTGTATGCATCCCGATCTTTTGCAACACTGTACCAATGTGGGCCTATGTCTTTGGTCAGTCAATCTTGACATCGCATAGGTGGGCGACCCCGTGGACGTGCATAGATATATGGCCACCAAAATGTTGTTCTTCGTGTCCATCTGTTTTCAGGTATGCATACCATATGTCCAGCTCATTGAAGTTTGCGGAATATTGCTGCTTTTACAACGTCACGAGACAGAGTTTAATGACAGATTTCTTCATCATCCTGTATCAAAATTTTTAGCTCGCGCCGTTCTATTGCTCTCTAACTTGTCTGCAGTCTTTTCCATTTTATATCTGGATTTTACTAACAAAAGTCCAAGCTTGAGTCTTACCTTTACAAGGAGAGTTTACATTGGTGTGGAGGTGTATATCCCTTGTGCAACATAGGACCAGTCAAACTTCTTCATACTGGATGTGTTCTATACTTTCACACTGTAACCTTGAGAATGTGAGGATGCATATTCCATGATCTATGATTGTCAAAACCGGTTAATGGTATAGAAAGAAAAGCGGTTACTGTTTCAGGTTTTAGTTGACATTGGAATGAGTGATGTCAGAACTCGTTTGCATCTTTGCCCTGATTATTTCATCATTGCCCTGATTATTTCATTATAGTCCTAATTTAGGATAAAACAATATTTCTTAATCTTTTTTCCATTGTCGACCAATGTACATCTCAGAGAAATTCAAGAATTACTTCTATAAATTAAGTTAAAACATCCACTAAAGCATCACTATGTCCTTGATATCTGTCATTTTGCATACCCTTTATCCATGATTTAACACCACTATTTTTTTATCCATGTCAGTGCTCAAATATCCATTGCTTTATATCTCAAATAACATGTATGCAGTGACATAAGTTAAAGCTTAATCAATGTCGTGTCGATAGAAAGTGCATTTCCTTTACTTTTATGGCTCTTCACATCTGAGCAACAAAGCTGGAAGTATGACTGAAGTCTAGGTACATTATCTTGTCTATAAGCAGCACTCATGTTGTTGTTGCTATTATGAATCCAACAGCAATCAGACTCGTGTCCTTGGGCTCAATGCCATATAATGGTAACTGCACGTGTTATTTAGTTGTTTAGTGCTATACATAGTGTTCCATTTACCTGGCTATAGAGGAAGAAGCATTTTTCTAACATCATTGAGTACCAAACACTCAGAGAGATGATGATCAATGGTTTTGTATGGGTGTGTACACAGCTGGCACTCTGGAGTGTGTTGTGGTTGGATTATGTGCTTGGTAAGTCGAATGTGTTGGGTTCTCAGCCTCAACTTAGTGCTCTGCTCCATCCTTGTTAGTTGATTGATACTGTCATTTGGATTGGGGCTTCCCATGACCCATTTGTTCAGTCAGATTTCTTTGTTAGCTGTTCTTATGAGCAGTTTGACTGTTTGTAGAGTTGTTGCTGTGTGTGAATCATCTTTTCTTGATTTACCCCTTGCTAGTATGCCTGTCTTGTCATTGCCATGTGTCTTTGAGTGCCTAGAGATCCACTGCATAACTATTTTGAGAGATAGGAGGTGGTAATGTGGTCAATGTCTAGAGATATTTGAATAAGATCAAGTCTACAATGACCAGCAGCCTCTAATGTTTGAAGGACAGAAATCAAATCTGTAAAAATAGTATACATTGGGCCTTTTAGTAAATGGCATCAAAAAATATCCTCAGATGGTATGAGGCCACTTCAAGTGCAGTCCTTTCAGCTTCATAGTTGGAGCAAACTTCCCCACAAGCGTCAGACAGTTCATCATAGGATCTGTCTGGGTATTCTATATAGATGTCATAACCTGTTTTGATGGTGACATCAATAGTTCTTAGAGTTTCTTGCATGGGAGTACTTGGATCTGAAATTTTGGTTGAATTATCTATTAATTTTGTCAGTTCTTCTGCTGTTTTATGGAAAGCTTGTGGTGGTATGTTTTACTACTCTCTGTAACTCTTGTCTTCTTTCTGAGAGATAATATCTGTCCTTGATTTCAGTAATTGGAATACAAACTTTTGTTTAATTCTGCATTTTGGCTGCCAGTTTTCAACAAGGAGACTGTTGGGATGATCCTATTTCATTCAGCTACTTCATTCTTAAGCTTCCATAACAGTTTCATCCCTCTGCATCTCAAAGGGTTGCTTATTTGTGTGGATTTTACAAGCTACCTTTGGTGTTGACCTCATTGCTCTACTAAAGAAGTGTAGCACACTGTCACTGTTTAGTACCCTGTTCAGGAAGGCCAAATTCGATTTTGAATAAGTTGTTAGAGGCTTATTATTGGTATAATCTATTGCTGGGTGCACATAAACAAGGTATAAGCCTCTCAATCTTTCTTTGTCTGATCACCATGCTGTATCAGCAAGCCTCTTCATTAACTGTAGACATCTCATGGATTTATTTTTAACACTCTAGATGTGATGTTTGAGACTGAATTGTTAGTCAAGCATGACACCAAATGTGTTGGGTATTCCTCTAATCTAAAAATTATATTTTGGTTGTCAGCGTCGTGGTTCTTGAGGAAGATGGTATACATCCATCTTTCACAATTGGTGTCTAGTTTCCATGTTTGGTAGCAGTCATGTAGTCTCCTTAGATCTTCATTTAGCTTTCATGTCCCACTGCTAAAATCTTCATAAAAGTAAAAGTAAAGATCCCGTCACGCCATGCAGCGCATAGGAAATATGGTATTAGTCCCATATTATTTTGTAACCCACAGCACATAATCGATGATGTGGTCAACATCATGTTGGGAAGCCAGTGTACTAACCACTGCGTTACGGCAGCCCCTCAAAATCTTCATGGCTCAGCCATATTTTCAGGTCATAATCATACAAAGCTGTTTCAGCTTGAATCTGGTCAGACAAGTCATTGATATAGATCAGGAAAAGAGTACAACTTTAATGATAAGCTTTGTTGTAATCATTTTTCTAAGACTTGTTTAGAAAAGATTGTATCCTTAATCTTCATCTGGATCATTTGCTCAGTCAAGAAGTACTTTATCCAGTTGAAGAGCTTCCCAAGAATTCCCATGTTAAACATCTTTATCAGAAGACTTTTTCTTCAGACATGATCTTAAGTAGCACTCATAATAAGAGTTATATCCAATTGTATTTTACTTACTGCATTATTGAGCCAATATATGAGAAGTAAAATGTGAAACTAACCACCAAATAGTTGATCTGATATTGGCTGAAAAAGAAGAAATTTTGTCACTTTAAAGTTGGTAATTAAAGGAACAGCTGATATCAGAATTAAATAAGCAGTGAATACCCTTCATTGCTTTCAAGAAATTATTCACAGCATAAAGATAATGTAAAATGTACAAAGGATTTGAAAATTGGTTGAAAATGTAGAAGTTAATATTAATCTGTGAAGATGATTCATCCCACAAATTATAAAATATATTCACCAAAAATCAAATGATTTCACGCTCAAGTAAATGACTTTCCAGGAATAACTTAACGTCTTTATACTGGTTTAGAAGACTCTGCAGAATGGATTGTCATTTTGACATGTTAATGTACTGTTCATAATCTGTTATTAAACTTTTCCATCACAGTTTTAAGGATCCTATTAATGAAGGATAACATGGGCCTACCATAAAAACTATAATCTCTCACTCTCACCCTTTCACATAATGTTTAGCAGTAATGGGTTTGTCTTATGAAGGAAATGTCAAGTATTGATAATACTCTTGTTGTCTACCAGCCTCAGGAAGGTTTATCCAACATCACTAGCAAGTTTGAAGATGGCATCCTCTCTTGCACAGTTCTCAGAGTAACAAATTCAAGCAATAACCAAATCTATGATCTTACAAAAGATTGGTACCTCATCACAGCTAGAGGAGTAGCATCTCAAGGTTAGCCTTTCACTGCCACAACTGTTTTCGTATTAGTCTGTTTGATAAGCAATTTCAGTAGTCATTATCACACTATACAAATGCAATAATTCAGTAAATTGGTACATTAAACGCATTGGCAATCGGAATATCCAATTATGTTTTTGTAGATAATTTTGTAAGTTGGCTATTATGAGCTTCAAATCTATATAACAGATAATGCACTTAAATGCAGGATATAGTTAAAAGACATAATAGCACGGGACTTTCAGAAGAAAATAATTCACCATAAGTTAGGACAGAGATGTCTAAACCTGGACCACTTATGGCCTGTCAAACTCTTAATCATGGCCCAGCAACGCGCAGTTTCCAAAATTATTTTTTTAAATATACATAAAAACGTAAAGCCATGAATGTAAGAACTCCTGCAGCACCTGTCGATTAAACAGGAAAACTCATTTCTGGATGGGTGGGAACATCCAGTACAACTATCAATATTTTCTGTTGCTTTCTTGTTCTAGTTTTTGTCCAGAAAAGTACCCTACTTTCTATAACAATATATTTGCGATCACGTGGAATTTAGTCAACATTCGTTAAAATTCTATATTGGTTATTAAATAGTTAGTTGCCCATTGCAAGCGATGATGGCGACATCATCAGATGGTTTTGTCTTCATGATGGAACTTGCACTGTATTTGGATTATAGTCAGGCAGAAACTGCGCTGGGCATCAACCTCACTCTCTGGTCCCGAGATACCTTGGACCTGTGGCAAGACGTAAGTCAATACTACTGGAGGTAACTCTAGATGCAGGCACTCTGGTCCCACCTCGCTTGAGACCATGAGTCGCTTGACACTTGTGGGATTCAATCATCAACCATTTCCGTTCATCGCGTTGAGAGCCGAGTGTCCTATCTCTTGACAACATCACTACCGATGTGTCATGGACATAGATTATGGAATATGGTCTTGACTAATCTTACCAGAGTGGTACGCCCAGGTTTTTGAGTATGACAAGTCCAAGAATAACACCACTGCCCCAAAGAGAGCATGCCGCAAGAGGCAACTAACTGTGTGACAAAGTTTAACACCATCTATGGTTAGGTGGTTTGTTAAGAGCAACGTAGATGGTGCCTAACAGGCTTTGGACTACTTCGCTCTGGTATTTGAGTATTTTAAGATGGACTCGCACATCGTTTAACCATTTTTCACGCCTCAATGCATCAGAGTAATAAGCTGCTCAAGCTTAGCCCGCTAAGCAGGAAATCCTCCTCCCAGCTACATCAAGCTCACGCCAGAGCTGAGATCTGCACAGTGGTATATGTCATTGTAGAAGTACAGGTCGTCTAAGACTAACCTTCTTGGTTATTAACAATTTTGTAGACCTGAAGGAAACCTGAAACGGTGCCTTTTAAAAGACTTTTCGATTTCAAACGAGCCAGATGATTTTGGTGGTGATGGATAGTGAAATAGTGAAAATCAAATCGACAACCAGAAATCTGAAGTGCTTGTTGATCTTGTTACGAAAATATAAAGACAACATATCCAAAGAGGATGCAGAACACAGTACATTCCGGGTGTCAACGAAAAGTCAAAAACACTCCTAGAGCAATACACAGCTTTGTATGAAAAGACGATCATTTGTTTCTGTTTCTAAGAATCGACATCACTACACTCCAGGCATAGCCATAGGTGTTCAGTCTCTCTCATCAAATGGCGTAAGGTATGGATGCTGATAGTCCCTGTAGCTCGCTAGTTGTACACTCTCATGCTCCGTCATCTCATGTGCCCCACTCCGCTCGAACCTCATGTAATGTCAAAATTTTGCAGTCTGTGGATTGGTGCTTCATCTATTGTTGTGTCCTCATGCAGCAGGCGGTCATTGATTGATTTCAAAATGTCACTTCTATCCATCACTAATGTGCCCATGATGGTAGCTTGTGAAGCCATGATGTCAGCACTTTCATTGCTCTGAACATTGCAGGAGAAGAACTAATGCATGAAATATCAAACTCCGAAGACTGACTGACCATCCAATTCGCCAGAGACTAAACAATTTGGGAAATGGGAAACTAAAGCGGAGAAACTTCGCAGAAATAGCCAAAGCAAAGATGCACGAAGATCCCATAAACGCACTAACAACACCCATCACTACTGTGCGAAAACCTACCTGGAGGCAGGATACATTTCCAGAGGTGGCAGAAAATATACCAGGTATTGGAAACAAAAACTGCCAGACTGAAAAAGAAAGGAGAGATACTACCCTAAGCTTCATATCGAAAAGCTACCCAAGCATGGACTGGACCCATGCATACACCGACGGTTCTGTAACAAACAATACACAGAACGGAGGGGCAGGAGCATTCCTGAACCTACCAAATGGCAAACAAATAACACTGTCATTCGCTACTGGTAAGTACACAAGCAATTTCAGACCGGAGGCAGAGGCACTGAGGGCGGCGGTGGAAGAAATGGTGACACACAATGAAAATGAAAGCCATATAGTCCTGTCCTGCTTACAGATGCTCTCGCCGTAGTCACAGCGCTAAAAAGCCAGAAAAACACTGAGCTTAATGACTTAAGAGCAGCCCTCTGCAAACTGTTCCAGCAGTCCGCACCAAAAAGGGTTGTGGTACAGTGGGTCCCATCACACTGCAACATCCAAGGCAACGAGGAGGCAGACAGACTTGCAAAAGAAGGCGCAAGACTACCACAAACAGATACTAGTATGATGTACAAACAGTCAAAACGGCTTATCAAAGCCAGATACATGACCAAATGGGAAACCGAACATACTGGTTACACCAAAAACGATGCCTATTACCAGTTGAACCGAAGAGAGCAGGTCGTTGTCTTCAGACTTCTCACTGGCCACAATAGACTGAGGTACCACCTATTCAACAAATTGAAAATAGGTGGTACCGACGAATGCCCGTGCGGTACTGGTAAAATGACCGCTGAACATCTGCTGCAGAACTGCCCGACATACGAGGATCAGAGAGAGCAGATGTAGCCATCACCAGTGGAACTGCAAGACAAGCTCTATGGCAGTGGCGACAGCCTCAGGATGACCGCCGCTTTTTTCGACAAAATAATGGTTACTGTCTGACTGCGTTCGAAGAAAAAGAAGTATGAAAAGACGATCATTTGTTTCTGTTTCTAAGAATCGACATCACTACACTCCAGGCATAGCCATAGGTGTTCAGTCTCTCTCATCAAATGGCGTAAGGTATGGATGCTGATAGTCCCTATAGCTCGCTAGTTGTACACTCTCATGCTCCGTCATCTCATGTGCCCCACTCCGCTCGAGCCTCATGTAATGTCAAAATTTTGCAGTCTGTGGATTGGTGCTTCATCTATTGCCGTGTCCTCATGCAGCAGGCGGTCATTGATTGATTTCAAAATGTCACTTCTATCCATCACTAATGTGCCCATGATGGTAGCTTGTGAAGCCATGATGTCAGCACTTTCATTGCTCTGAACATTGCAGGAGAAGAACTAATGCATGAAATATCAAATTCCAAGCCAGAAAGATGGTACAGGTTTTGGAAGAGCTCGATATGAAACAGAGCAGTCGACGGGCATGGAAATTTATCAAAAACCTCAGCCAAGATCCAACTATAAATACAAATATACAAGCATCAATCACTCCCAATCAGATTGCCCAACAATGATTGATTATGGGAAAACCAACAACAGAGGGCAAAAACCCCAGACCAGAAGGGAAGAGGAACATGAAAATGATCTACGGGGACCACCATTCCTCATTGGAAAACTAGATAAGAAAATCAATAGAATGCACATCAACAAAGCAGAAGGAATATATGAACTGAGAATAGAGCAAATCAGACATTTTACCCCAAAACTTTTAGAATTTATGCATAGTAGCCCTGCAGATACCAAAAAGCTAGAGTTGTGGCACTGCTCAAACCTGGGAAAATGCCAACAGAAGCCAAACATTTCAGACATGTCTTATTTTTATCTCATCTCTTTTATGTTATCTTGTTAATGACTCATACAATCCTCGCTATAAACTGTCTGTAACTTTAAATGTGTGTCTTCACATGTTTCTTCAAATTTTAGATTAAATCTAATACAGTACTGCAAATAAACCAGACAAGCAGTGCAAATATGATTCAAAAAAGTTGTAGATTCTGTATCCCATGGTTCTATAATTAGAATTAAAATCTGAATCCTTTTTTTTATTACACCTTGTATAACTACACTAGAGTGTTCATATGTTGTTTATTCTTGTTTATCTGTAAAACTGGTATATTCACATGTGGTACAATGTTTGTTCTTCAGTAAATTTACCTTTGTTTATGTGTGCTCATTGTAGAATGTACATTAGCACATTTTATTACTTGAAGGTGGCTCTTTAACTAATCATGGTGCTTCGCAAGCCTTTAAGACAACATCAAAAATCAACTTCTCTGATCCCAGCGTAGACATATCTCTGGAAGAAACAGATTATCCCCTCGTCAAAGCTCATGGTAGGTAATGCCAGCTCAGATCTGACTGATACTATTAGCTTCCTGCATTGACTGTACAGATTCCCAAATAATATTTTTAAAATGGAAAGCTCTATAGCAGATGTTATGTTGAGGAATTGTTAAACAAGCTCATATTGTGAATTAAATCAATTTGTAATATGGTGTTTTTGTCGCTAGTTAGAAACGTGATATAGTAAAATATTAAAGTACATTTGACATCAAATGTTTTACTGATATCAAGAGAACTGCCACTAGAATTATTCAATTTTAAAAGAAGTGTATAAAAAAAAAATATCACAAGGATGTGTCCTTGAAATCAGGAAAAGAAACTGTTTTGGTGAAAGAAACAATATGAATGCAAAACTTCTGGCCTGGATTATTTTGCACAAGATTGTGTGTGGTGCATGTGCCTGTGTGTGCGTGCAAGGTGCATATGTGGATTAGTGTGTATTTATAGTCTGTGTGCATGTTTGTGCTTTTGTATACCTGAGGGAGAAAGAGATATAATTTGTTTAGAGGGGCAAACATTTTAATGCTTCTATTAGCGATAATGGACTTATACATTTTCCAAGTATGGCTGAATGGTTTCGAGGCCTGCCTGCCAACAAGGAGGGCAGTGGCTCAAATCCCCGGTATGGCATATGTTGTTTTTCTGTTGGGGGTGAAATTCAAACATAGCCAGCATACGACGTGGCGACAGCAGTGGCGAAGCGGTTTGTAGTCCTCAGCCTTCAAAGCCCCTCGACTACTCCAGCAATGGGGAAAATCTCGTTTGACAGTTTTTTGTGTGTTTTTTTTACAATTTTCACTATAGGTTGTCTAATGGTCATTGCCTGGATGTTGGCTGCAAGTCTTGGACTAGCAATGGCAAGATTTTTCAAGAAACTCTGGCCAGATAGAAAATTAGGTGGTGTGAAACTCTGGTTTGCGGTAATTATTGAACTGTAACATTTACTTTTGCTTCTCTTGCTGAACCTATGATAACCTACTTTCTAGATTTATAATGAACATAGTCAAGGATGTGTACTATCTCCTTTACTGTTTATCACATATGTAGAAGAAATATGTTTTAAAAAAGTCAGGGAAACAACCTAAAAAAAAAAAAAAAAAGTATGGGAAACAACCTCAACGAACACTTATATGAACTTCATTTTGCTGATGACTATGCACTAGTAGCCACCTCAGAAAAACAACTGCAGGAAAAAATCAACAAGCTAAATGAGGTTTTTACGGATTACAGTATGAAAATCATTATAGAAGAAACCAAAGTTAAGACAATTGCAAGAAAAGAAACAGAAACAACAATATTCATACAAAACCAACAGCAAAACAAGCGAAAAATTCCACATATGTCGGTAACATAATCTCAGCAGATGGAAAAGGCAAAGTATAAATTCAAATCAGATTTAAGAAAGCAAATGTACTAGATATTACAATGCAAATACGTGACAATGAATACAAGTGGACCACTTTACAACACAATATTTCTACCCACATTGTGCTATCAGTCCAGAATGAACATTAACAAACAAAGATAAAAGAAACATCATAACAGATATCTTCTTCTTCGTACGCTGTCAAACGTCAACCTGTATTTGCTCGAAGAAAGCAGCGGTCATCCTGAGGCTGTCGACACTGCCATAGAGCTTGTCTAGTGTTGCCACTGGTGATGGCCACATGTGCTTTCTCTGGTCCTCGTATGTCGAGCAGTTTTGCAGCAGATGTTCAGCGGTCATTTTCCCGGTACCACAAGTGCATTCGTTAGTGCCACCTATCTTCAGTTTATTGAATAGGTGGTACCTCAGTCTGTTGTGGCCTGTGCAGAGTCTGAACACGACCTGCTCTCTTCTGTTCAACTGGTAATAGGCTACATTTTTTGTGTAGCCAGTATGTTCTGTTTCCCATTTGGTATTCAGTATTTTTCAGTATTTTTCTGGCTTTTTAGTGCTGTGACTACGGCCAGGGCATCTGTAAATAGGACTATCTGGCTTTCATTGCTTTCATCTGTCAGCATTGCTTCTACTGCAGCCCTCAGTGCCTCTGCCTCCGCTCTGAAATTACTTGAGAATTTTCCAGTTGCCACTGACAGTGTTGTTTTTTTACCATTTGGTAGGCTCAGGAATACTCCTGCCCCTCCGTTCTGTGTTGTGTTTGTTACAGAGCCGTCGGTGTATGCATGGGTCCAGTCCATGCTTGGGTAGTTTTTCGTTATGTACCTCAGGGTTAAGTCTCTTCTTTCTTTTTCAGTCTGGCTGTACTTGTTTCCAATACCTGGTATATTTTATACCACCTCCGGAATGATATGCTGCTTCCAGGTAGGTTTGCGTACAGTAGGGATGGGCTTTGGTATTGTTACAGTGTTCATAGGGTCTTAGCTCATCTTTGCTTTGGCTATTTCTGCAAAGTTTCTCCGCTTTAGTTTCCCATTTCCAAATCTATTTAGTCTCTGATGCATTGGATGGTCTGTCAGTCTTCTGAGTTTCTCTGCTTGCTACTGGGCTCTGCAGTCTCTTCTGTCAGTCATGGATTGCAGATTTGTAATCTTTTCAAGTTCTACAATTGGCGTTGACTTCATGCCTCCTGTTATAACTCTCATGGCTTGGTTTTGAAGTTTGCTAATTTTATCAAAGTTCGTCTTTGCTGCTGTTGTCCATGCCGTAATGCCATACTCGAGAACTGGTCTCACTCTTCCAGTGTACAGTTTCTTTAGTATTCTTTCATCTGCTCCCCAGCTTGTGCCAGCAAGTTTCCTCATGATTGCCATTCTTTCTCTGGCTCTCATTCGGTTTCTCTCGATCTGACTTTTCCATGTCATGCGCCGATCAAATGTGACTCCCAGGTAGTTTTGGTTGTTGTTTGGCCACATATATTTGCTGTTAAGACTTATTTTGGTGTTCTGGGGTTTATTTGAAAGCGAGAATATCGTACATGTTATTTTTTTTCCTCATTTATTTTGACCAGCCATGAGTTCGCCCACTCCTCCAACGATATAACAACAGATATGAAATGCCTGCGCAGAATGCTTGGAGTAGCAAGAATGAATAGAGTCAGAAATGATATTAGGAGACAGGTAGACACAAAACCAGTGCTAGACTTTATCAAATGACAGCAAACCAAATGGTTTGGCCGCGGGATACATCAAACACCAGATAGTATCCCTCAGAAAGCAATGCTATGCAGATACAATGGATACAGAGTCAAGGGCCGACTATGTAAAAGCTGGACAGCAGAAGTAAAGAAGCAGTGAAGCTCTTCATGTATGAAGTAGATACTAGGGCCCAGTCAAGAAAGTTCTTCATAACTTCATAACCTGACACTGAAAGACACAAGCAGGACAAAAGCGAAAAGAAAAAAAAAGAATAAAGTAAAGATTGTGCATAGTTGTTAAATATTTATTAGAATAAACATAACTCAACATTTTTCACTTGAAACATCCAATTAGAATATTATTTCACATCTACACACTATTGACATGACTGAGTGGTTATGCCTTCGTCCCGGTGAGATACGTCAGGCGGCGACAGATAGAGGGGGTTGGCGTGGGATTTTCATGTCTTCATGTGTGCCCCAGCGACCTGTTGGGTTACGGGATGAACTAAACTGAACTGAACACTATTGCCATTTGACTTCATCAATAAAATCAAGCAGTTGCTTTCCTCTGTGTATTGAATCATTTTTAATTATGATTTAATTTATAAAGAAGTCTGTTGATTGTGTGCTATTGCTTCCAGGTTCACAGAGCGGCAATGGTTATGACATTCCTTATTGGAATTGCTGCATTCATCATCATTTTTATCCAAGTACAAGGGTACAGTGAAGTGAGTATTGGGCAAACTTGGTCAGATCCTTCTCATCTAAAAATGACGTTCAATTTATTATATTATAACAAAACAAAAGTGAACATAGGGACTATATGAAAAGGTAACAGACAAAACAGGTAACTTCAAACAGGAGATGTAAGGGGAAAAGTAGAATAAGTATATCAGATTGAAGAGGGGATCAAGACGCTGAGCAGAACATGAGCTGCAGTGGTCATCGACCCATAGCTGACTGCTAGCGTCAGGACCAGCGAACCATAGCTGCCAAGACCCTTCTACACCTCCACGCGGTGATCCTGGATAACAGGCAGCAGCAGGGCAGACTGACTAAGGAGAAGGGATCAAAGAGGGAATGCTAATCCGGTACTCAAAAAATGCTTGCTTGCTGAAGTCGGATGTGTTGGACCGAAAGGTGCAAATATCGCAGCCAAGCTGTAAACTACGACACAACACATTCCGTTCTCTGGACTACATTCTGCTACTTAAGCCCTTTCGTGGTTTAGTAGCGGGAGATTGAGAACGAACGAAGAAGAAGAAGAAGAAGAAGAAGATGAAGATTGAAGAGATTCTCTTCATTTGAGAATGACTTTGACTTTATTATAGTTACAAACTGAAATGTATGATTGAATGGTCTGCCTGGGTCTTTGTGTATGACAAGAACAAGAATAGCACCACTGCCCCACAGTGAACATGTTGCAAGAGTCGACTAACTGTGTGACATGGCATAACATTGGCCATGGTTAGGTTGTATGTTTAGAAAAGCATAGATGGCGCCTAACAAACTGCGGATCTACTTTGCTCTAGAATTTGGGTTTATTAAGATGGACTCGCACATCGGTTAACCACTCTCCGTAAGCGCTTGTCCCAACACAGTGGAGGTTCAGCTGCTCGAGCCTAGCAAACTAATCAGGAAACCCTACATCCATCTCATACCAGAGCTGGAACCTGCACAGGGGCATCTGCACCTGTACAAGTACAGGTTGACTAAGAACTGAAATGGACATAAAGATAATAACTTAACTTAACGTTTTTATACTGGTTTAGAAGACCCTGCAGAGTCTGTATACAACCAGTTACATTTACATCACCTTGCTCTAAAAGCTATGCGCATCCAGTTTATTCTTAAATGCATTAACTGTCCCTGCCTCCATTACCTCCCCTGGCAATGCATTCCAAGGAGATAGAACTCTCTGACTAAAAAAATATTTCCTAATATCTAACCTGGACCTCTCTTTAGTCAGCTTGTATCTATGCCCTCGTGTTATTGTAGGTGGCTGTATTTTAAAAAACTTGTTATAGTCTAATTTATCGATTCCTCTGATCATCTTATAAACCTGTATTAAGTCACCATGAATTCTTCTCTCTTCGAGACACTGTAGGCCGGTTTTTCTGAGTCGTTCCTCATAACTGTAATTTTGGAATCCCACTATCATCTTTGTCGCTCTTTTTTGTATTCTTTCTAGCATGTTTATGTCCCCTCTATGATAAGGACTCCACACCTGTACACAGTACTCCAATCTAGGTCTAACTAAAGCTTTATACAGTTTGACGATCACTTCCTTGCTCCTATGTTTAATATTTCTTTTTATCATACCTAACATTGCATTTGCCTTTTTCACTGCTACCTTAACTTGCTCACTCACCTTTCCTGTATGATCTATTATAACCCCTAGGTCCCTTTCCTTATCTATCTTTCTAATATTGTTTTCTCCCATTCTGTAATTATGTTCCATATTGGATCTACCCATGTGGATGACTGTACATTTATCTACATTAAACTCCATTTGCCAGCTTACAGACCATTCTCGAATTTTATCTAAATCCGACATCAATATATCCACTTCCGCTTTAGATGAGACACTACTGCATAGTTTTGTGTCATCAGCAAATTTTGCAATCATGGATCTCATATCAATGTCCAAATCATTCATATATATCAGGAACAAAAATTGGTCCCAAAACCGAGCCCTGTGGCACACCACTTTTCACTTCACACCACTCAGAGTACTCCTTATTTATGCCCACCCTCTGCCTTCTTCCCGTTAACCAATTTTCAATCCATTTGGCAACTTCCTCACCTATTCCATGTGATTTTAACTTTCGAAATAATAACATTACAGGCAGAGCAGATTAAGTCCAGCAACAGCAGATAATGAAGAAATGATATAGCAAAAAATTTCATTAAAAAAGTAAAATTTAGTGAATATAGAAGATCACTTGCAGAAATTAGATGAAGCATTCAAGGAAAAAAATATACCTTAGGATTTTTTAGATAATTTCTAAAAATGTTATGCAAAACATGCAACTTTACTCCAAAGAAACATATTCAAGAATATACACATAAGATATAGCACACTCACTGCATAACATATAGAAGCACATAAGCACCACAGATGCAACCATACATATTATAAATATGTGATTATATGAGTGCAGATACAACACATTTACCAAGAATATATACACACAAGCACACAAACAAACATTCAGCAAATAACACACACACACACACACACACAAATATATATATATATATATATATATATATATATATATATATATATATATATATATATATATAAATCACACACTGCAACATACGTACAAAAGTATATATACATACAAACTATAACATGCAACTCATATTCAAAGACCCTGTAATACATGTATACATACATACCATACTGCCTTCACACACAAATAGAACGTCACATTTTCTAACTTTAACCACTCTTTCATCAACACAAACAAATAGAATATCACATTTTCTAATCTCATCAAAGATTATTTAGAAAGTTAAAATCACAGGGAATGGGTGGGGAAGTTGCCAAATGGATTGAAAATTGGTTAATGGGAAGAAGGAAGAGAGTGGGCATAAATAAGGAGTACTCTGAGTGGTGTGAAGTAAAAAGTAGAGGGCCACAGGGTTCGGTTTTGGGACCAATCTTGTTCTTGATATATTTAAACGATTTGGACATTGATATGGGATCCATGATTGCAAAATTCGCTGATGACACAAAACTATGCAGTAGTGTCTCATCTAAGGCAGAAGTGGATATATTGAGGTCAGATTTAGATTAAATTCTAGAAGGGTCTGTGAGCTGGCAAATGGAGTTTAATGTAGATAAATGTACAGTCATCCACATGGGTAGATCCAATATGGAACATAATTTCAGAATGGGAGAGAACAATATTAGAAAGATAGATAAGGAAAGGGACCTAGGGGTTGTAGTAGATGATACAGGTAAGGTGAGTGAGCAAGTTAAGGTAGCAGTGAAAAAGACAAATGCAATGTTAGGTATGATACAAAGAAATATTAAACATAGGAGCAAGGAAGTGATAGTCAAACTGTATAAAGCATTAGTTATACCTAGATTGGAGTATTGTGTACAGGTGTGGAGTCCTTATCATAGAGGGGATCTAAACATGCTGGAAAGAATACAAAAAATAGCAACAAAGCTGATAGTGGGATTCCAGAATTATAGTTATGAGGAAAAACTGGGCTAAAATGTCTAGAAAAGAGAAGAATTCGAGGTGACTTAATACAGGTTTATAAGATGATCAAAAGGAAGATAAATTAGAATATAACAAGTTTTTCAAAATACAACCACCTTCAAGAACAAGAGGGCATATCTACAAATTAGCTAAAGAAAGGTTTATATTAGATATTAGGAAATATTATTTTAGAGAGTGGTGAATCCTTGGAATGCACTGCCACAGGAAGTAGTGGAGGAAGGGACAATAGATTGGATGCACATAGCTTTTAGAGCAAGTAATGTAAATGTTAAGTTTGACCACACTTTCATCAACACAAACTATGTATATAACAAGCAGTATGTCCTATTCAGGGTGCGGACTTTCATCAAAGGGTGCACAGAATAGAGGGATTGAAATGGTATAAGATTACTAATGTGGAATGGTTGGGAAGAACTGATCAATCATCAGTGTAATCTGAGATGAGGAGAAGATGCTGGCACTGGTATAGGACACACATTAAGAAAACTAGCTGATAACATTACAAGACTATCTGTTTTAGAAATCCCAGAGAAAAATAGGTGCAGATTCAGACAAAAACATATATGGAGAAGAGAGTCTGTGACAAACATAAAGGAAACAGAGCTGGGGTAGATGGCTTAGGATAGGAAGACTTAGTGTGTATTTGTTGAGAACCTATGTTCCACAGGAAGCTGAAAGTTTTGGTTTGTTATTCTTCTCTCTCTGGCAGATATCTGGTGAGAACTTCAAGAAAGCTCATCCTATCATGGGGATCATTGTTACTGCTTTACTATTTATAAATGTAGGTATTTTCATTGTCATTTGCTGTAATAGCAGATCAGTACAGTTTTTTCTTCATATTAAAGGATATCCTAGCCAGGATAAAAACAATCTGCTACTGAAAGCCTGCAATGATAATTCATTGGGCTATATTTTAATTAGGTTAACAAATTGTTCTATTTCCTTTCTCTCTTTCAAGCATATGTAGCACACATTTTACCATTATGTATTTCTGAGAGCTTGTCGTTGATGAGGGACCTCAGACATGTGAATTGGTGCACAACTACCAATTCATAATTCCCAATGTTAAGAGTTGGCATGGCATTTACTTCCTGCAGCAGTACTTTTGTTTTGTTGAGATTTATAGTGAGACCAAGATCTTTGCATGCCTGGGAGACGTGATCTAACAAGTCTTGAAATTTCTCCTCACTGTAGGGAATAATTTTTAGCATCATCTGCAAAACACAAGTTTCTGATGGTGACATCCACTATCTTCATCTTGGTTGTTGCTACCATCAAATTTGGCTGTTATTTTCATGGCCCCTTGTACAATATTATTAGTTGTAGCAGTTTGCTTTTGCAAGGTATTTTAGAGAGGATTTTGAAGGATCCATTCCTGCTAACCAAATCAAATGCTTTTGTCATGCCAATAAAAGGGTGAATTCTGCTCAAATGACATTTTCTGAAGTTGCCAAAGAGAACACATCATGTTAATTGTTGATCTTCCAGACTTGAGTCAATACTGTGACTCCAGATAGGATACACACACTTAGCCAATCTTTTTCAGACATAAGATGATTACTCTGGTGAAGACTGACTACAACACTGAGCAGAGAGATGCCTTAATAGTTTTTAGTTGCTTCTATCACCTTTATTTTCGTATACTGTTACAATCTGTGTATCTCTCATATTCTGAGGTATAATGGCCCCTTTTCAGCACTGTCATGAGATCATATAATAATATAAGAGCACACCCATACAAATCAGGTGGATCATTTCGCTGTCTGGTGCTCTGTTGAGGTCAAGCTGTCAATGGCTTTATTGTGATCTTCTCAAGATGGTTTGATGTCCAGCTCATCCATACTGGGATAGGTTTTGATAGCAGCATGACAGTGTAAGGGATGATATTATCACATAAGTAGAGCTCAGAATAGTGATCGCTCCATCTGATGTCCTTCGTTTATTTTCTAGCAATCAGTGATCATTTTATCAATTTGAGTGGTGTTTTTCTTCTTACAAGACCTACAGCTTTCTTTATACCATAAAATATTTGTCTGATGTTCCCTATCTGTGCTGCAGTCTGAATGGTTTCACTGAGCTGAAATTGCTCTTATAATAACAACAACTTGGAATCAAGATGCTGAGCAGTGCATGAGCTGCAGCGATCAGTGACCCAGAGCTGACTGCTAGCGTCAAAGCCAGCGAACCAGAGCTGCCAAGATCCTTCTACACCTCGATGTGGTGATCCTGGACAACAGTCTGCAACATAGCAGACTGGCTAAGGAGAAAAGATTGAAGAGGGAAGGCTAAACTGGTACCTAAAAATGCCTACTGAAGTCGGATGCGTTGGACCGACATGTGCAAATATCACAGTCAAGCTGTAAACTATGACACAGCGCATTCTGTTCTCTGGAAAACATTCTGCTACTTGCAAAGCCCTTTTTAGGGTTTGGTAGTGGAATTTTGAGAATGAATAAAGATGAAAAAGAAGAAAATAACATGTCCAGTTAATCTGGCTGCTTCTATCTGACGTGCATTATAATCTTTCTTCCTCAGAACATGCTTGTTAGTATTTTGTCACTATTTCAGGGGTTCTTTATATTCTTCTGTACAGTCACAGATACTGGATTTCTTGTAATTTATTCATTATTCTTTTTAAGAGAACAGGGAACACTTAAAAACTATTTTTTGCAGATAAACAAGTGGGGATTTTCACTTTTTTTTAAGTTAACAAATGAGAAAGAAAGATAATGATTGGAGACAAAAGGTTTAAAACAGGAAGACCAGAAAGATTAAATATGAATTAAAAATAAGACCAGAAGGATTAAATATGAATTAGAAATAAGACCAGAAAGACTAAATATGAATTAGAAATAAGATCAGCTTCTGTTTACTTCATCTATCTTTGTAATAACTATTGAATATTACATTGTACTGTACCTTACCTCATTCTGTTTATCTTAGTTGTACTATTGTACTGGTTGGAGATCTACCGAAGACGGATGTGTCGGTCGAAAGATGCTAATATCGCAGTCAAACTAGCGCCACAACGCATTCTATTCTCCGAACTGCATCCTGCTACTTGCAAAGTCCTGTTCAGGACTTAGTAGCGGGAGATTGTGAACAAACGGAGAAAAAAAAAATGGTTGCAGACCTTACCTCATTCAGTCTATCTTAGTTGTGTAACTATTTTACTGGTTGCCTTACCTCATTCCAGCAGCAGCAGCAGTAGTACCCATGCATGGGTCTGCATGCAGCTGTGCAGTTCTTTCCTCGATCTTCACACCTTTCTGCACAAGGGACACACATTGATGCATTAGTACCTAGGTTATCCAGCATGGGGACCTTTCAAGTGGCTTATTATCCTTTGCTGCATGGGAGATTTTCTGCTGAGCCAGGCTTGCACCTTCTGTAATTGCAGAGTGCATGGCTGAGTGTTCCAACGCAAGCGACTCCCAAGAGACAACATCAATATGAATGTCTTTCAAGAAGGCCTTCATGTAATCCTTGTATTTTTTTTTTCCTGCCCGCCTGATGAACACATGCCTGCCTTGAGTGGACTGAAAGGAGTTACCTAGGCAGGTGCTGAGTCGTAGTTTAGAACTTGACTGTGACACTTGCACCTTTCGGTCTGATACATCCGACTTCAGCAGGCATTTTTGAGTACCGGATTAGCTTTCCGTCTTTGATCTTCTCCTTAGCCAGTCTGCCATGTTGCAGCCTGCTATCCAGGGTTTTGGCAGCTCTGAGTCGATGGCCTTGATGATAGAAGTCATCTTTGAATCCCTTACTGCTGCAGCTCATGCCCTGCTCATCATCTTGATTCCATACATTAAATTGTACTAGTGGAAGACCTTACATTATTCCATCTATATGTGCTGTAGCTTCTTGCACATTATATTGTACTAATGTTAAATTAGATCTTTTCCCATCTATATGTGCTGTAATTATTCAACAGGTTCAGACATGACCTCACTTTTATATTTAACTATCTGTCATTTATTGTAGCCATTCATGTCATTACTTCGCTGTGGACCAGATCACCCCAGGAGGCCTATCTTTAATTGGGCACATTGGCTTGTGGGAACTTCAGCCCATATATTGGGTGGTAAGTATAATATATGAAATAACTCAAATACTACTGATATTATTCTTGCAGATAATAAGTATCAGCTCAATAAGCATACAAACAAGTGGTTGAAATAACAAATACATTTGATTCTGAACATTTTATTTCTGTTTAATAACTTTCAAGAAAAGAGCTTGATTTATTAACATATTTTCTACATTTGGTTCAAACTACTTCTTTGCAAGTATATGTTTATTAGCCTATTAATGACTCCAGTACATTTATTAATTATATTACTATAAGCTGTTATTTTTATTATAATAATCCTGATACTAATGAAATCGACTTTAACATTTCAGGTATAACGATAGCATTTGGCCTGTACTTGCCCAAAGCCAACCTTGTCTCAAACAAAGGTCTGATCATCATGATCGTCTATGGTTCTTGGCACTTAGTCTTCTTCTTCATTATGTCTTTCATCGACTACATGTCAAACAGAAGTCAAAGTAAGACGGCCGCCACAGGTGACCAGCCCGTCGAATTGAAAGATGTGCAACCCCAACGCCTAGGTACCCCTTTAACCTCACCCTGCTTGTTATGTCCCTTTTATAAAACTCTTAACAAGTCATATGGTTTTCAAACTTATGTAATGTGTTATAGCAATAGGCAGCTTGAAATGCTTCACTTTTCAAAATGGAAAACTAAATGGAAAGAATTAGCTGTATATTTATATAATTATACCTTTTGCACACGTGTAAAAGTGTGTTTGTACTTGAAGATTTCAACCTGTCTTGTGAAATGCTTTGGAGCAAAAGAAAAGTTGTAATATTAATCCATCCAGAAAATGTATCAAGAAATTTCATTCAAGAGAGACATTTTATGAAGCTCCAAGAAACAAATCACAGCACTTTGTTGAGGATAGTTGATATGAAGAGACATGATAGTTTATTTGATGAAACATGATATTTGATAGGAAAATACATGATAATTAATAGGACGAGACATTATAATTGATGGAATGAGACATGATAGTTTAAAGGATGAAACATGAAAGTTGGCATGAAGAGACATGATAATTGATAGAATGAGACATTATAATTGATAGAATGAGACATTATAATTGATAGGATGTGACATGATAGTTGATAGGATGAGATGAGCAGTGTGGCTAAGAATCCATGAAACCCCAGTTTATTTAAAACTGTAATTATACACTTAATAATAAAGACAGGTCAGCACTAAAACAACCAGATATACGGCAAAAGTGCCAGGTAGCAGTAAAGAAGGTGTATGAAAACTTACAATCAGAAGACAAGGAAAAAAACACAGAGTGGACAATAAAGACTAAATGGGAATGCATAAAAACCAGTATCCAAGTAGCAAATAAGTCATTACCGGATAAAAAACTTAAGAAAAACCAAGAATGAATGACAAATGACATCTTAACTAAAATGGCAGATAGAAAGAAGGCTAAAAACACTCCTGCATATTCATCAGTAGACAAAGAGATACGTACAATATGCAGACAGGCCACAAAACAGTGGATGGAAGAAAAATGCAAGTTAATAGAAGACATGGGACTAAAACGCAATACCAGAGAAATACATATAAAAATATAAAAAAACAACAAACAAGACACAGCTAACCCAGAGTGGATTACAGAGTGGGTGATGCATCCGAGATAAGAATGGTGCTATTTTGATGGATGAGAATGACATATCAAACAGATGGACGAATATACAAGAGAACATTTTGAAGACAGTCGTGGAAAACATCTACGTTTATAACAATCCCAAAAAAACTCATGCAACAGAATGTTCAGACTTTAGAACAATAAGTCTAATGAGTCACACAATTAATTTACTACTCAAGATCATACAAGAGAGAATAAGAGGTAAAATAGAGAGGGAAGTTTCAGAAGAACAATTTGGCTTTTGAAAGTTTAATGGAACAAGGGAACCAATTTTCTGTTTGGTAACTTTGACCGAAAAATATATAGAAATACATAATGACATTTATATTTGCTTTATAGACTTTATAGACTACCAGAAGACTTTTGACAGAGTCCAACATGAAAAATTAATTAAATGTCTCCAAGAAATAGGTCTAGATGGTAAAGCATAAGACTGCTCTGTAATCTGTACTGGGAACAAACTGCTACAGTAAAATCAGGAAATTGATGATGTTCTCTAAGTATAGATATAAAAAGAGGACAAAGACAGGGATGTGTATTATCCCCTTGTCTTTTTAATATCTACACAGAACAAATATTCAAACAAATAGCTAGAAATGCTAGGGCTTGCCATTGGATGAGTTGCAATGAACAATCTAAGATATGCGGATGATACAGTTTTAATGGCAAAAAGTGAGCAAGAATTACAGGAGCTTGTGACAACAATATACACAATAAGTCAAGAGTTTGTATTAGACATAAGCATAAAAAAAACAAAGACTATGATAATTGGGAAAAGTGACAAGAAATGATGTATGCAGATAAAAATAAAAGATCAACAACTTGAATAGGTACAGAGTTTCTCCTATCTAGGTCATATAATAATGGAAGAAGGCAGCTGTGAAAAAGAAACCAAAAGAGAATAGATATGGCCAAGATGATATTCGACAACATGTGACACACACTGATATCTAAACAGAACAATCAGAATTTGTAAATGAGAATTGTCAGGTGTTATGTATACTCGTCACTACTTTATGGCGCAGAAACATAGACAATGAATAACCAGTTGGAAGAGAGTATTGAAGCCTTCGAAATGTGGGTATATAGAAGATTGGGTCGCAATTCTTGTAAAGAGAAGAAAACAAATTCGGAGGTACTGGAAAAGTTGGGGGTGAAAAGAGAATTAATGAACAAAATCAGGATTAGATAGTTACGTTATTTTAGTCAAATAACAAGACATGCCACCTTGCTGAAGACCTTACTGGAGGGTAGGGTGGAAGGCAGTCATTCAAGAGGCAGACAATGCTTTAAGTGGGTGGATAACATCAGGAGATGTTAACGATGTCAAAGCCTCTCAGATTGCACCATTACGGCAAGAGATAGAGTACACTGGAGATCCATTGCGGCAAGAGATAGAGTACACTGGAGATTCATTGAGGCAAGAGATAGAGTACACTGGAGATCCATTGAGGCAAGAGATAGAGTTCACTGGAGATCCATTGCAGCAAGAGATAGAGTATACTGGAGATCCATTGAGGCAAGAGATAGAGTACACTGGAGATTCATTGAGGCAAGAGATAGAGTACACTGGAGATCCATTGAGGCAAGAGATAGAGTACACTGGAGATCCATTGAGGCAAGAGATAGAGTATACTGGAGATCCATTGAGGCAAGAGATAGAGTACACTGGAGATCCATTGAGGCAAGAGATAGAGTATACTGGAGATCCATTGAGGCAAGAGATAGAGTACACTGGAGATCCATTGAGGCAAGAGTTAGAGTACACTGGAGATCCATTGAGGCAAGAGATAGAGTACACTGGAGATACATTGAGGCAAGAGATAGAGTACACTGGAGATCCATTGCAGCTGACCTTCGATGCAGAGATGGCACCTGAACTGAACTGAACTGAATTTACAGATACTAGGTACGTTTATTAGCTAAAAACTATCATTGTACATAATTTGAATTATTGTTAAAACATTTTATTGTTGACATATAAAAAACTACCTTTTGTTATTGTATTTGTCCAATAGTAATTCTCAAACATGTTTCTTTTAAGTGCCTTGTACTATGTTGACAATTACAAACTGATCAATTAGCTTCACACTGGACACCAGTTTTCTTTTATGGGCTCAATTATAAACTTTTCAGCACATTATTATAGATACCATGTGCTCATGTTTGAATATAGTTCATCATCTGTCCCATCACTTTTAATAAATAGCCACTGTCTTACTCATCACTATTTTCAGTAACATTATTGTCATTCACATTAAAACCATTACTGCTTTTTTTAACTAAATACCAAAAAAATATAAGGAAGCTATATGGCAGTAAAACTTTAGCCAAGAGTTCAAATACAAATTGAAGTAATCATCTCAACTTTGACTTAACTTTTCCGATACCCTCGAATAACCTATTTTCACTCTGACATTTCCTGTACCAGGTAGTAGAATGCAAATGTTCTTTAAACGTGTTTTGTGTCTCTATACAGGGTGTTAGTGATGGAGGATAGGTAGTAGAAGTTGCTTCTGCAATTCAGACAACTTTGGACAATCCAGGAGATAGTGTTTGACTGTTTCCTCTTGTCCGTCGCAGTGCTTGAAGTATGATGTATGGTCTATGGTCGTTCTGTGTAGGTGTTTGTTCAATGACACATGTCTTGTCCACAACCTGAAAATTGTTTTCTGGTCTCTAGCTTAAACTGTTGATGCTATCATTTGGATTGGGATGAGACATGTCTGCGTACAAGGTTCTTGCAGTCACACCTGTAGCCCCTTGGTCCGTTCATTGTTGTTTGCAGTTGTTGTAAATTAAATGTTTATAGTAGTTCTTTAGTTGATGGGGATGTTGGTTTGTGGCTTGCTTGCTCTAATTTTTGTCAGTTTATCAGCACTTTTATTTCCTTGGATCACTGTGGGGACTGGTATCTACTATATGGTGGCACTGATTCTACAGGATGTAAACACCACTACAAACATGAGAACATTTGTTAGGGCCCACTCAGATACTTGGATCTAAGAACCGAGAGGGTGGACAGAAAATCTGTGAAGATGACTAGGTTTGTTGGGCTACTGTCAAGTTCCACCATTTTGAAATTTTAGTTGACAGGGTTTCTGATATTGCATGGGTCTCTGCATCAAAGTTTGTGCAGTATGTTTCACAAAGTGCAGAGAGTTGGTTCATTGTTTTGTGTGAAAACTTCTCCCACATCCCCTTGAGACTGCCCTCATTTCTGAACCAAGTATAGTTTGAGTGATCCCACTGCAGAGAGTGTCAATGTTCTTGCCCTATTAGGTTTGTATGAGGTCATCATCTACGAGGTGCATAAATTATGCCCAATCTACTATTTTTTGTAGTTCCAGCTAGGTGTATTTTGTGCTTGCTTAAGGGATCTGGAGCAGCACATTTTGGTGGTGCCACTCGTGCCATCAAGGACATTCAGTGCATATTTGTTCTGGATATCTGCAGAAATGTTGATGAAGACAGGTCTATATGTATATCCACAAGCTCTATTGAAAAATGTCAGAACATATGTGAGAACCTGTAGTATTATTAGGCTTTGCTTGTGCTACACAGCTCTTCTATACTGTTTCCCATGACGTTCTTGTCTCTGGATCCCAGGGCACACATGCGAGTCTTAACTTAACGTCTTTATACTGGTTTAGAAGACTCTGCAGTCTGTATACAACCAGTTACTGAAAGTCTTACTTACTGAAAGTCTCCAGCTGTAATTGTTCTCTGGTTGTGTGTGCCAAGGATGTTGGTTTGTCCCTTAGATCCTGGAGAACAGCAGACATTAAACCGGGTGTACTGCAGTCCATTGTGCCATACTTCTATCCTTTAGACATCACTTCCATTGCTTCTTACATTCTGCACTTCTCTTTGGGCATAATTTCTGAACAATATAGGTAGGCTTCTGTACTTGTCACATTTGCATTTGTGCATTGGCTTACCTGGTATGGAGTGTTCTCTATCAATTAGCAGTTTCCTGTATCAATGCAAAGTGGGGACTGAGTTCTTGTAGCTGTTTTCTTATTCTAAGGTCAAGAGATATTGACTTGAAAGGGTGGGGACTGAGTTCTTGTAGCTGTTTGCTTAGCTCTAAGGTCAAGAGATATTGACTTGAAAGGGTGGGGACTGAGTTCTTGTAGCTGTTTGCTTAGCTCTAAGGTCAAGAGATATTGACTTGAAAAGGTGGGGACTGAGTTCTTGTAGCTGTTTGCTTAGCTCTAAGGTCAAGAGATATTGACTTGAAAGGGTGGGGACTGAGTTCTTGTAGCTGTTTGCTTAGCTCTAAGGTCAAGAGATATTGACTTGAAAGGGGAACACACACACACAAATTTTGTATATAGCTCGTCCGTTGAAGCAACCGAGAGGTACACCATCCAAAGAGGACATTTTATGAGGTGAACTACAAGCTCATATGTATTCCATTTTCCTGACTTCTTCATGCTGTATTTATTGAGTTGTTTTTTTTCAAACCCAGAGGCTTCTTCCACACTCAACAGACCTGAGACCATACCCTCATTAATCGTTTGACTGACTGATAATTTGAATGAGAACTTTAAGATATTAAATGTTTTTGGAGTGCATGGAGCCCAAGGTGTGCTTCATCACTTACCATTCCCTGCCAGCTACAGTTTGCTGACACAGTGTGTGTAAAGGGCGCTTACTATTAGTGTAAAAATATGTAGTATCATCACATTCTGGACCGAATGGTATAACTTTGGGTCTACCCTTCTATACAGTTGGTATCCCAGTAAAGCCCAGCTTATTGTCATATATCTGTCCAAATAATGAACGCAGGTCAGGGTCAACTTGTCTGTATTTCTGATGAATGCAGTGTCATGATTTGAGGAGTCTTCTGCCATAAAAGGGTTTATTTATTATTTCACCCATAGTTGAAACTGGTCTTGTGATCATGTCTTCACACAGTGGGTCTAGTGATCATGTCCTCACACAGTGGGTCTAGTGATCATGTCCTCACACAGTGGGTCTAGTGATAATGTCTTCACACAGTGGGTCTAGTGATCATGTCCTCACACAGTGGGTCTAGTGATCATGTCCTCACACAGTGGGTCTAGTGATAATGTCTTCACACAGTGGGTCTAGTGATCATGTCCTCACACAGTGGGTCTAGTGATCATGTCCTCACACAGTGGGTCTAGTGATCATGTCCTCACACAGTGGGTCTAGTGATAATGTCCTCACACAGTGGGTCTTGTGATCATGTCCTCACACAGTGGGTCTAGTGATCATGTCCTCACACAGTGGATCTTATGAATTACCCCCTTGAGCACCAGTCTGCTTTAGCTAATTGATGGTTGTGATCATTTGGCCCATGATCTATGAATGGATTGATTGGTGTCAGCACATTTACCATTGTGTTCTGCGCACTGCATCTCTGAGGCTCCACTTACTCCGAGATCCTCTGCCAATTTGGTTTAGGCTCGTGGTGTACACCAAGGTATAGCAGAAGTTGTGGATGGGATTTTGTAAACAATCAGCTGCCATCTTATGACAAATGTCTGTCTGCAAGGGAGCAATTACTTACCAATGTGGTCTTGACATTCTTTATGCCTGTGGGTATACACCTGGGGATATAATTCACCACACCACAATAAGCATCTAAAAAATGTATGTCTACTTTCTATGTACACACCTGAGATTAAGTTAAATGCTATTGTTTTTCTTATATATATATACATACACACACACACACACACACACACTTGCTTTGTTCCTGCTTATCCCTTCCTAACCTTTCCCTGATATCTTATTTAGAACTGTACATTACAATTAGTGTTCAACTTGACTTTCTAATATGGGCTTCCATACAAAAATTGTAATTATTATAAGCAGTTATTATGGCTATAAACAATTCACACATCATCAGTGAATTAAAACAGTTGAGATCCCTGTGGAGCACAGATCCTCAACAAATACATGTCAAGTTTTTCTGTCCTAGGCCGTCTGTTTCAGTATTCACATCTTCCCTGTTTACTTTATGTTTGTCCAAGCTCTTTTCTACACGTGTTTTGGTCTACCTCTACTTCTCTTGATTTGAGGTTTCCAGAATACAGACTGTCTTATAATCAGCTGGTTTCCTTAATGTGTGTCCTACTCAACACCAGCGCCTTCTCGTAATATCATGTTCCTCTGATATCAGTCTGGTTCTTTCCAACAATTCCACATTAGCGACCATCATACCATTTAAATATCTCTAGTCTGCACAGACACCCATTTATGAAATTCTGTTTGTTTTTGTTTCAAATTATTCAGAGCCATAGAATAGAATGGACTTTATATTAGACTTGAAGATTATAATTTAGAGTTGGATTTAGTTTCTTTAATTTCATTAGTTCCCCAAGGCAATGAAAGGTCCTCTCACGTTTTGTACTTAATAATGCTACTATGCCTGAGTAATGTAGTAGTTAGATGGGCCTTTCTCAGGCATGAAATCCTCTTCCCTTAATGGAGTGTTAGAGACTTGTAGTAGAAATGACTGGTTTGATGAAAACAGCGCAGCTATGACGATTCTACTGAATGAAAAGCTCCACATGTTCTGACTTTTCCAAAGCAACCTCTCCACATCATCCAGAATAACTGCATTCATATGACTCAAATTGCTATTGATCAGGGGCTTAGGATCAAGATAGCTGACTGCTTGCGTCAGAGCCAGCGAAATAGAGCTTCCAAGACCCTTCTACACCTCCAAGCGGTGATCCTGGATAACAGGCTGTAGCAGGGCAGACTGGCTAAGGAGAAGAGATCAAAGAGGGAATGCTAACCCGGTACTCAAAAAATGCTTGCTGAAGTCGGATGTGTTGGACCGAAAGGTGCAAATATCGCAGTCAAGCTGTAAACAACGACACAACACATTCCGTTCTCTGGACTACATTCTGCTACTTAAACCCTTTTAGGGTTTGGTAGCGGGAGACTGAGAACGAATGAAGCCAAGGCAAGCTAAGCCATACCTGTAATAATTATCAGCACAGCGTTCTTGGAAACTCAAAATGTAAACAGAACTTTCCTTGTACTGTTATCCGTGAAATATTTAGATTTAAGTTTTTATTTGTATCTGTAGTGTAGGTTACTGATAGTATCTTCAAGATAAAATTATATATTGTTATGTAGAATCAAAATGATAACATTGCTCCATAGAGTTCCAAATGTTATACATAAAAGACGATCATGTCAACCGCAACAAGCAACCTACTACCTAGATAACAATACGACCATTAATTTCATTTTTACATAAATCTAAAAACATATGTCATTATTGACTTATTATTGCTAGTAAATAATATTTTATGACTAATTTGATGCAAACCTGTGCTGAAATGTTGGTGGTTTAATGCCTTTTGATGTCTAATAATCCAGGAAATAATACTTACGAGCTGAATGGCAGTGATAGTCATGATGGTGTGGGACAACTCAGCTTTGGAAAATATGGACTTCTCACCGCTAGTAATGAGCCACAGGTGAGATATGAAATTATACACATTTTTCATATTGTTGAACAATAACGTGAAGAATATCAAGAAAATAAAGAGTGAACAGGAACCTTTAATTTAGGCAAAGGTTCTGCCGTGGCAGACATTGTCACAGAGGATCAAGTTTTAGAATCTGCTCGTTTGAGGTGTTTTTACCGTTACCTTCAAATTTAGAACAATTTTAAGTACCGATTAATACAGGTGGAATAAATTAAGTTAAGGTAACCTAAACACCAGGTTCGATTACCACAGTGTCCAGTTTGGCAGACACTGGGTTTTTTTTCTTATACATTGCTCCTACACGTACAGAAAGTAATGGCAACCTACCATACTGCGAACTTGTCAAGAAACTTATAACAGCCAAATAGATAATAATAATAATGTTGTTTGCCTAGGCATCTGAGGCTCGTTGCGTCGGTCTAACGCCACCATGACCAGTCAAAACGGCGCTCTGCAGACCTCGTCTATAGCAGGGGAGGAAATTTGCTATCTATTGAAGTCACGTGTTTCAGGGATGGCCTATCCTGCACTTTCAGCCAGCTGGTTTGATACCCTTAGCACTTTGAACTGACTTGAGAAGGATCTGGTGAGCTGGAACTTTCTGATCCAATCAGACAACATGTCGAAAAGGGAAAGGCGACGACGGTCCAGGACTTCTGATACAGTTGGGAGGTTAGTCATAGTAGAGACCTCGACATTTCATATGAGATCGTACCAATGAATTCCAAGAATATTTTGCTAATTACGCATATGAAAGGACTGAAGTCTTGACATGTCATTTTTTAGCAGAGTCCAGGTTTCAGCTCTATACATTAGCACTGAAATCACACACGACTGGTAAATACGCAGCTTTGAACTCAGCGAAAACCTACTAGTGTTCAACATGCAGTGCATGACGTTCATCACTGAAGCGATGAAGTCATTCTGTCTTGACATATCTGGGCTACTGCGTTCATCAGATGACATTGTACTTCCGAGATAAGAAAGTTCATTTACGCTCTCTGCAGTGTGACCACGAACTACTATGTTCTGGGACCTTGTATCAGAGCCAAGATACTGAATGTTGGTCTTCGCCAATGAGATTGATAGTCCCATAATTTGAGCTGGACTATCCAGATACTCAAGAGACTGTTGCAGGGCTGGGCTATCTGGGCTTAGCATCCAAATAGATGGCGGTTGTAAGAAGCAACTTCCTGCAAAGGACATGCTACTTATTTTTAACCTGAAGTTTGTGTTTAGTGAAGAAATGTTAAAGAGAAACAAAATGGGTCGATAAGGTTACAGTAATTGATGAATGACAGATGGTTACTTCTTAACATTATTGCTGTTTTGAAAGTGTGTGCCTATTTCCTATAATCATCACCATGTATAATTTTCCACTGCGGTAGAAGTATGATTAACCTCCTTGCAGAAAGCTTGCAACTAAACTTATATGTGTTCTGCAGTGTTGTACACTTTTGTTTTACATGATGCGGTTGGCTGTGCTGGTAGGGCAGGAGGTCGAGGTCGATGGCTCTGTCCGTCCCTTTCCCATTTGTTTTCCAACCGGTGCGGCAATTGTTTGTCTCTGACAGATGAGCAAGGTCAAGCAACAGAGTGATAGAATGCTTACTTTTCATGGTAAATGTACAATTTTATCAACCTGCTTCAGCCAACCCAGCTGTAAAAGAGTATGAGACTTACCATTAATTAAAGAAGGAAAAGCAGCAAGGGATGGAACTCATAAAATTACCTTCTAAAAAGCTGGAACCTAATACAAAGATGTCTCCAACACTTCATCGCCAACAGCAATGTCTGCTATTAGTGTACCTCTACATTTATAAAAAAAAGCTGCAGTGTACTTTTATTTCCTGCCTAGTAAGGGACCACAGGATCCATGTGAGATCCACAATATGTGCCAGTCTTGTGTGCCTTATAACTTTATTAATTATGACATGCCCCATTGTTCTCAACTCAATTTATTTGTGTATTTTTGAGCTAATCTGATCATCTGCTTTCTCTCTTCAGTTTTCTGGCATTAAAAAGTTGCTGCTGGTAGCCCATGTGGGGATACTTATTTGCCTTACACTTTCTCTGATATACCTCATCACTACTGGAGACATCTAGTTACTTTGTAATATTGCTGAACATCAAAAGCTGTTTACTGGATGTAACCCAACAGAAGAGGAAGTCACAGCAAAATTTTCAAAACAAAAGCCCAAAACTCCAAAAATAATTCTTGATACATTTCTATCTTTGCAAGTAATGGACAAGTTTGTATGCAATACAACACAAAACTGTTCACTTTTTTTGTGGGAAGGATTTTTCTTAAATGGGGCATCTTTTCTCTAATTCTCACAAACAATTGTTGTTATATCTCTGTTTATCATGTTGTTTCAACAATGTTTCTGTATGGCAACTCTAATAATTTTATATTTGGGAGGGAAGAGTTGGGATGGAGGGGACACTTGAGAAATTTGTTTCAAAATTACTTAGTCGCTGCTCTTCTACCTTGGGGTAGAATTATCAGAGGGTGCAATTTTTGCAGACTTTTAACAGCCTCTTTTGTCAAGAGAAATCAACATTTAACTTTACTAAGAGATACTTCTATCATGCACAGACACCTTGGTTTAACACTTTCTAGGTAAGTATGTTTTTTAATAATGGAATAGGAACACTTTGAACCAACTAAGTTTTTTTAGCATGTTCATCACCCCAAAAATGTCTTTTTTTATCATATTGTCTTATCTCTTTATGGAGAACCAGTGAGATATTCCTCAACATATGTCAGAATAGGCAACACTTTTTACAGGTCTATAATGTTATTATCATTAGGTTTTTGCTTCTTTAATATAATTAAACACACTTTGATTTCTTTCTAAATAAAAAACATTTTTTGACATGTTAACAGAAGTCATGAAAAAGATCAAGTATGCCCAAAAAATGTTCTTACTTAACGTTTTTGTACTGGTTTAGAAGACCGGTTTTTCTGAGTCTTTCCTCATAGCTGTAATTCTGGAATCCCACTATCAGTTTTGTCGCTCTTTTTTGTATCCTTTCCAGCATGTTTATATCTCCTCTACAGTAAGGACTCCACACCTGTACACAGTACTCAAATCTAGGTCTAATTAATGCTTTATACAGTTTGACAATCACTTCCTTGCTCCTATGTTTTATATTTCTTTTTATCATACCTAATATTGCATTTGCCTTATTCACTGCTACCTGAACTTGCTCACTCACTTTACGTGTATGGTCTATTATAACCGCTAGGTCCCTTTACTTATCTATCATTTTAATATTGTTCTCGCCCATTCTGTAATTATGTTGCATATTAGATCTACCCATGTGAATGACTGTACATTTATCTATATTAAACCCCATTTGCCATCTCACAGACCAGTCTCAAATTTTATCTAAATCCGACCTCAATATATCCACTTCTGCTATAGATGAGACACTACTATATAGTTTTGTGTCGTCCACAAATTTTGTGGATCCTATATCAATGTCCAAATTGTTTATATATATATCACGAACAATATTGGTCCCAAAAATGAGCCCTTTATTTCACCAAAAACCAGAAAAAAATGAAAAAGCCAAACATTTTTTGTGACATAAGGCAATTATTTTAAAGACAGATTAAAATTTAATATCTAAATGCTGAAACTTGTGACGTGTGTTGCATACAACCATTAAACACTTTCATACAAAAAAACAAAAATTTTATTTGGTATTAAAGTTTGACTAAACCAATGCCAGAAGGGAGGAAATTGTGGTACCAGCAGAGAACTTCTGACTGACCTTTCAAAACTCTGCTCATTTATGATTAAAATAGTGGTTGAGCACTCACTTTTTACGACAAAGATATGGGAATCAACTCCCGCTACTGGCATGCTTCAGTAAACCCAACTGTGAATACCTGGTACACCGTTAAGGAAGGGAAGGCAGCAAGGAAAGGAATTGACCATCTCACTTTATAAACAAACTATGGTCTTGTATAATAAAGTTTCTAACACTTCATCATCAACTGCATTGCCTGCTTTGGAACTACCTTTACTTTAACTTTACATCTCTGCCACATAGCCCATTTTTTATTGAGTGCATATCATGAGCAGGTTATAGGATTTATGAAGCTTTTTTTTTAATTATTTCTTTTGATTCATGGATTTGTGTATTCTGAAACTGACTTGCCTTTAGATAATATTATAAAATATCTTTATTACTTGGCTTCATTAGTGTAAAGCTTTTAAGATGACAAAAAAAGCAGAAGACTATACTTGACATAGATATTGAGAGAAAAGAGAGATAGGCAGACTGAGGCATAAAGATAAATATATATCTGAGGCACGTCCCTGTAATCTGAAATCCATGTAATCAAATCAGGCGTAACAAGTGTTTGATGCCAAGTAATCAACCATCGCTTAAACTCAATGCCTTGGAGTACTATGTTGAACCAAGGTCTTTACTGAGGCCATTTCTCCATCTCATTTGTAGACGCTGTTCATATCCATCTGTTGTCAGATAAATGCACAGCCCATATGTATTTTCTTAACAGTGCAGTATCTAAGACGTCATTGAAGGTGGTTCAGCACCTTATTTCTGTGTTGTGAATTCGGTCCTTGTAGAGAGAATGTCAATGTTCTTCTCTCCATTGCCCTTTGAGTAACTTGAAGCTTATCTATATCTATTATTCATAGTCTCTATAATTTTCAGTCATGTGCCATGGCTGGAATAACCATGCTGTTGAAGATGTGAGCTCTTACCTTATTGTTTCTCACCTATTGAAGTGTGGGTCTGATTTGATTTGAAACTGAACCATCCTGCTGCTATCCTATGTGAAATCTCATGATTTATTTTGGGGTAATTTGTAATTTCTTTGGTCCAGAATTGTTAGCAAGTTCATGAAGCGCTAGCTTGACAGATATGAAATAATGGTCCAGGTCCAGAATTGTTAGCAAGTTCATGAAGAGCTAGCTCAACAGATATGATAGTCCAGGTCCAGAATTTTTAGCAAGTTCATGAAGAGCTAGCTTGACAGAATGATGGTCCAGAATTGTTAGCAAGTTCATGAAATGATGGTCATGGCACTTATAGTTTCACATTCAGATTGTAGACCTTCACCAACAGATATCTCTGTCACATGCATTATTAGATAGTCAAAGTTCATCAACAGTTCTGGGGCAGATAACATAAAAATAACCAATACACCAGGAAATTGGGGAGAGAAAATAGGGATGGTTAAGACATACCTCAGAATAAAAGCTGACAACTTAATTAGACATCACTAGAAGCAGAGAGACTTAAGAAGTTTACCAGACAATGAGTATAAGAAAGATAATTATGATGGGCATCCTATGATGGTGTCAAGTGCAGTCTTAACCTCAATGCTTGGCTGCAATGGACCTTCGACATCCTCTGTTTCTTGCCTTGATGGTACACTCTGACAAGCTGTTATTAGTGCATCCCTTGATGTTCCTCTTGCTCGATTGCCTGCAAACTTTCCCTGCAGTATTGTCTTCAGCAATGTCTCATGTTATGGCCAAAATATTTGATTTGGCTCATTTTTATGTCTTTCAGCAGTGTTTCTCTTTGCATTGCTATTTTCATCATGTGTTCTTTATTTGTTTGCTTACCTTTCCACAAAAGCAGACCCATTCTTCTGTACATCCACATTTCAAGGGCCTTTATTTTGTCCTCCTTGTTGGGCAACTTACGTATTATCTGTACTTTAGTATATTATTTATGTTTATCTGTGTTATCTTACTGCACATATCATCCGTTAGTTTGCATGTTACAAATATTATATTCAGACACATTTAGATCCAGAATTAATTCTGCATGTAGCTTGATATATCACATATTATTACCACCGCAGCTGTTGGCTTAGACTATGAAACATTTGCTAAAGTAACATTTAACTCATATAGAACAAGGATTATTGAAATTGTGCTTTGAATTAGACATGCTCAAAGCACCACGAGTGCCCTGGAGTCAAGTTAATGGTCTTTGTATCTCATGATAGCAAAGTTGATGGCTTATGGGTCATACCATTGTAAAATTGGCATATCTCCTTGATAAAGACCAATTGATCAAAATGTTTATTTTCAGTTGCTCTACCTGTGTATAACTGTTCTATCAATTATTGATGTATCATTTACCATTATAATTTTTCACTTGATTAACTATCTTCTGTTCTCTCTTAATCTCATATTTAGCTGTCACATACAAAGCCAAAGAAATTATATTTCTTTAGCTTGTTAAATTATCTTCAATATGACATGATTCATAAAAACAGGTCATCAATTAAGAATACTACATCTTAATTTGTACACTCAGCTCAGTGTCAACAGAAGTGAATACAAATTCATTATGGCACTGCATGTTTTTCAATTCAGTAGTTAATTTGTATGAAACCATCTCTTCTCTGTAATTACCACTATTCATTAAATTCTGTCTTTCATAATGTAATATTCTTATCAAACATTTGTTATCAGAATTATACATGTTGCATGCTATGAGACAAGTCTGGTGAGTCATGTATAGAGCCCCAGCTTTCTCTTCCCCCTCCTCCCCCCTATGTAATTGACCTGTCACTCCAGATAGCATGAATATATTTCCAGCACTAGATTTGGTTTATCTTAACCAGCTTTAAAGGAATTGTGAATCTATTATTTTCCAGCAAATACAGGGTGTTTCTTCTTCTTCATCGTTTGCTCTCAAACTCCTGCTACCAAGTTCTGAAAATGGTGTTGCAAGTAACAGGATGTAGTCCGGAGAATGGAATGCGCTGTGTCGTAGTTTACAGCTTGACTGCGATATTTGCACTTTTTGGTCTGACACATCCGACTTCAGCAGGTATTTTTGGGTACCGGGTTAGCCTTCCCTCTTCTATCTCTTCTCCTACTAAGCCAGTTTGCCCTCTTGCAGCCTCTTTTCCAGTATCACCGCGTGGAGGTGGAGAAGGGTCTTGGCAGCTTTGGGTTGCTGGCCCTGACGCTAGCAGTCAGCTTTGAGTCGCTGACCGCTACAGCTCATGCACTGCTCAGCATCTTGATCCTGGCGTTTCTGCTATCATCGGAAGTAAATGAACGTTTGGCATTAGCTTGAATGCCATTACATTGAGACACGACATGGAAGAATATTTTCAAGAACAGCAGATCTAGTTAGTATATAATATGGCTTTAATAGTGTCCTTTTCACGTGACATTAGTCACCCAAGTATTTCTAGCACACCTGCCAAGGGAATGAAGCAAAGAAATGACATTGTTGAGGTGTAATAAAATACAGTTTTATTTCCTGTGTTGTGAGTTTCATGTGGATATCTGACAGCAATAGTATGGTTCTGATTGACACACCACTTTTTTGTGTACACACTATCAATCTGGGACAATTTGACTTGTTCTTATTTGTTCTTTCTGAAAGAACCTTTAACCAATAATTACGACAAGCTTGTCTCTGCTCTTGTAGATGCTTTACTTATAGTATCTTGAGCTAAAATTTCTTAAACTCCTTGGATGTCTTCCTGGACGCCTTTACTATTTTAATATCACAGGTACAAATTGTTGGGCATTAATTCTGTAGATCACTACCTTTTATTTATGTTACTCGCTCAGCTATTTCTTTGTCTATCTATTTTCAGTTCACTTGTGTCGTTAGACATTGTGGGGAGGTATGACCTCCTTTGTTTCATATGTTTTAGCAAGTGAAAATCCTCTGATGACTTGCCAGGCCAGTCCCAGTATCTGTTACCAACCATTATGTTGGTAGCCCCTGAAATATACGATTGCCTATTTTTGGGACTGGTGGTGGTGGAAGCGTAAATTAGAGCAGGGTAGACCACAGCCTGTCAGGCGCCATCTTTGCCTCTCCGCCAACCACATAACCAAGACCTGATGTTATAGCTACACAGTCCCCTTTCGCTACATATTTCTTTGTGTCTGTATTTATTTAACACAAGTCTGTCATTGTTATTAATGTCAGTCTTCAGCTATTTTTGTTCGTACTTCTTCATATTATTTATTTACGTATTCATCTCTGACCTTCTTCGACTGAATGTGCTAATGAGCGCCTCTCTCCACAACTACATATATATGGTGTTTTTGTTGTTGGCGTTCCTCCAAACCGTGATGTTAAACTGTCCAGCAGCTTCTCACTTTGTCGGCTTGCCACCTGTGGCTCTGAAATAAATTGTTGGTTCTGCTTGCCAGAGCATCATTATTTCAATATAGATTCTTGTCAACCTAATCTATATTATCAATGATCCACAACTGTTTTCTGACTAAGTGTTATAGGTATTGAAGAGAAATACTAGGGACTGCAGTCAAACATTAACATCAATAATAATAATATGAATTTGTATCAGCCAGTAATTACTAGGGCACAGTGATACAAATGATACGTTACGACCAAAAAGTCCTTCATCAGGGTCTGAGGCGACAAATCCCTAGCACCATGGCGTCTAACATTTCGTAATCTATGGCGTATATACGTGCACAATTTTCTCCATTACATTAACAGTTAAAAACCAGTAGGAGCATTACATTAAAAGTTTAAAATAGTAGCAGCATTACATACAAATTATTAGCAGCATTACATACAAATTTAAAAATAGTAGCAGCATTACGTAAAAGGTAGTTCCAGCATTCCATAAAAGTGTAAAAATGGTAGCAGCATTACATAAGAGTGTAAAAATTGTAGCAGTGTTACATATAAATTAATAGGAGCATTCCACAAAAGGGTAAAAGTAGTTAAAGCATTCCGTAAAAGTAGTAGCAGCATTACATTAAAAATGAATGTAAAAGTAATAGGAGCATTATATTTACAGTGTAAAAGAATTAGAATCATAATATTAAAAGTAGTAGAAGCATTACATTACAAGCTGAGTGTAAAAGTACTGTAGTATTCGGATTACATTAAATTTGCGTAAAAGTTAGAAAACTGAATTATAAGTGTGTAAATGGTAGAATCAAAATGGCATCCCGGTTTTGGCTTCTGTCTGTAAAATATAGAATTGAATTGACTCAGATTAAAATACTATCTGCGAGTTACCGCAGCCACAAAGCACTTATTGTACAACAACCATGCAGACATCAAGATAGCAATGATCAAGAGAAGGATGTCATGGTTACCACTAGCATAGATAACGATTGGACAAGTGACCACGGTTGAGACAACAGTCAAATAGGAAGAATGGTTCCATACTGCTGATAGCATGACAGACTACCGAGTTAGCATTCCTTCGGCATAAGATGAAGATAATAGTTTATGTGGGAAAGCAGGCCTTGGGGATGATGATGATATAATCCATTCAGATCTGAGCTGGTAGCTCTTGACAGTCCAATGCCTCCTTGACAAAAGCACATATCTTCATTAGTTGAGTTCGTATAAAGTCTGTTGTGTTAGAGGCATCATGATATTGAAGAGAAGTGGTGGACGCATTTTCCGAGTATCCCTGGAGAAAGTTAATCCAGTGTCTCGGAATCGTCACGTCCTGCTAGGGACAAAGCACACACCTGTGCGTCGATCATCTCATCATTTCTCAGACATGCCAGCTCACCTGCAATGACGGCGTGTTGCGCGACCTATGAGATCGTCACAAAGGGACTGGGGAGTAATGCCCAATGGCATTGCTGCTTCGTCATCATGGTGATCATTGATTGACGGACAAGCCACAGAGAACGATACAGGAATGCATGTAACCCATGAAGTGAGAGTGGATTGGTGCATTCCAGGGCATATACCGCTTGTCAGTCGGTTCTGCATATACACCTGTATATCTTCTCATCCTCTTAGTCTGGCCCTTCTTCAAGGACCTGCTACATTTGGATGACTCTGCCTGTGGGAATAGCTCACATGATCATTGAAGCGCGCAAGCTCTACAATACCGACAAGATAGGCTTAAATGCGGAGAGGTCCTAGAGATTAAAGAACTGATTATTGATGCACTTGGGATAATGACGCTCATGGAACGAGCTGCATGTGCTAGTTTGAGAATGGAGATTGGGCCAGTCTGTTCAGTTCTGGGGTGATTATGTGAAAGCTCATTAATCAGGGAGATTACTATTTCTGACTCCCAATCATTGTTTTAAAAAAACCAGAAGGGAAAATCTGCTCTCCCGAGACATCGCCAAGCGTTAAGCATGAATGACTTCAAACATCAACATCTTATCAAAAGAAGTAGAAGTTAGATTGAATGTCCAAAGTGAGTAAGTTTACACTTTAGTGTATGTATGTATGCTAAAGCAGGTGTAAAGAGCCGACATAACATCCTTAAACTCCAATGGGATTGTGGGAATTGACAGTCCAAGGATTTTTGCATTAGTGAGCAAGAAACTCTCAGTACCTCATTTTCCAATATGTTATAGTTTTTTCCAAGGCCTCAGTGTGGGCATTCAACTTCTCTTTTTCTTTTCGCTGCTTTGTTTGTCCTGCTTGTGCCTTTCAGCGTGAGGATATGAGGATGTTTCATGACCGAGCCCTATTATATGCTTCGTGCACGAGTAGGTTTACTGCTTGTTATTTCTTATATTCATCTTTTGCATGGTCCGCCCTTGGCTTTGTATTCATTGTATAGTATTTCTTTCTGATGAATGCTATCTGGTCTTTGACGTGTCACGTAACAGAACCATTTGGTTTGCTGTCTCTTGGTGAGGTCTAACACTGGTGTTGTACCTAGTTGTCTCCTAATATTTTCGTTTCTGATTCTTTTCATTCTTGTTACTTCAAGCATTCTGCGCAGACATTTAATATCTGTTGTTACAATGTTTCTTTTATCTTTGGTAATGTCCGATTCTGGCACTGATAGCATAATATTGGTAGAAATAGTGTGTTGTATAGCGTTCTTTTTATATCAATTGTCACGTGCTTAAATAGTAATATTGTGGACATTTGCCCAATGATTTTACTTTCTTTATTACATCTGTTTTGGATTTGGTGTCGCCTTTTCCATCTGCTGAGAGTATGTTACCCAGGTACGTGACATTTCTCACATGTTTTATTTGTTGATTTTGTATGAATATTGTTGATTATATTTCTTTTCTTGCAATCGTCATAACTTCAGTTTTCTCTATGTTGATTTTTATACCTTAATCCTAACAGACCTCATTAGGATTGTTGGTATGTTCCTGCAGTTGTTTCTCTGAGTTTGCTTTTAGTGCTTGGTCATCAGCAAAGAGAAGTTAATTTAAATCATCACTGAGGTTGTTTCCCTCACTAATGTTGATTATTTTTTGTACACGGACTCACAAGGACCGACGCAACGCATTTGGCGTAGGACAGACGACGTAATCTCCCAACAGCACTCAACGGCATAAGTGGAAAGAAATCTAACTGATATTAGAGCTTTTTTAAAATCTGTTTCATTTCTTCTATACCTACAAATTTTAACTTTTTCTTCATTTAAGAATATATTTAAGAATATAACCAAGTTGATTCTAAAAGTCCAACCCAAGCGGCGTACTCAGGGGACAAAAGCACCGGGGAGAATAAATGTTCAGAAGCTGAAGTGGGAACCTACTAGAAACAGTTTCGCTGCTGAGCTAGATACAAGACTTGATGGGATTCAGCTTGGAAACTCCAGTATCGATCAAAACTGAACGACCCTAAGGGACACTGTTTACTCTTTTGACAACTTTAGCTTGACAATTAGCACAAAGAAAACTGAGGTCATGTAGCAACCGGCACCAGGCACATCGTATAAACAGCCAGTAGTTACAGTGAGGAAACAGAAATTACAAGCGGTTGAAAATGTGTCTACTTCTGATGCACGCTGTCGAGATTATTCCTGATGAGCTGGCTGATAGAATAGCAAAGGCCAGCACAGTTTTTGGTTGAATGCGCTCAGCAGTATGGGGACGTCGAAGAATCAGCATAATGACTAAGCTGAAGGTCTACCGTGCTGCCATTGTCCCCCACCCTGCTCTATGTTTGTGAGAGCTGGACTGCCTACGCTGGTGACGCCAGGAGGCAAAATCATTTTCACATAAACTGTCTGAGAAGCATACTGCATATATGCTTGCATGACCATATCATAGATACTGAAGTGCTGTCCAGAGCCAACAGGCAAAGTCTTCATCCACTTCTGCAAAAATCCCAATTGAGATGGACTGGCCACCTTGCCCGAATGTCAGACGAAAGGCTTCCAAAGAGACTCCTGTATAGTAAACTGAGTGAAGCAGTACGATCACAAGAACATCCTAAAAGGCGTTTCAAAGACAGTCTGGGAGAACCTAGCTCACACTCGCTCAAAATAGAAGAGCACGGTCACGGACGGTATTGAACTTAGCGATGGTCTCCGTATCCAGGCAGCTCAGGATAGACGTGCAATCAGGAAGTCAAGAGAAATTTCAGAGACAACTGCTGATTACGTTTGCCAGTCGTGTCATAGACTTTTCCAGGCTCGAATTGGCTTGATCAGTCACGAGCGCACACACATACTCAAGGTTGTATTATGACATGTGATGATGTTGGTGGTCCTCACCGACGACGATGGACGAAAAACTATTATTATTTAAGAATACAACTTTTCGCACTTATTTTCAATTTTGTGTTAATATAATTGTCCACCTATATTTTGAAATGTAATTATGATTATCTTAATCGAATCACATTCTATCCACTCTGATATTCTGCTCCAGTACTTTTCCTCTGTATAAGTCCGAAATGCCATTCGTATTAATTCACCGGCTATCTTATTAAAACTAACAACGTAATCGAATATCTCCAGCTGTTAGATCTTATTATTCCAGTAATAACCCCCCGCCTCCCCAACACAACCTCCCTCGTATTCCCCCCTCTCCACCCTTTTCCCAGTTTTGTTGATACCTTTCCTGTTTTTTATCCTAAGAATTACGGTATTTTAAAAACGCATATGCTTATGGACAAATGGAAATAAATCCTGGAGTAATACACTTGAAATGTTTTCTAAGGCACTTTAATAAACGAACATGTTAGTTGGTTTGTTTTAAGGATTATGGAACACTGTCTGGTTGCTCGGCGAGAAATCTGAGTGATGAACACTCTAGTTGAATATTGGAACTATCTGAGTGATGCACACTCTAGTTGAACATTGGAACTATCTGACTGATGTACACTCTAGTTGAACATTGGAACTATCTGAGTGATGTACACTCTAGTTGAACATTGGAACTATCTGAGTGATGTACACTCTAGTTGAACATTGAAACAATCAGAGTGATGTACACTCTAGTTGAACATTGGAACTATCTGAGTGTTGTACACTCTAGTTGAACATTGGAAATATCTGAGTGATGTACACTCTAGTTAAACATTGAAACTATCTGAGTGATGTACACTCTAGTTGAACATTGGAACTATCTAAGTGATGTGCACTCTAGTTGAACATTGAAACTATCTGAGTGAAGTACACCCTAGTTGAACATTGGAACTATCTGAGTGATGTACACTCTAGTTGAACATTGAAACTATCTGAGTGATGTACACTCTAGTTGAACATTGAAACTATCTGATTGATGTACACTCTAGTTGAACATTGGAACTATCTGAGTGATGTACACTCTAGTTGAACATTGAAACTGTCTGATTGATGTACACTCTAGTTGAACATTGGAACTATCTGAGTGATGTACACTCTAGTTGAACATTGAAACTATTTGAGTGATGTGCACTCTAGTTGAACATTGGAACTATGTCAATTGGAGGGGATGTGGATGAGGAGGAGGGGGGGGGGGGGGTCTGAAGCGGAAATTACTCGTTTATATCATACAATACAGAAACATAGACAGGAAAACAAAACCATTAAAAATGACAGAGATACAATTAGGGCAATTTAAATACACCAATTTGTATATGTCAAGAAATGCTAACTATTAAGAAAGAATTTACTATGAGGACAATGACATCATAGTGTAGCAGTTCATGTTGACAAATTAATGTCGGATTTAGATCAAGAATGGTCTGTAAGCTGGCAAATAGAGTTTAATGTAGATAAATGTACAGTCATCCACAATTGCAGATCCAATTTAGAACATTATTAAAAAATGGACCAGAACAATATTAGAAAGACGGAAAAGGAAAGGGACCTACGGGTTCAGGTATCAGTGAATAAGACAAATGCAATGTTAGGTATGATAAAAAGAAATAATAAACATAGGAACAAGGAAGTGATAATCAAACTGTATAAAGCATTAGTTAGACCTAGATTGGAGTACTGTGTACAGGTGTGGAGTCCTTATCATAGAGGGGACATAAACATGCTGGAAAGAGCACAAAAAAGAGCGACAAAGATGATAGTGGGATTCCAGAATTATAGTTATGAGGAAAGACTCAGAAAAACCGGCCTACAATGTCTAGAACAGAGTTGAATTCGAGGTGACTTAATACAGGTTTATAAGATGATCAGAGGAACGGATAAATTAGACTAACAAGTTTTTTTCTTCAAAATACAACTACATACAAGAACAGAGGGCATAGCTTCAAATTAACTAAAGAGAGCTCCAGATTAGATATTAGTTAATTTTTTTTTAGTCAGAGATTGGTGAATGTTTGCAATGCATCGCCACATGAGGTAGTGGAGGCAAGGACAATTGATGTATATAATAATAAATTGGATGTTATTCACCCACTTGAAACGTTGTCTGCCTCTTGAACGACTGCCTTCCGCCCTACCCTTCTAGTATGTTCTTCAACAAAGAGGTATGTCTTGTTATATGACCAAATTACGTAACTGTTTAACCATAGTAGGTTGTGGTCTAACCCTGATTTCGGTCATTTATGCTTTTCATTCCCAACTTTTCCAGTACCTCCAAATTTGTTTTCTTCTCCTTCCAAGAAATGCGACCCAATCTTCTATATATCCAATTTTAGAAAGTTTCAATACTCTTTTTTCCAACTTGTTATTCAGTGTCCATGTTTCTGTGTCATAAAATAGTGACGAATATACATAATATTTTCTCATTTTCATGTTAGGATTTTTCTGTTTGAATGTCAGTATGTGTTGCAAGTTGCTAAATACCATCTTGGCCATATCTATTCTCTTTCTGATTTCTTTTTCACACTCCGTCTTCTTCCGTTAATATATGACCTAGATAGGAGAAACTCTATACCTGTTCAAGTAGTTGATTTTTTATTGTTATCTGCATGCATGGTTTCTTGTCACTTTTCCCAAGTATCATAATCTTTGTTTTCTTTATGTTTATGTCTAATCCAAACTCTTGACTCATTTTGTAAATTGTTGTCACAAACTCCTGTAATTCTTGCTCACTTTTTGCCATCAAAACTGTATCATCCGCGTATCTAAGGTTATCCATTGCCACTCCTCCAATGACAAGCCCTGGGACCCTTCTATATGTTTGAATATTTGTTCTGTGTATATATAAAAAAGACAAGGGGATAATTCACATCCCTGTCTCACTCCACCTTTTACATCTATACTTGGAGAGCATAACTTTCCTGATTTTACTGTAGTGTTTGTTCCCAGTACAGATTACGGAGCAGTCTTTTGTTTTTACAATCTAGACCTATTTCTTTAAAATATTTAAGTAATGTGCAATGTTGGACTCTGTCAAAAGCCTTCTGGTAGTCTGTCAAGCAAAAATAAATTACATTGTGTTTCTATATGTTTCTCTGTCATAGTTCTCAAACAGAAAATTGTTTCCTTGTTCCATTTAATTTTCGAAACCCAAATTGTTTTTCTGAAACTCCCCTCTCTATTTTTATCTCTTATTCTCTCTTATACGATCTTGAGTAGTAAATTAATTGTGTGACTCATTAGACTTATTGTACTAAAGTCTGAACATCCTGTTGTATGAGGTTTTTCCGGGGGTGATATGAATGTAGATGTGTTTAGGTCAGTTAGTATGCATCCAGTATTGTATATGTCATTACACAAGTCAGTAAGTATATCTATACCAAAGTCTTCTAGGGCCTCTACCTTTCTATGTCCGGGTCTGCTGCTTTCCCTTTTCTCATAGTTTGTATAACATTGTCCACCTGTGATCTTAGGATGCTGGGTCATTCATTGTCATATATTGATGAATTGGCTTCGAAACTGTCCTCAAAAAGCTCCCTTGAATATTCCGACCATTAGTTTGATATGTCGTTCTCATCCATCAAAATGGCACCATTCTTATTTCGGATGCATCACCCACTCTGGGTTACTTGTGTCTTGTTTGTTGTTTTCTTTATTTCTATATGCGTTTTTCTGGGATTGTGTTTTAGTCCAATGTCTTCTATCACCTTGCATTTTCTTTCCAACCATTGTTCTTTATCGAGCCTGCACATTGCACGTAATCTCTTTGTCTAGTGATGAATATGCAGGAGTGTTTTTAGCCATTTTTCTATCTGTCATTTTAGTTGAGATGCCATTTGTCATACATTCTTGGTTTTTCCCAAGTTCTTTATCTGGCAACGATTTATTTGCTAATTGTATACTGAGTTTTAGACGTTCCCATTTAGCGTTTATTTTCCGCTTGTTGCTTCATACCTTGCTCTCTTGTTGTAAGTGCCCATTACTCTCTCTGTACTGTTACTTGGTATTTGTACCACATATATGGCTGCCTCAACAGCTTATACAACTGTTACGGTTTTTTATTTTGATTACTTTTAACATAAAGCTTCTATGCATCACTTCCGATCTTAAAATATCTAATGGGCAGTATTATAATCGTCATTTCTGTATATATTGTAGTATTCACTGAGACAGATTTCAAGTCAAGTTGAGCATAAAAACTGTAGAACATTATAAACGTTTAAATAAAACATTTATAGATCCGAGGATGATGAGAATAGACTGCATAATATTTGAATACTATGTAATACAAGGACTAAATCATGTGAGAGTATTGTACCTTATGGATACAAGGACTAGATAATGTGAGAGCATTGTACCTTATGGATACAAGGACTAGGTGATGTGAGAGCATTGTACCTAATGGATACAAGGACTAGATAATGTGAGACCAATGTACCTTATGGATACAAGGACTAGATAATGTGAGAGCATTGTACCTTATGGATACAAGGACTAGATAATGTGAGAGCATTGTACCTTATGGATACAAGGACTAGATAATGTGAGAGCATTGTACCTTATGGATACAAGGACTAGATAATGTGAGAACATTGTACGTTATGGATACAAGGACTAGATAATGTGAGAGCATTGTACCATATGAATTCACATGTAATAAGAATAATTGATGGAATCACATATGGTTTTGAAATAACTACAAGATAATGACAGAGACATGCACTTTCACTATTGCTGTTCAACATTTTCGTGAACAAAATAACAAATGAGGTCAGAATAACTGCGTGCCTAGAAGCGTAATTCAACATAGGAAGATAGGAACCAAACTCAATATGAGAACTGCTCTATGTAGACCACTATTATATGAGAACTGTTCTATGTAGACTACTAGTATATGAGAACTGCTCTATGTAGACCACTATTATATGAGAACTGTTCTATGTAGACTACTAGTATATGAGAACTGCTCTATGTAGTCTACTAGTATATGAGAACTGCTCTATATAGACCACTATTATATGAGACTGCTCTATGTAGACTACAAGTATATGAGACTGCTCTATGTAGACTACAAGTATATGAGACTGCTCTATGTAGACTACAAGTATATGAGACTGCTCTATGTAGACTACAAGGATATGAGACTGCTCTATGTAGACTACAAGTATATGAGACTGCTCTATGTAGACTACTATTATATGAGAACTGTTCTATGTATACCACTATTATATGAGAACTAAGACAGACCTCAACATCGTATGAATGCATGTGAAAGTCAATTTAAGCACTGATTATCGGCACAAGTGGATGGACAAGTAAAGAAACAATTACTTGTCTCTCTATCTGCCACTCTCTTCTGCATCTGCCACTCTTTCGCTTCCATTGCTATTTCTCTGATGTAATTTATATGTATCTTTGAGGTGTGTTCTGAGCTTAGCAGATGCTGCAAGTGAGTCCACTAGATTTGATGACCGCTATAAATCGCTTGTCGAGCCTACATTACCATATGTAAAGTACGATTTCAAACGTCAACTTGAATCTGTCTAAAGACATCATTTGTCTTCCTGAGATTACTGGTATCTCAACCAAGAATATTCGCATATGTTATACCTCAGACTGGATCTGGTAGCGACATACACGGTTCAATCTGAAGACCTCGGTGTGTATATGGCAGCTAGACCTGATACATACAATATAAGCACGGAGCTGAGACACTCATCATTATGGCCGTCAGACCACAGATGGCGGCGATTTAGTATTACTGCGTCCATAAATATCCGCGTTTGATATGGCACGTGGAGCACAGCTTGTTTAGTTCACCATTTGCTTATCCCGCCTCAGTCTGAATATTGTGTGAACGTTCATTTAAGTCTAACTCAACACACGGAAGAGAGAGTAAGTATATTTATGAAACAGATCGGGGCATTACAGAACAAGTACAAGAATGGGACTAATCTACTGCAGCTCTGAAGTGCTTGTTAGAAACGGTTTTCATCGGGGTGGCTAACGATGGGACTTCATATAAGATGTCAAGGAGAGATAGTTATGGCATTAGCGGAGAAGTTGTTGTTGTTAGTTAGTGGATATGTTGTTGTTATTGTTAGTCAGTTATGGGAGATGCTGTTGTTGTTAGTTAACTAGTGGAGATGTTGTTGTTAGTCAGTTATGAGAGATGCTATTGTTGTTAGTTAGTGAAAATGCTGTTGTTGTTAGAGGAGAATTTGTTGTTCTTAGTTAGTTAAGGAAGATGTTCTTGCTGTAAGTTAGTTATTGGATATGTTGTTGTTAGTTTGCGGAGATATTGTTATTAGTGGAGATGTTGTTGTTGCTGTTAGTTAGCGGAGATGTTGTTAGTGGAGTTGTTATTGTTGTTAGTTAGGGGAGATGTTATTAGTTAGCAGATATGTTGTAGTTGTTATTGGAGATGTTGTTGTTGTTGTTCTTAGTAGAGTTGTTGTTAGTTATTGGAGATGTTGTTGTTGTTGTTAGTCATGGTAGATGTTGTTGTTAGTCTTAAAAAATGTTGTTGTAGCTGTTATTTAGAAGAAATGTTGTTGTTGATAGTTATGAAAGTTGATGTTAGTTAAGGAAGATGTTGTTGTAGTTGTTAGTTATGGAGATGTTGTTGTTAGTTAGTTAGTGGAGATGTTGTTGTTGTTAGTTAGGAGATATATTGCTGTTGTTAGTTACGAGAGATATTGTTGTTGGAAGTTAGGAAAATGTTATTAGTTAGCGAAAATGTTGTTAGATAGAAGAGATGTTGTTGTTGTTAGTTAGTGGAGATGTTGTTGTTGTTAGTTAGCTAGTAGATGTGTTATTCTTGTTAGTTAGTGGAGATGTTGTTGTTGTTAGTTAGGAGTTATGTTGTTGTTGTTAGTTAGGAGATATGTTGTTGTTGTTAGTTAGTTAGTTAAGAGAGATGTTGTTGCTGTTCTTAGTTAGGGGAGATTATTTTGTTGTTAGTTAGGGGAAATGTTGTTGTTGTTGTTAGTTAGGAGAGATGTTGTTAGTTAGTTAGTGGAGAAGTTGTTGTTGTTAGTGGAGAAGTTATTAGTTAGTGAAGATGTTGTAGTTAGGAGAAATATTGTTAGTAGAGAAGTAGTTGTTAGTAGAGATGCTATTGTTATGGAAGATGTTGTTGTTGTTAGTTTGTTAGAGGAGTTGTTGTTGTTCTTATGGTAGATGCTGTTAGTTAGTATAGAAGTTGTTGTTAGTTAGTGAAGATGTTGTTTTAGGGTATATGTTGTCTGAAGGTCCTCGTCCTGAGTTGAGTTAACGATTGACGACATTTTCTTTGGTACCAGATTACAGTGGCTCTTCTTACATTCCGATGTGTACTTGCCTGACTGTAGTGCAATGCGGTACTTCTTAGTAAACTCGCGGCTATTGGAATGGCAGTGTCGGCCCTGTTGGTCAGGCCAGGCCACCGTGACACAGCCTGAACACTAACAATGACTTGGGTTAGAGTCAGCGTATTTTATATCGCTTTGATTACTGTTTGCTCCCAGTCAGCGAAGATAGAGATCACAAAGCCCCAGGGACTTGGGTATACCCATTGTTCCGGCTATGCTGGAACTCACGGTACAGAAATAGCTGATATGTATACTGATATAGTAGCATTGCAAAGACAAGTGAAGGGAAATTATTATTAATGGGAAATTTCAACTTTCCAGAAATAAAATGGGATATGGCAGAAGCACTTGTAGAGTCAAAACCGTTTATTAAGTTCATAACTGACAATTTTTTTTATTCAACATGTAGAAGCAGTCACCAGAGGCAAAGCACACTCGACCTAGTTTTTACTACAGAGGAAAATATGATTGAAAACGTTACCGTTGGAGAACTGTTTGGCTCAAGTGACCATCAAATCATCCGATGGGATCTTATTGCAGGGAAAGAAGTAAACATAAACACGCGAACATACGACTACTCTAAGGCAGATGTTAAGGGGATGAAAGAGGCAGCGAACCACATAATCTGGAAAGATATTGTCGTAGGAACAGATGTTGAACAGGAGTGGGAGAGTTTTAAAACAGTTCTAGAACCGCTAAGAGGAATGCGTTCCATGTAGGGAGGTAAACCCCAAGCATAAAAAGTGGATAACTAGATTTGTAATGGAAATGTAGAAGAGCGAAAAATTAAGCATGGAAAAAATATATAGAGGCAGGTAAATCAAAAGAAACATAATTAAAATATTTGGACAGGCAGAACATATCTCAGAAAGCGAATAAAACAGCAAAAATAGACTTCGAAAAAAATCTTGCTCAGAGAATCAAGACTGACAGTAAAAGCTTCTTCTCTTATGTTAGAAATTAACAAAGAACGAAAGACAAAGTAGGCTATCTCTCATAGATAGTACTGGAAAAATAATAAGTGAGAATAGGGAGGCAGCTAATCTACTCAATCAGTACTTTGGGACAGTCTACACAAAAGAGGACTGCTCCAAGATCACAGAGCCTATAGATATTTTTCAAAGAGATATGGTTACAGTGGGATTAAGATCAATCTGTATTACAGAGGAAATGGTTTTAAAAAAATTGAGGGGTTGAAAGTGGATATATGTCCAGGTCAAGATGGTATTCATCAAAAATTGCTGTATGACATTAGAGACCAACTAGCAAAACCATTGGCTATATTATGTTCTCAGTCCTTTACAAAAGGGATTGTTCCACGGGATTGGAAAGATGCAGGAGTGGTCCCTTTATTCAAAAAGGAAAAAAAAATCAGATCCAGGAAATTATAGACCGGTGAGTTTAACGAGCATAATCTGTAAATTGTTAGAGTCACTAATCAAAGAAAACATTGTAATGCATTTAGACAAGTTAATCTAATCAGAAATAGTCAGCATGGGTTTACTAGAGGGAGATCATGCTTAACAAATCTATTGGAATTCATGGAGGAGGTTACTAAAATCATAGATAAAGGGGAGCCAGTGGGTGTTATTTATCTAGACTTTGCAAAGGCCTTTGATAGAGTGCCTCATCAAAGATTATTTCGAGAGTTACAATCACATGGAATAGGTGTGGAAGTTGCCAAATGGACTGAAAATTGGTTAATGGCAAGAAGGCAGAGAGTGGGCATACATAAGGAGTACTCTGAGTGGTGCGAAGTAAAAAGTGGTGTGCCACAGGGCTCGGTTTTGGGACCAATTTTATTCTTGATATATAAATGATTTGGACATTGAAATGGGATCCATGATTGCAAAATTTGCTGATGACTCAAAACTATGCAGTAGTGTCTCATTTACAGCAGAAGTGGATATATTGAGGTCAGATTTAGATACAATTCGAGAATGGTCTGTAAGCTGGTAAATGGAGTTCAATGTAGATAAATGTACAGTCATCCACATGGGTAGATCCAATTTGGAACATACTTAGAGGAGGAGAGAGAACAATATTAAAAAGCTAGATAAGGAAAGGGACCTAGGGGTTATAATAGATCATACAGGAAAGGTGATTGAGCAAGTTAAGGAAGCAGTGAAAAGGCAAATGCAATGTTAGGTATGATAAAAAGAAATATTAAACATAGGAGCAAGGAAGTGATAGTCAAATTGTATAAAGCATTAGTTAGACCTAGATTGGAGTACTGTGTACAGGTGTGGAGGGAGTCCATATCATAGAGGGGATATAAACATGCTGGAAGGAATACAAAAATGAGCGACAAAGATGATAGTGGGATTCCAGAATTACAGTTATGATGATAGACTCAGAAAAACCAGCCAATAGTATCTAGAAGAGATACGAATTCGTGGTGACTTAGTACAGGTTTATAAGATGATCAGAGGAATGGATAAATTAGACTATAACACATTTTTTTTTAAAGACAGCCACCCACAATAACAAGATGGCATAGCTACAAGCTGACTAAAGAGAGGTCCATATTAGATATTAAGAAATATTGTTTTAGTCAGAGAATGGTGACTGCTTGGAATGCATTGCCAGGGGAGGTAGTGGAGGCAGGGACAGTTAATGCATTTAAGAATAAATTGGATGCGCATAGCTTTTAGGGCAAGGTGATGTAACTGGTTGTATACAGACTCTGCCATGTCTTCTAAACCAGTATAAAGACGTTAAGTTAAGTTAAGTTATACAAAGTATTAAAAAAGGTTAGTCCCATAGCTGTCGAGGATGAAGTGTTAGAGACTGTACTAGGTATCAGCTTTTTTTTTTAACAAGCTTCTATTAACTTGACATTACCGTTGTCCGTTTGTGTGATGTTCTATTTAACTTGACGTTATCGTTGTCTGTTTGCGTGATCTTTTATTTAACTTGGCATTACCGTTGTCCATTTGCGTGGGCTTCTGTTTCTCCTATTTTAACCAACTTCCCCAAAACCTAGACAACTGAAATTGTTTACACAGCCTCTACTAGGAAGACATGTTAATGTATTAAAATTACATTCATGAAATCCTAAAAACAAATAACATGTGTTAGTATAAATTGTATGAGAAACTTAATTTTTCATATTTACTTGTAATACGGTGGAGTTGTCAGTTCTTTTCCTCGCTGCTTTTAATTTCCTAACCGTAAGGCAGGTACCCATTTATAGTCGGTAAACTGGAACGTACGATATCATGTAACAAACCCAGCACTTTTGGGCCACGTAAAGTGAGCGCTGTGCCAGTCGATAGCTGGGGGAATTAGATATAGCTAATAGGGACATATCGAACCAAATTATCGACCGCCTGATTGATGATGCCACGTTAGTCGAGCAGGAAGGGGAGACTGAGGACGAATCAGAAGTGTGTACAACCAACGAGCTACAAAAACTATCAGTAGGCACACTCTTACACCATGCTGATAGAAGCTGTGAACTTATAGGTCTTCCTAGAATCACGTGACGTGGGTTCTGCTTAATAAAACCTGAAGTAGGAAATCTAACCTAACGCTGATAAGTAAGGACATTTATTGTCTAACCTAACGCTGATAAGTAAGGACATTTATTCAGTCTAACCTAACACTGATAAGTAAGGACATTTATTGTCTAACCTAACGCTGATAAGTAAGGACATTTATTGTCTAACCTAACGCTGATAAGTAAGGACATTTATTGTCTAACCTAACACTGATAAGTAAGGACATTTATTGTCTAACCTAACGCTGATAAGTAAGGACATTTATTGTCTAACCTAACGCTGATAAGTAAGGACATTTATTGTCTAACCTAACACTGATAAGTAAGGACATTTATTGTCTAACCTAACGCTGATAAGTAAGGACATTTATTGTCTAACCTAACGCTGATAAGTAAGGACATTTATTGTCTAACCTAACACTGATAAGTAAGGACATTTATTGTCTAACCTAACGCTGATAAGTAAGGACATTTATTGTCTAACCTAACACTGATAAGTAAGGACATTTATTGTCTA